>OX336389.2:434757343-435191343 GCA_946902985.2 Meconema thalassinum
ATCGAAACTGGTCATCCCAGTGTATTTATTAATCTTATGTTAATTTTTTTTTCAGGATTAGGGAATAACCCATCTCTTTTGGGTACAATCGTGTTGACCGATTGAAAAGCATCAAACTTTTGTTTCATGGATAACCATGAATTAATAAAAAAAATGGTAGAAATACAGGGGATGTCTCATAAGTTTTTAAAGAAAAAAATATTTCGTAGGCTTTCCGACAAGAAATTAAACTGTTCTTCGAAGTAGAGACCGTCAGATTCTATGGTTTGTAGCCATCTATCAGAGAGGTTTCTTATCCCGCGATGGTACCAGTCTCTGGGTTTTGATGCGAAAAATTCGGCGAGACCCACTTCCACAGCTACAATGTTTTCGAAATTTCTCCACGCAAAAAATGGGCCATGGATCGAAAAGGATGGTAATCTGAAGACGCAAGATCAGGGCTGTATGCTGGATGCGGTAGCAGTTTCACTCCTCCTAATTCGTGATTGTTTTCCATGGATTTTCATGCATTATGAGGTCTCGCATTGTCCTGCTGCAAAAGAACTCTATTTCTGTCAAATAATGCTAGGTATCTCCGTCTCAAAATTTCATGAACTTGTTCCAGTTGTTGACAGTAAAGATCCGCATTGACTGCACGCCCGTTTGGAACAATCTCCCAGTGAATCACTCCTTCAAAATTTCACCAGACACACAATATCACTTTGGGGCTGAACCGTTCCTTTTCAACGATGACTTGGGCAGGTTGACGGGGACTGAGCCTGTGTTTCGAAGCGTCAGCGTTGAGTTAATAGACCAATTTTTCATCACAAGTGACAATTCTCCTGATAAATCTGTCAGCCTATCGGTGACCCCATGGATGATGACAGATTTGCACTCAACGTTGTGCCTATTCAGAGGTCAATTTATGAGCAACAGATCTACTGCTTCTGTTCGATTTTTCAAGTTTCATAATCTGGCATTGTATGGTATCTTTTGATGCACGAAGTTCTTATGACAGCCTGCGAGTACTTCTTTTTGGATTTTCTTCCAAAACTCTGCGTTTATTCTCAATATCCCATAGTTTAGGTATTCCAGACCGCGGTAAATTTGTAGTTGAAACGTTGGAGCCATCAATGTGCCACACGCTCACTTACGACACCTTCTCCTTCCACTTCACATATCATTCGTACCACGGCAGCAGTTTTGTAATCTTGTTTCCAGTAGTGCCTTAGAATGACCTTAACCTGCAACGTTGCAAGTTCCATTTGTGATTGTATATCAACAACTGACGTATTTTCGCAATATACGCAATTCTAGTCATGGCCTCCTGTAAATAGCATTGGCGAACCAAAGAAGACCAATTCCATCTTATAAAACACCAAACATAAGAAAAGACATTCCTTATGAGACATCCTAATATATTGTTCATTCATTTAAGGGCATTGTGACATCGTGGTCATGTTGCCCCGTGTAGTTGTAATAGGGGTAAGGATTTTACAGGAGGTGAACGTGGCCTTAAGTTAGGTACAATTCCGGTATTTGCCTGGATTTGTAATGGGAAACCACAGGAAACCACTTCTGGAATTGTTGACGTGTGAATCGAATACATATCTTCTTACTTACGCCTCACGAGGCTGAGTGGTCTCCATTCTGGCCCTCAGATAAGAATTAAAATTCTTGGCAGAGTAGGAATCGAACTTGGACATCCACGGTGACAGCCAAGAATGCTATTCCCTACGTCTCGAGGCGGACTAGTAGATTTTTTTCCAGTCCTAGTATAGAGAAGAATCTCCCACCACCGTAACGCAGAAACGCTAGTTCTTCGATAGTGTAAGAGAAATACTGCTTAGATAGCTTGGCTTAGATCCTTCCCTCAAAAGGATTCGAAAAGTAATACCACAAGGTGCACGAAATAAATCTCCTGATCCTGGTGGTGTCACATTTTAGTCCATTTTTCGAGGTGAAGGCCTTCAGTAGGGTACTCACAAGCATTTCGTAACCATGGTGTCCTAAAACTTTAAGATGAGATCCTTTACCGCTATATCACTAGTGTGGTGCGTTGTTCTGATGAAACAGTTCCTCCTTTACCAATCATGGTTAGAGTCCACAAAGTATCTGCAGTCCTGTGCATGGATGCAGTAACTACCGACATTCATTAATGGCCTATTTTATGTGCTAGTGATGTATTTCTTGCCGAATGAAACCTTCCGACTAAAGGGAACTAGACTGAGAGCTGGAAAAATCATTTTTAACATGACTGGGCTCCATTTGAAGGTTATGAAAACTGAGCATTTACAATGTGGCTAACAAACCGATGGTACCATCAGCAAGGAAGGCAAATATCTCGCCAAAATACTGTGCATTCGGATGGTAGGACACTTACGGATCAGCGGGTAAGAGTTAATGCTGCGTGGCATAAATGGCGCATGGTCTCTAGAGTTAGTTATTGTAGTGTTAAGGGGCAAACAGAGTCTCTAGAGTGCTTTGTGATTTGATAAGAAATTTCCTAACCATATGAAGAGAGAAAGCATACAAGTCCATGGTTCTCCCATTGGATGTTTAAGGCTTTGAGTGTGGGGCTGCCACAACAAATCACGAGCAAGTTCTCCGTAAAATGTAGATGAAAATGTTACGTTCGTGCATTGGTGTTACACGCAATGAATGAGCATATAAGGAAGCAGAGGAGTGGGGTAAGATGCGGGAAACACGGCTCAGGAGGTAGATGTGATCTCGTTTCCACTCAAAGAAGCGGTGGCTGGACAGAATAAAGGAACGCATGTAACTGATAGGCCCCAAGTTCGGATATGCCCTCAACAGGAGGAAATGGTGATCAGCGACCAAACCATGAAGGGTTACATGTTCCGATTCAACGAGAAATTGGTGCAACATTGTATGATGTCTATAGGTAAAATTCTTTATGGAGGATCGTCAAAGGTGAACATAATTGAATTTAAAACTAGGTATATCCACATCTATGGAGGAGTACGAAATGGCTGTCCTCAGGTCATGCTGCTCCTTGATATCTTTTTGGAAACCTTTCATCGCAATCTACAAAAATATTTCAGCACTTATGCAGATGACGTCAATCAACTAATAAATCGATAAATTACAATTCAGCATCAGCCAATTTAGCTTGATAATTACTGGAGATACTCAGGGGCTTAGTTGTACCCACTAAAGCCAACGACGACGTGAATTGAAAATATGAGATTTTCCCAGGGTTTTCCTAGAGTGGATAACATTAGGACAACAAGTTAAATCATTGGGAGTAACTTTCATCAACAATGTGCACAAGATGATGAAGAAGTACTGGTCAGATGCTCCTAATGTCTGTGAGTGGCATATTGAAGATAACAATCAGAGATCATTCTGTACGTTTACACGTTCAGCTTCAACAAAATATAGTAACTCCGTGAAATGCTTCATTTCATGAAGATAGCACCAAGTCCTGTAGATATGTCCGTTTCAGTTAGTGTAAAAAACGTGGATAAAGTTAGTTGAAACATGTGCTAAACGTACTATAACAGTAAGAAAAGTTAATTTGTGTGACTCGTGTGATAAATGGTTGTGAGAGTGCCGATATTTATTTGTATTTGATTTTTTAATTTTGATTTATGGTTTTTGATTTTTGATTTCTAATTCTTGATTTTTTATTTTTATTTCATCAAGAATGTGCACGAGATGGTCAAGACGTAAGCCTACTTGATTTGCCAAGAACGGGTTTGTTCTCGATATAAACGAACCAACTGTGCGTGTGATGATATTATCAGAATGTAACGTCGACGGGAAGTGAATTCTGCAAATTTTAAGTATTTTACCGTATGTCTCAAGTTATGAAATAAGGAACTGACAATTTAAAAGACAGACTGAGTAAATGTAAGGAATCATCCAAATATTGACTGTGATGGCACCTGATCCATGGTAGTTCCTAACAGATATATGCCTGAAAGTCTAATATTATCTTGGAGAAATCGTTGAAAAAGTGGATCAACTTTAGACATAAGAACATGTATGGTACCTTAAGTCACAATCGGCAAATGTGGGCTTGCTAAGAGGTGGAAGTAAAAAACAGAAGGTATTCATATTTTGAACGTGAAACATAATGATCCCATTTTTACCGACACTTATGCTAGGGAAATGGTGAACCAAACGATGAGGAACGTTCTTGAAGCAGCAGCGTGCAAGATAGTGCAATCTGGTTACATGATGGCAACTCATGATCTTAAGGCTAACGGATTACTTCGTATTTGCAATTTAAATAAATATATTAAAAATAACCCTTTGGCTCTAGAACACATTGAGGGCCTGGGCCTGCCAAGTGGCGGCCGTCAATATTGGCTTCCTTGACTGGAGTCGCTGTCTCTCTCTCTTGTCCTCACGAGGCTTAGTGCACCCCGTATGAGACCTCTCGTCGATAAAAAAATATCTGACATAATCGGGAATCAAACCCAGAAGATCGTTTGTAAGAGGTAAGCGTGCTACTCCCACACCATGGTGATGTAATGAGTGGCGCAAACAATGTTGCCTGGAACGAAGGTAATAATGTTGCTAATGTCCCGACCTACATGTATTTTTTCATTAATGAGCCGAAAGATATCATATTCTACCTAAATACAGTGCCCAAGATAGTGGGTTCAAACCCGGTCGAAGTCATCGGATTTTTAAGAGCGTTAAAATCCTTCAGTATGCCTTCCTTCGGTGGAGAAGTAAAGCCAGCGGTACCATGTCATAGATTTATGGCATGTAAAAGATCCTTGCACAGACTAAACTTGTGTGAAGCTAAATTGTTAGGTTAGATTTCGTCAGAACGCTCTATCAAAGTTCCAACGTTCACCACTAGGTATCATTGATATCTGGTGGCGAAAGTTGGAACTATTTGAAATTGAACGGAACTTGTAGCTCACCCTAAGGGTGTCCGATGGATGCGGCTACAGACTCAGGCGAGCCGAACATGTCCTCGGACACTCCCGGCACTAAAAGTCATACGATAAATAAAAAACAGCACTATGCAAATAATACCATAACTTACAAATCGGTGCGCTTTGTAGTCACTTCCAGAATAACTCCTTAATAGATAAAAATAAATTCGATAGAGAAATAGTTCTTGTTGTTGTTGTTTCACTTGAGGGGCTTGGGCATCGTGGTAATTTAGCCCCGCGTACTTGGGTATGTGCATAGTTTTCTATTAACTTGGATTGTTGTGGTGCCTGTAGTAGTGTGTGTATTTATACTACTGATAAGGATTGGGAAGGTGGTGGCTATGGCTTTAAGTTAGGAACCATCCCGGCATTTTCCTGGAGTGGAAGTGGGAAACCACGGAAATCCACTACCTGGCTGGCTGAGGTGGAAATAGAACCCACCACTTCTCAGTTTTTGCATCACGAGGCTGATTGTACTCCATGCCATCCCTCAGAGCAGAATTAAATTTCTTGGCAGAGTCGGAGAACCTGGCCCTCCGGGGCGACTGCAAAGAATGCTATCCGCTACACCATGAGTTGGCTTCACAAGTTTGCCTCACGAGGTTGAGTGATCCCCGTTCAAGCCCTCAAACCAGAATTACATTTCTTGACAGAGCTGGGAATCGAAACCTGACCTCAGGGGTAACAGCCAAAAATGCTAGTCGCTGAGCCATAGGTAGAGACAAATACACAACATACGGAATGTATCTCAATCACTTAGGTAAAGGAACACTACAGCGTGTAATGCAGAGAAGCAGGATAGTCGATACAACCTGTTGCTATCGGGCGGTAAGAAAGTAATGAACTGGGAAACGTACAACCGGACCTGATTTTCGTAACTGTAAATCAATTGACAACTCTAATATATTTGACAATGCTTTGCCAAATTGCGATATCAATAACTTTTTAAACTTTCGTCTGAATGTACAGTCAATACTAAATGAAATAAGTGGAACAGAGACATTATAAAACACGTCTTCCTTTCATATATTTTATGCAAGTAGCTATGATAAATTTGTACAGTCATTCAATAAAGGAGGAGCTGAGTACACTCTTGGTAACTATTTTAGTAATATCGCAACGGTGAAAAAGAGGTAATGGAAACTTCAAATCATAACAGTCTCTCAGTCAAGGAATCTGAAACACTCCGATGCAAAAAGTGCACGTCTCGGCACACACAGAGCAAAGCCCAATAAAGCAAACTGCAACACAGACAGTACTTGGGAGGGTGTATTCACGTCTGGCGATCTGCAATTAATATCTCTTCACTCCGTTCAAAATTACAAAATGGAGAAAAGTGAATTAGTAATAATAATTCGGGTTTGATTCCCAGTTCTGACAAGAATTTTAATTCTGGTCTCAGGGCAGGATCAGAGTTCTCTCAGCCTCTTGGGAAAGACCTGGGAAGAAGTGGGTTTGATTCCCACACCAACCATCCTAGAAGTGGTTTTCCGTCGTTTCTCATTTTCACTTCAGGCAAATAGTGGGATGGTACCTAAATTTACGCCCTGGCCGCCTTCTATCCAAATTCTAGCCCCAATTTCAAATACACACACTAGTACGGCCATCACAAAAACACCGGTTATCAGACAGATTTCACACACACATCCAAGTGCACGGGGTTACATGACCACGATGTAGCACACCCCTATGTGAGTCAACTACAACTGCCAATATATATTTACTCAACGTTTATTGTTGAAATTGTAGAAAGTTGATTCCTATGTGCTGTCTGTACTTAGACGTCTGAGTTTTGCACGCATTAATTCCCCACTGGTATACTACCATGTTGCCAAATTTATGTAAAACCGCTTCAAACTTCATGGCTTATTAATGACATTAGTCACACAATCGAACCGTTTTTATGAGCGTGTAATCCGTATCCGATGGGCTTCTGCCTGTACAGGTGTGCCTGCGAGAAACGTATACCAGGCGAATCAGCTGCCTCTAATAGGACTAATATTGTTTTATGCAGCCCAAATTACGTGTGTTGTCAGGAAGGTCGATATTTCTCTGCTTGCATCACGTCTGGTACTAATGCACAGCAAGACATAACCTGCAAACTATAATAAACACAATTATTTTTCCCTCGATGTGACTACATACAAATACAAATAGTGCTCAGTATCGTTTGCGGGATATGCTTGCCATGCATAAGTACCATACGGGATGTAGGCAGAGAAATATCGACCTTCCTGACAACCACGCTAGTTAGGATTCATAAAACAATATTATTTGTGGAAGTTGATTCACCTGGTATAATACCATAGTTACGTTCTTTTCTTGAGTGATCATGACTGTCACCTCTGAGGTTCGGGTTCGATTCCCGGTTTCAACAAGGAATTACATTTTGGTCTGAGGGCTGCAACGGGGTACACCAAGCATCGTGAGGCAAAACTGATAAGAGGGGGATTTGATTCCTACATCAGCCATTTTAGAAGTGGTTTTCCGTGGTTTCCCTCTTCTACTCCAGGAAAATGGCGTGATGGTTTCTAACATAAGGTATGTGTACACCTAGAATTTTCCTTTTTAAAATTACAAAGTTTCCTGTTTGGAATTTAGGTTACCGGAATGAGCAAGAAAAAGTAGAAAGATCAGTATGTATATAAACTAAAATTACTGCATTATTTGTTTAGCTCCAAAACTAATTGATAATTCTCAAATCAGTTTTTTTGCATTTGCTTCACAACACATTTAGGGTGAGCATAAACCTAAAATACATTTGCCTAGAATGAAATTGTGCCGGTTGGTGTCCTATTACTTTAGTGGATACAAATGTCTTGGTGAATGTTTATAAATAAATCACATAGTCAATTATATCCTACAATATTCGTTACATATCGGAGGTTAGTGCGCTGGAGTAGGCTTTTGCCTTTCATTTAAAAGAATATTCAGTGAAAGAGGATAATTAGGTCTAATGTTATGAATTTTTAAAATACTGAGAGCATTAAAAATTATTTTCCAGAGAAATCCATCTCCAAGTTTTAAACTGTTTTCTGCTCTGGTATGTTTTGTAGGTGTTACTTTTTCTCTTTTAGACACCGGCTCGAGTATGTTTACCTATAGTAACACCCATTCGCTTTAGAATTTCCAATTCTACATCAGGGCCACAATTATAATGGCAAATAGCATCCATAAAACAAAAATTCAATGTTTTTAGTCCTACATAACCATATTTTGGGCATCTTCTCCATATCATGCCATTAAAACTTTCGTTTTGATTTTGCGTTTAGCCATGGAGACAACGCCTTAGCATGGCAGGATAGACAAACTGGAGTACACTGGCTTCACAGCTTCGAGTACATTTTCAGGTAGTCCATTTTTAGGCTTATATGTATCCAGTGTGCCAGTTGCCACTGCGTTTTGGAAGGAACACCAACTGCCTTCACCTTTGGGGCAATACATTAACCATGTAATGCCCCTGGTTACATACTGTATGTATAACATCGGGAATTTATCACATTATTTCTACAATAAATTAATATTTACCGCGAATGCCTGAACAACGTTAGGAATGCTTTTGATTTTGCTACAATGGAATGCTCTGTGATCAAACAATACTATCAACAGTACCGCGACCCCACAAAGGAACAGTTACATGAACATTGTATATTTAAAAGTCAGTGGTTCACCCAACTCAGATCGTTCTAGAAGGGGTTCGCGAGTCGAAAAAAATTACGAGCCTTATAGTAGTCGCATATGATGTGTAACATCTGACATAGAAGAAACCTCACGTGCAATTGTTGATGCACCGGTATTTTATACTATTATTGGCACAAATATTAATCTATTGTAAAAGGAAGTGTTTTACAGATATTGTAGTTTATAATACGAAACTCATTTTATTAGATGATTTGTAGCTTCCACCAGCACTAGCCTAAATAAAGAATACGATATGGATCGACTAGATTAATAGACGCGACACCGCTCATAACCTTAAATTCCTTATAAACAGGTCCCTTTCATTCACAGATCAACACGTAATTTAATATGGATTCTGTTAAAATGAGTCATATTGATATGATAAATATCGTTTAAAATGATAATCTGGTAGCAAAAATATCTACCCCGTCCGGGATCCGAACCCAAGATCTCTAGATTCACGGTAATAAGCACTAACCCCACGGCTATTTCGACTACGCAAATTATGTGCACAAGATGGTGACTTATTTCCACGTTCCAATAATACTGCAGTACGGAATTAGTTTTCATTTATATTTTGCTTGTTTCGATAATGTTCCTGCGTGAAATTGAGTTTAAAATGCCTTATGAATAGGCCCTCTTGTGAGTAAAGAGAATGTATTCAGTAATAGTTCATGAAGGCTTGCTCAATTCTCGTATAACCACAACGATTATATTATATTGATGACTGCATTACCGTTATGTGGGTTAATATTTGAATAGCCATTGTGCAGAAACATAATACTGGCAATGCCGACTACTTACAATGTTTGATATTAAGGCATTTTACCATTTAAATACTGATACGAAGACTTCGAACATGTACCATGTCATTTGTTTCAATCACTGGACACCAGAGTTAGCATGAGCGTTTTCCGTTCAGTATGTCATATACATTCCACATTGCCGAGAGTACGTCATGGTATCCATTTCAGACACCGCGCGCTCATTGTTTCTCGTACCACTGCCAGCTGGGTCATACCAGGCAGTGCATACTTCCGTTTTCCACCACTGCCAGCAAGTACACTTCCGTTCAATCGATCGAGCGGGCAGTGCACACTTCCGTTTTCTACCACTGCCAGCTAGTACACTTCCGTTCGATCGATCGAGCGGGCAGTACATACTTCCGTTTTCCACCACTGCCAGCTAGTACACTTCCGTTCGATCGATCGAGCGGGCAGTGCATACTTCCGTTCGATCCACCACTGCCGGCTCAATCGTTCCGATCCACATCCGTCCCCAATTTTCAAAATAACTCCCACAAAACTATCCAGCAACCGAGCGGAAAGATGTTACACATCAAAAGGTTGGGAACCGCTGAACTAGTTTATACATCTTCTTGTTACATAAGAGAATCTATTCACCTTGAGTGATCTTCAGTAATTTGCTACCCGATAACGTTGACGCATGCACAGCCACTAAAGAAGACGGTGTTGTTGTTGTTGTTGTTGTTGTTGTTGTTGATTAATTTAGAGGCTTCACGACATTGTGTGTGTGAACCTGTCCGATAACCCGGGTCATTGTGGTGGTTGTAGCAATGTGTATTTGTAACTACGTCTAGGATTGGGAAGGAGGCGGCCGTTGTCTTAAGGTATGTGCACATCCAGAAATTGTCAAAATGTCAAGCGATCATCATCAGAGCCATTACACTTAGGCTATAAAATCTGTGTTTGTCGCCTGTTACCAGTGCCCGTGAGAAGTTTAAACTGCTCGCTGCTGTAGTGCGGAAGACACGTAACCAGATAAGTAGCCTGTACAATACAGTACAATCAGAATTGACCATTCACTACAACCATAGAGTCACTCCAAACAGACAAATTCCGGAGTTCTATCACCACGTTTAGCATTTCACCAAACATCATATAGATTACAACAAATATATACCGACAAGTTGCATTACTAATACTACAACTAAATAAGTGTACATATTGTAAATATTTTCACCCGTATTTTCAAACATAGATTTTATAGCTTAAGTGTAATGGATCTGATGATGATCACTTGACGATCGAAACTGGTCATTCTAGTGTATTTATTAAACTCATGTAATTTTTTTTCAGGATTAGGGTATAACCCAACTCTTTTGGGTACATTAGAGTTGACCGACTGAAAAGCACCAAACTTTTGTTTACTAAGGCAACACTGAATAATGGCTTCAAACCCCATAATAAAATCCAGGTAATGTAAAATTCAAAATTGAAATAATACGACTTCACACCAGCTGTCTTCACCTTTGGGGCAATTGCATTGTCCTACTCTAACCTATCAACGTTCTTCTTGCATTCAAACTGGTTTCCATGGAACTTCCATGCAGGCCTCCTTTTAGATTTTCTGTTACCCATGGTTATAACAACAATGTGCAAAATATCAAAAATAAACAAATATTAATTCCTGGAAAACTTTGTAAAAATATACCAATATAAATAGTAGGCCTACAAAATGCAAGGGGGCTTGAAACATTCACAGCTGTTGATTCAAATAATTAAAAACAATTGTCATAGACAGCAGCACAGGGTTAGTGTGGAGTGTATAAGTAATCCTGCCCATTCATGAATCAATCCTGGTTGATGACTACGTCAATCATGTTCCCTGTCCAATACTGAACCTAGGACTATGGGTTCCAATGAGTTTGGTTTCTAAGTTATATTATTATTATTATTGGAAGCCCAGCCTGTTGAAACCTGTTGACATACCATTTATGAAAGCGCCTCACCAAGTCATAAAGCTAAAAGCCAAATCTTGTAATCCCTCGTTTCCTTTACAAGCATTAACCATTTAAAAACAAGATATCCCAGTCAGATAATCTAAAACAAGCTGTCTCCATTTAAAGACATGGAAACCTCCAGTAAACAGCTCTCTTTCATAAGAAAACCTTGAGAGTCATTTATGACGGAGTTCTGAAGCTTCTAGAAGGAATTTTTAACTAACCTTCAATATTTTACGTATCATTATTTCTCCCACTCAGAGAGACAACTCCCTCCCAAACGAAGTAAACTTCTGATTGGGTAGTCCTTCAGGGAAACTCTCAACCCCCACTATGGATCATCCAGTATTTAACTTGGTGCACAAGGGCAGCTCGGCCTCTTTCTTCACTTGTAACTTTGAGTGATGTAACTTTGTTTGACAAGACTGCCAAGCAGTCAGGCTACATGCCTTGTATATAAATTATTGTGAATGTATTATTTGTCGGTGGACTTATAATAAATAACATTCATTTGGGAATCTTCGTGTTCAGTTGATTCAAGAAATACCAGTCTCGAGGAGAACCTGAGTGGACCATGTTCTAACTGCTGTCCCGCTTGGAAGCTGAGAAAAGGGATCTACATATTGAAGACCCATCCAGGACTACAAACTTAATTGTGGTTCCATCCGGGATAACGTATTTAATTGGGGGCCCGTCCGGGATTGATACATGATCGCCACCAGATCTACGTGCTGATTGGACCAGGTATACTGACAACGCTCAAAGAAGCCAAGACTTCAAGTGGCGCCTTTCGTTACCAATCCAAGAAAGCCAGTATCATCCCGAGAATACTGAAGTCATCTTGATCATCTGAACCAAGCCGACTGGAAAGAAGTGGTACTGACAACCTCGCTGGAGGCCTTTCGTCCATAACTAACCAGCCAGCTTTAATGGAGGAAGCTAGCCGACAACGCTGAAATTAAGCGCCTTTCGACAGTAACCAACCGCCATCGCCGTCCGAGTAAATCGACAACTCTGTTAAGGGGCCTTTCGGTCGCTCGAACGACACTGAAGAAACCCAACCGACTACGGAACGAGAGGAGGTGAGCCGGCAACGCTGAAACAAGCGCCTTCTGACCGCCATCTATCGCCATCCGTAGCTGCTGTACGTGCGCGTCGACAACTCTGAGAGGGGCCTTTCGATAGCATGACATCGCAGAAGGAAGCCAACCGACTACGCAGACCGGAATGCAGTCCATGCTGATCATCATTTCCTGGCTGTGAGTACATCCAAAATACCCTGTTTTTTTGTGTACCTTTACATATTGCTTGTTTATAGCATGATTCATTACTCAAAGTAAAATTTTAGGGAAGAGCACTAATAATAACTTATTTTGCCTTTCAAAAGAAAGTGAGTGCGCGTTTTTAAAACTAGAACAAGTGTCGCATGTCATTATTCTTTTGAATTAATCCATAATTCATAAACAATATTAATAATAATAATAAATAATTTTATTTAACCAATTAATAATAAATAAATAAATAAATAAATAATCTTAAATTATTTTTAAATGAAACTAAGCAATTAATCACTGACTTAACAATGCCGGAGACGGAATTGTTATCAAAATTTGAATATGCCCAGATTCAGTTATTACCTGAATTTAATGGGAGCGCATCTTGCAGCTTGGATTACTTTTTAGCAAGATGTGATAGTTTTTTAAACACACACAAGAGAGCTCCTGCTATTACAAATGCTAACATTAACGAATTTCTGATTAACGTCATAAAGTCGAAATTAAAAGGGGAAGCGAGTTGTATTTTGGATCTTGACGCGAACAGTAGCTATGAAAAACTTAAAGAGAAATTAATCAGAAAATTTGGAGACGTTAAGATGAGAGATTGCTAGTGCAGGAAATATCAAACTGCTTTCAAAAAAGAAGCGAAAGCTACACTGAATACCATGACAGGCTAGATGCTCTAGTCTTACAGTGTAAGAGTTTGTGTAAACTCAATTATCATGACCAGATATTGGAGCTTAAATTACGAGAATTGAATGATTTGAGCTTAAACACATTTAAAGCCGGTATCCTAGATCCATACCGAGCCTACTTACGTTACGCCCAAGTAACCGACCTTAGCCATGCACTGAGGACTTGCAGAATTTATGATAATGACAGAGCTGATGAGAGCTATATGGATCAGTTGAGAGGAACACTGAAGTATCCTCCCAATATTGGTCCTAGTCATAAGCCACCCCAACAAACACCACTAACACCACCTAATCGGATTGCTCCTTTTGGTCCAATACAACCACTAAACCATGCCATTCACAATCCATTTGCATTTCCCAAGCCTCAAAATCAATACTTTCCACAAGCCCGACCTTTCTTTACCCAACCGAATCCACAATTTAGGAACCCTAATCCTCAACCAAACTTTCGACCTTTTCAGGGACCGAACCCACACATCTTGAAACCACAGAACCAACAACCCTTCAAACAATTCAGTAGGCCTTACCCTACACCAAATAATATTGCCCGGCGCTTCACGCCCAATAATCAGACATATCCGAAACCAACGTCAGGAGTGTCCACTATAAGAGGGAACGTGAATGCACACGCAGAGGAGACTAATGAGCTAAGCTATATGCCACAAGAATATTCCCCAGAAACACAATCAGCGGAATATTCTCAAGAAGCTCAACTCCAAGAGTATGAGTTCGAATACGACTCAATCCACCCATCACTACTTCAGGATAGTTATGAAAATCCCGAGGAACAAGAGCAGGATTTTCACTTGGCCCAGTCATCTCGTGCGAAGACATAAATGATATAAAAAATGCTCCAAAATTACCGTTCATCACCCTATTCGGATTTAAAATCCTAATAGATAGTGGTGCTTGCAACTCAATAATGAATCCCGCAATAGCATATGAATATTTCGCAGACTATTTGTTCCAAGAACCATTCTGCATACAATCCGTTCACTCTGAAACAATAGGTGAAGATAACATACAATTCCCTATTTTTTCAGAATACGAAATTGACACGCCCATAAATTTTAGAGTCATGCAGTGGCACGATTATTTCGATGCGCTGATTGGCACAGCAGATTTTGTAAAGATAGGTGCAAAAATAGATTATAAATCAAACCTAGTTACCCTGAATAATAAGGACATACCATTTTATTTTCACTCAGGCAACAAACAAGTAAATTTTCAACCCTCATCAGACATGCACAAAATTGCAATCCCTGTTAACATTCAACAAGGAGATGTATACATCCCAAAGTTCGAACATGAAGGAATGTATTTTGCAGATGCAATTCTACATGCAGAGAATTATCAGGTCTTGTATCCTGCAGAAACGAATTTAAAATTAGAGTTTAGTAAACCAGTGCTAGTGGAACCTTTGGAAAATATCTCAATACAACCATTAGAAATAAATTCTATTTCGGAGTGCGAGATTCAAGAATATCTCCGCACGCAGCATATGAATGACATAGAAAGAAGTGTCATATCAGAAATATGCTCTGAATTCGCGGACGTGTTTTACTATCCAGGGTGTGATTTAACATTCACAAATGCAGTAAAGCACTTCATTCGAACTACCGATGAGGATCCGGTATATCAGAAAAATTACCGATATCCTCCCGCGCTAAAGAAAGTATTGAGCGAAGAAGTAGAAAAACTTCTTAAGCAGGGGATAATTACCCATAGTGAATCTCCATATAGTAATCCAGTATGGATAGTGCCAAAGAAGCTAGATGCTTCAGGACAAAAGAAATGGAGATTGGTCATAGGCTTTAGGCAGCTAAATAAAAAGACCATTGAAGACAAATATCCTCTTCCTAGGATAGAAGAGATCCTAGATAACCTAGGACACAGTTCCTATTTTTCGACTCTAGACCTCGCGCAAGGATTTCATCAAATTGAGATGGATCCTAGATCTATAGAAAAGACAGCATTTACTATAGATAATCGCCATCTACAATATTGTAGAATGCCGTTTGGTCTTAAAAATGCTCCCGCCACTTTTCAGCGTGTAATGGACAACGTCCTACGCCCTTTTCTTTACAAGTTCTGTTTTGTGTATATTGATGACATCATCATATACAGCAAATCCCTAGAGGAACATAGACAACACCTTACCCTTGTAATGCAAAAATTACGAGAGGTGAACCTGAAGATACAGCTTGATAAAACTGAATTTCTTCATAAGGAAGTAGCTTTCCTAGGGCATGTTGTCTCACAAGAAGGTATAAAACCAAACCCTGACAAAATTAAAGTAGTAAAAAACTACCCTATTCCCAAGACCACGAGAGAAATTAAACAATTTCTTGGCCTTGCGGGCTTTTACAGGAGATTCCTGAAAGATTTTGCCAAAATTGCATATCCAATAACCCGCTGCTTGAAAAAAGGAACCAAAATAGATGCAGAAAATCCCGAGTACAAATCTGCATTTGAAACCCTAAAAACCCTGTTAATAAATGCGCCAGTATTAGCTTACCCAGATTTTGAAGAACCATTCGTGTTAACCACGGATAGCTCAGACTTCGCATTAGGCAGTGTTCTCACACAGAAAGGACATCCTATTGCCTACTACTCCAAAACTTTCAATCCCGCCGAAAGAAATTATTCAACAATAGAAAGAGAACTGTTAGCCATAATAGAGAGTAGCAAATATTTTAAGCCTTATTTATGGGGACGACACTTCACTGTAGAGTGTGATCATCGTCCGCTCCAGTGGCTATTCTCTCTTAAAGATCCCAGTTCAAGACTCTATCGCTGGAAAATAAAGTTAGGAGAGTTTGATTTTGACATAAAATATGTCAAAGGGAAAACCAATTATGTCGCGGATGCACTTTCACGAATACAAGTGAATATAAATGAGGAAACAGTTTCTAATGTAACCATCTCCTGGGATGACACACACCAACATGAGGATGACACAAACCAGCATAGAGATGATACATACCAGCATGAAATGGATAATGAAACTGTACATTCCAATCAGGAAGACCCAATTTTCACTTTAAAGATATCAGAAAGAAATTTGAACCAGAACCGTAACCAGATCACAATAAAGTACGGAGAATTTCCAAAGATTCTAGAACAGAAATTATTTAAGAAATTTACCCGCCACGTCATGATTGTAACGCAGAAAAATCTCTATGATGATTTAAAGAGACACCTTCTTAAAGTCATAAATACCTCAAATAGGTACGCCGCCTACTTTGATGACGAAACACTTGAGATTCCGTTTATCAGAGTATGCCAGAGATTATTCACTTCAGAATTGATAATGATCAGGACATCAAAATTTTTAGAGGACATAGAATGTTCAGAAACTCAAAAACAGTTGATATTGCATTACCATTCAATAAATCACAATGGTATTATTGAAACACATGAGCACCTTCGAACCAAGTACTATTGGCCACATCTAAAAGAACAGATCAGGAATCTAATTAACCAATGCAATTTGTGTCAAAGAAATAAGTATGAGAGGCACCCTAATGAGGTACCAAATCAAGGACCTATTGTAGCAGACCAACCATTTGCCCAGATTCACATTGACACATTTCATTTTGAACAGAACCGCATTTTAACGATATTGGACGTATTTTCTAAATACGGACAAGCATACGTATTAGCTAATGGTACAGCTATGGCAGTTTTGAACCAATTACAAATTTATTTTTCGCACCATGGGTATCCCAAAAGAATCACTCATGATCAAGGAGGAGAATTTGAAAACAGCTTAATTACAGAGTACTGTAAAGCTATGAACATTGAATATCATGCCACCACACCTCTGAACTCAACCTCAAATTCACCTGTGGAAAGATTGAATTCCACCCTCCTCGAAAAATTAAGAATTTCGAGAGATAATGATAAATTTACCCCATTGCCACAGCTCATAATTACTGCAATCACAAATTACAATTCCTCAATTCACACAGCAACCAAGCAACCACCATTTAATGTCCTATATGGCCCATACTACAAAGCATTGGACCACATTTTCTCCCCGTCACCAAAAATCAATGAATACATACAAAGACAGGCAAACCAAATTAAAGTTTTAAATGAAAGAAAGCCCGATCCAAGGGATTCCACCTTTGAACATCCCTATAAAATAGGTGAGGTAGTTTATGTTTTGGATCCCCTAACCAGAAATAGGAAATCAAAAAATTTATATAATGAAGGCACAATAACCAAAATCGAGGAAAACCGAGTTTATTGTAAAATGAAAAACGGTAAAACTCATGTCCGAATCTTCCGTGATATAAAACCTAAGAGGAAAATTCTTCCCATTGCAGATTCCTACCAGGGTATGCCATCATCCACACAGAACCCGTAAAAACTCCAGGATTCTACGCCGATCCTATGGGACCCGTTGTAATAATTAGCAACTATCACAAATTCATGTTTCATTTCAACCTTACTACTTTAAAAGAGGCATATAAGAATATTGATGACACTGTCTCCAGTTTAGTATTAAAAAGTAATAATACTTTTCCCTATTTAATAAATGAATTAATTGAAGTAACTAAAGAAACTAAAAAGGATTTAAATAAATTAATACCAAACATTTCTAATAGAACTAGGAGAGGTTTAATTAACGGTTTAGGAAAAGTAATTAAATTCATCTCTGGTAATTTGGACCAAGATGATTTGGATAATTTACAAAGTCAATTAGACACTTTAAAACAAAGCCGTAATAATGAGATTAAACATATAAATAAATTGGTATCTTTTGCAAACTCAATTGCTCAAAAATTTTACGATGAAATGAATCATGTTACCAGCAACATGAGGGTACTTCAGGGTATTCTCCAGACAGAAGATTTCAAGATCAACCTACTGGAAGACCTTCAATATGTTTTAATGTGCATCAATAAATATAACAAAATAGTGCAAGTGCTGCAAGAAACTATTTCTCTCTCATTTAACGAGATGACAAATGTAAAATTATTCTCCAGAAAAGACTTAACAAACTTGGTAAAACATTTGCTATCTATTTACCCTGTCGAAAGTATGATTCATGCAGATCAATATCATCAATTCGAAAATTTAAAATTGTCAAAAACCCAGGTAATTATAATGGACGAGGAAATGATTGTAATCCTCTCCATGCCAATCACGGATGGAAGCCAATATCAATTGTATGACGTCACCCCTGTACCAACCATTGAAAATGCAATCCTTATCCCGACTGAAAAATATTATTTACAGGGACCCACATTAAAATGGTCCAGTACACCTTGTGTGAAAAACACACAGTCATATGTATGTATGTACTATAATATTAGAATTACCAATTTTAATCTAACAAATCCTGCTGGATGTGAATATGCTTCCATAAGAAATGATATAAGAATATTCCAACCTATAAATAAGGAACACATTCTGTTCTTTAGCAGAACACCTGAGATAATTTTACAAACATGCAAAGAGACTCAAAGCTCTCTGAAACTCTCAGGTCCACAAATAGTGTTTTCAAACGAATCTTGCCCCATGTCTAGTATAGGCATAACGCTGCAACAAAAACCTACTAATTATGTTCACAACTTCCCAATCCTGAATATTCATGAGACACCCATAATAAAGAGTGAAGTAAACTTCCTTAATTCCCATCTTGATATAACCAAATTGAAATTAGACTTGAAGCCAATTCCTACAACCTATATCACGAAGAGGCAATTTACATCCATTAATATAATTTTTGTATTAATTATAATATGTATCATTTTGTTTATATTTAGACAAAAACTGTGTCAATTATGTAAATCTGTAAAACTTAGAAGTAAGAAAAATGTAAATGTTGCTGAGGACAGCAAAACACTAAGGGGGGAGGAATCATGTTCCCTGTCCAATACTGAACCTAGGACTATGGGTTCCAATGAGTTTGGTTTCTAAGTTATATTATTATTATTATTATTATTGGAAGCCCAGCCTGTTGAAACCTGTTGACATACCATTTATGAAAGCGCCTCACCAAGTCATAAAGCTAAAAGCCAAATCTTGTAATCCCTCGTTTCCTTTACAAGCATTAACCATTTAAAAACAAGATATCCCAGTCAGATAATCTAAAACAAGCTGTCTCCATTTAAAGACATGGAAACCTCCAGTAAACAGCTCTCTTTCATAAGAAAACCTTGAGAGTCATTTATGACGGAGTTCTGAAGCTTCTAGAAGGAATTTTTAACTAACCTTCAATATTTTACGTATCATTATTTCTCCCACTCAGAGAGACAACTCCCTCCCAAACGAAGTAAACTTCTGATTGGCTAGTCCTTCAGAGAAACTCTCAACCCCCACTATGGATCATCCAGTATTTAACTTGGTGCACAAGGGCAGCTCGGCCTCTTTCTTCACTTGTAACTTTGAGTGATGTAACTTTGTTTGACAAGACTGCCAAGCAGTCAGGCTACATGCCTTGTATATAAATTATTGTGAATGTATTATTTGTCGGTGGACTTATAATAAATAACATTCATTTGGGAATCTTCGTGTTCAGTTGATTCAAGAAATACCAGTCTCGAGGAGAACCTGAGTGGACCATGTTCTAACTGCTGTCCCGCTTGGAAGCTGAGAAAAGGGATCTACATATTGAAGACCCATCCAGGACTACAAACTTAATTGTGGTTCCATCCGGGATAACGTATTTAATTCGTCAACCTGCGGCTCGAGAGTGAGAGTTCTCTGTGCTCTACCTAATAACATTCAATTTTGTTCTCAAGCCATTAGCTTGGAACTGGCACCCTCCCGAAAATATCAAGTTATTATTATTATTATTATTATTATCAATCAAATTATTGAGTTTTGTTTAAATTATTTATTATACGTATATTTATTATTTATATTTATTATTTATAATATTACAGTTTGCACCACAACTGGGTAGCAATAACATTACATTTTCTCCCTCTATGTGGAGCACAGTGTGACCTAATCATTTCATTTGGTCACCACGACGTGGGAGATCTGATCATCCAATTTCAATTGCTCACACAAACAGTGGGAGCTTCTCTCTCACACTTATCAATTTATCTAATTTGGCACCAAAATGTGTGACTCGAGAACCAGGAGGTATTTGTGAAGGGTGAGAACAAAGTGTGTTTGTGCAAGTAATTTTGGGTGCAAAGTATCAACATTGAGGAGAAAGGAAATCAGATGAAGTTACGTAACGGTCATGAGATAAACAATGAGATTGCGGAGATAAGAGAGGATGCTGATTTAGTAAACAGTATACAGGATAGTGAAGTTGAGAAGGAAGAACTTGCTATAGTGGGCATAGCGCAGAGAAGAAGATGCCTGCATTTACATAAGAGGAGTTTGCTAGGATTTTAATGCAAAAAATAGAGTACAGCAATCAGGATACTAATAAATTTCAGGATATAAATACATAATTTTATAATAACAATCAGGAAATAACAAATTGGATCACAGTAATCAAGACAGTAATGGTAAATTACAGGAAATGAAGACGAAATTAGGTGACATTAATAATAAACTTGAGGAAATTATCAAGACGTTAAATAGTGAAGCTGAACTAAATGAGAAATTAAGTAGAGAGTATGAAAGACTCATTGAAAGCATGATCGAAGTGAGAAATGAGATTGGAGCAGAGCTAAAGAGTCAGTTGCAGGAGAAATCGAATGAAATTGTGATAGAGGTAGATCAGACACTAGAAAAAAATCTGGATAAATTGGAGTAGAAACTCACAACTCAAAGTGAAAATTTCAAAATCTTGGTGTAAGTAGAAACATAATAAATTAAGGAAAAGTGAGAAACAGAAATAGAGAGAGTAAAACAGATCTAGTAGAAAAAGTGGAAAATAAGAGTAAGAACAATTCAGAAAATGTTCAGAAAATCCAGGAAAAGCAAGGAGTCTTAATGAGGCGATTGATTGATTGATTGAATTTATTTTCACGGCTACACTTAGAGCTTAAGAGCTCCTTTACAGTAGCGCCCTACATAAAATAAGATAATAATAATAATGTTATTGGTTTTACGTCCCTTTTAACTACCCTTGCTTTTAGAGACGCCGGGGTGCCGGAATTTTGCCCCGAAGGGGATCTTTAACGTGCCAGTAAATGTACTGACACGGCTCCCTCGCATTTGCGCACCCTCAAATGCCAGCTGACTGCGCCAGGTTTCGAACCTGCAACCTTGGGCTCAGCAAGCGAGAACGTTACTCCTGAAATAAAATAAGATTAGGGCTTATAAAAATAAAACTTTTCACTTACATTCACAATATAAATAATCATAGTCTAACAATTATAGTAACAAAAAGATAGTAACAATACAATAATAATAATAATACTAATGATAATGGAAAAATTATATACAAAAGAGTGAGAGTGCATACAGACTATCAGCCAGAAAAACAAACACCATATACTGTACAAGAAAAGCTATTAATGTAGACAGGTTGTCAGCTATTGTCCTTGTGTTATAATTGAACTTTGAAAAAAGTATTTTAACATAATACAGTAATCAAATGTAAGAGGCATACTGCTCCAAGAAGCAGGATGAAAGATGTCTTTTGAAAGCTGCAGTGCTTGCAATGTTGACGAACTTATATAAATCGAAGATGTTGAAGAGGCGTGAGGCGGTGCAAACAAAAGATTTATTGAACTTCATGGTTCGGTGTATAGGAATCTGGAGTGTTAATTTTGCTTATCTATTTTCTCGATTATGAAGAGAATGCATTGGTGAAAAGGCATTGTAGAGATATAACGGGGTCTTGGTATGTAATATTTTAAGTGTCAGAATGGCAACTGATAACTGCCTGCGCTCGTGGAGTTTCAGCCATTTCAGCTGCACATAGTAAGGTGTGATATGTTCATCTCGCCTTACATCCAGAATGTACCGAACACATGCATTCTGGACTCTTTGTAATTTGATGTTCTGTGTTTCTGGTAAATCATTGTATACAGCAGAGCCATAATCAATGATTGGAAAAATGAGAGTTTGGACGAAGAGCTTCCTTACCACATTAGACGTATGCTCTGCCCACGACAGTGTTCTATCAAATATCACTTCGAGTTGATTGACAGTGTTGCTATATTTAATATTATTATCTAGTATCTTGATGGGTGGTAGTGAATTAAAATCTACTGAATTTAGGAGTTTTGTATATCCAATGGATATAAGTTGTGTTTTAGATATGTTCAAGTTAAGATTATGATTTAGGGCCCATTCACAAAGCCTGTCAATGTCTTCATTAAACAGATTTATACGATCACATACAGTGTTCGGCGTGAGGTGAAAATGTGAGAAAACAGAGGAGAACTTTAGGAAGAATAATAATAATGTTATTGGTTTTACGTCCCTTTTAACTACACTGGCTTTGCTTTAGGAAGAAGACCAAACAAGAGAATAATAGAGTTAGAGGCTAAATTTAAAGGGCAGAATAATATATCAAGGAGGAAGTAAACTCAAGGAATTATAGTTATGTAATTTTAAAAATAGACAGGGTTTCCCAATGTAAATCTTACAATTAGAGGTAGTCGAGGATAGATTCAAAGGTAATATTGATGTGGCGGTACTAGATTGTAATCAGGTGTTAGATTTAATAGATGAGGCTTTTTTTTAGGAAAAACTAAGAGTTGGCTCTCAGAATATCGGAGCAGTCTTAACAACCTAGAAACATTTTAAATTATATTTTAAACTCTTTCAAAATTCCATCAGACACACATCATCACTTTGGGGCCGAAACGATCCTTTTTAACGTTGACCTTGGCATGTTGACGGGGACGGAGCCACTGTTTCGAGGCGTCAGCGTTGCGGTAATAGACCCATTTCTCATCACATGTGACAATTCTCCCGATATAATCTATCATCCATGGGGTTACTGATAAGCTGACGACACATATCCACTCTACGTTGAGCCTGTTCAGGGGTCGATTTATGAGGTACAGATCTACAGCTTCTGTTTGATTTTCCAAGTTTCTTAATCTGGCGATGTATGGTATCTTCTGATGATACATTCTCGCAATATACGCAATTTCTGTAAATGGCATTGGCGAACCAAAGCAAACCAAGTATATAAAACACCAAACTTAAAAAGCGACTTTACTTATGAGGCAGCCTAACACTATATTTCATTACAAGATATAGGGCCTAAAAGAACTAACAGTGTAACCGTGCGCTTTAAATCGTTCACCACGACCAGGATGGCAAGCAGCAGCAAGTCCGGGGATTGGAGGCTGGAATCCCTGCACTGACAGCGACTGTCTTCAGTATGTTTTACTGTTTTTTCTACACCACTTCCTGTCAAATGTCAGGATAGTACCTTATTTCAAGTCCCGAGGCACCTACCCCATCCCCGATCCTAATAATTACAGGTACAAACACTCCTACAGTCACCTGAGAAACACAGGTTATGAGACAAATTCAACAGCCACTAAAGTACACGTCACTAATAACTAGAGACGGGAATTTGCCTATTTGCCTATTTTATTCCTGTGTTTAGAAACGTAGGCTTTCGAGATATAAATCCGTTTTAGGTTCTTTTAGGCTAGATTTCGTTGGTTTTATTGTGCCTATAAATGCCTATTTCAAGGGTTTGTGCCTATTTGGAGTATAATTGCCTATTTGATGCCTTTTGACTGTATTTTAAAGTGCACTATATGCAGCTGGTATGCTCGACAGAATTATATTCTCATTTCTCAATATGTGTTTACCCCACGAATAAGAACGGGAATTCTCGGAAGTCACCAGAAATAGCACTTGGGAAATTTCCATCAGAAGAAACAAGGAACAATTTGACCTCGAAGCCTTCAACCCCTCCAACCTCGCAAGACACATGCGAGGACCAATCAACGTCGAATTATGTTGCACAACCCGTATCCCCTACCTCCCTCTCGATGCGAACTGTGTAAGCGTACGCTTTATCTTCACTTCAGATTCAGAACCTTGTGTGATTTATTGCGAAGAAGAAGTGTGTCCTTGGCAATGCCGAAAGATAAATTATCGAAGTCTTACTGGCTGAAGCAGTGGATCACAGGGGATACCAATTTCACTACCGATGGAAGAGTAGTAGTCCAATTTGGCATTCCTTAAGGCAAATTTCAACAATCTGCCGGGAGCAATCACAGAGTTAGAGAAGAGTGGAATACCCCTGGTGGAGTCATGTAGGATTGTTGAAGTAGTCAGGGGAAGTTTGGAAGGAACCTCTGGGAAGATAGCCGCTGTCAGGGAAAAGTTTGGTAGGGTCCTGCTGAGGAATCCAGGATGGGAAGCAGTGGTAAAGGTAGCCAGTGTGCTACGAGGTGGGGTAGATGAAGCAATTGTCCTAAACCTAGATGCAGTGGCTTCGTTAAAGTTTTGCCCAATCACTTCATGTGATGTTGAGAGATCTTTCTCTCAATATAAAAACATTCTTCATGCCAGGAGAACAAACTTATTACCAGAAAACATTGAAAAGTTGCTTGTTGTTAATTCTTTTTATAGTGAATAAGTATGTTATTAAATTATAAGATTTTTTCCTTGCCTATTTTGTTGCCTATTTTACACGTTAGTGCCTATTTACATGCCTATTTTGGCTATTTTAAGAGCCTATATGCCTGCCTATTTTAACTGTTTTAGTGCCTATAATTCTCGTCTCTACGTAATAACCAAAGATGGCCCAAGCTCCTGGTACAAATTAACAAATAAACCTATGTCCTTTAATAAGCAGATAGACTATATACCCAGTGCAGATTGCTATCGTCCTGGCATCTCATCTGCACAGCGTTGCTCATGTACGTGGGATTTTTAGGTTGTGATTCCACGTAAAAAGTCACGTAAAACTACAAATTTTCTGTTCGTTTTTAAAGTGATAGAACGCTATATTCAAGGAACAACTTCGTCATTATTTTGAGCGCATTAATTCAATATATTTTTTATCTTGCTTCATTTTTTCTTTTCTTTTCTTTATTTAAGAATTATTTTGCTTAAACTTGAACTTTGAAGTCAACTTGCATTTTTTTGCTTACACTTATACATTTTCTTTTACTTTTACTATTCTGTGTGGACGTGCTAAAGGTGTCAGTTGCCACTGGAGCCCTGAAAGCACCTACCTTAACTCAGTCGACACAAGGCAGCTAACAAAATGTGATCGGCCCTCCTGTGTGCCATGTTAACTGGAGTATTTTCTCAAAGCGACAGGCACGTTGTTTCGCGACGTGCAGACAGGAGACGCTGATGCCTGTTTATCTCGACTGACTTCTGCTGGTTATGATCCCATTACCAGATTGGGTGGTTCAGTAACCACGGACTCCCTCGAGACTAGAGGGTACATCTCGTCCTGTAATTAATATGCTTGTTGGTATATTCTTGTAGAACAGTTTGCAGGTCGCATCTGAGGCTATGTCGGCTTGAGTATCGTAAAATGTATTGTTCCTTCTACTCAGCAATATCATGTATTCTCGCCCATTTCTGAAGTAAACAAACTGATAGGTCCTTTAATATCAAACACAGGGCTAATAACCTAGTTAAATATAATTACATCCAAGTGTGCATAAATGGCAGGCGTTTCGCTCTTTGTATCAAAAGTGAAATTGCAACTATCCAGGTGTACTCAGAATGTCAGTCGTTTCCAAAGTTTGAAACCAACATTTTCTGATTTTCCTCGAGAATTTCAGAAAGAAAGAAGGATAATTTTCAGAGAATGAAATGAATTCAGAAAATAGTTTCACTTACAGTGACCATAACTGTTGACCATAAGATTACAAAATGAGACTACAATACGGTTTCGAGTGCAAATCTCCTGAATTCTGAGTAGATACTACTATGGCCTCAGTCAGACCACACACCTATTTCCAAATCTTTGACGAAGAGGGCTTTGCAGAGGATGTCACTAGTTACTGACGACATAATCTGCATATCTATAGGTGACACCAGAGCTCTCTATGTGCCTCAGTCATACAGTGGTGAGTAAGATTTGAAAATAAGATCACAGTTCAAGGTTTAAGCTGAAACACACATAATCGTAAATCTATGTTGGGTAGTATTAAAATTAGTATTTACATATACTTATAACCAGGCGCGGTGGCCGAGAGTGCTAACGCGCTAGCTCGAGCTTGGCTGGCATCGGGAAAGCATGGGTTCGAATCCCAGCTCGGCCATCCTGAAAATGATTTTCGTGGTTTCCCATTTTCACAACCAGGTTAATACCGAGACGGCTCCTTTCAACAAGTCCACGGTCGACTTTCTTCCAAAATCTCTTTTCACAGCCTTCCTTAATTTGACCAAAGTTAGCGGTCACTTGGGTCACCCCGGTTGTATCTGCTGACAAAGTGTGTTCAGTTCCCAGCCAACGTCCTTGCGACGCACAGCGGGGCCCTTGCAGGGAAAAGCTGGCAAAAAGTCCGAAAATCAAATTCCGGACTTCTTAGTCAAATGTTCCGTTTCCATACAGTAGACGACTACGTGCATCATATGTCAATAAGAAATTAGTGCAAAAAGTACTGTACTCTTCGCTGCGGAAGTCTGAACTGCCACGTCACCTCTGCGTGACTCATTGAATAGTTGATAGCGGAGTGAGTGCCGTGTTTTCAAGTGGTTACCATCCGTTCTGTGCTCACCTCAGAAATAGTAACCACAATGGAATCGTCACCTGGAGGTATGCACTGTAATATTGTGCATAGTTACATTCCTATGGTTTCAGTAAGGTTCCGGGCACGTCCGGGCTATAATTTGTCTTTTTCTGCTACTCAGGATAGTCATTTTATAATAACATCAGTAATGGTTTGCGAATATTTGCGTATCTCTGCTGTATAGTACTTTCTTTGAGGCCTGTCACGGCCAATTATTTTGTTCATATATAGGTAGGCCTAACTGTATTGTTATCTTCTTTTCCTTCAGGATCTAGCTGCACTGATATTTTCCTAACAACGTGCACCCTACTTGATGTATTAAGGCATCCAGGGAAGAAGAACGTGGAGGATACATTGTGTATCTGAAGGAAGATGTGAAAATAAGCCCTGCATGCATTAACTCTGAGTGTGGAAGTGAGTCAAGTGGTAATAGTTCAGATTCTGACTAAAGGCATCTATGCAGTGTTAAGTAGGTATGTATTGTCATCGTGCCAGGAGATGGCAGTTCAACACGCTGCGACGGGGTGCGGGGATCTTGAAGTACGCATGCGCGGCCCGCCAAATCCAAAGCTAAATACGTAGCCTATACCGGCTTCCCGCATGCCAATGGTTGTTATCGCAGCTGCCAGTGAAAGAAGGAATGTGCTGAGTGAGTGAAGCAAGTAGTTACCAACTTAATGTTTTTGGAATACGTGACACGCAGTGAGCGGGAAGACATCTACAGTTCAACCTCGACTGCCATCTCCTGGGGCGATATCAATACAATAAATTGAGCTGTTATTTTGTTATAATAATGTGTTTCTGTCACTTACGTTACTAATCTACCGCTCATATAATTATTGCCATCTTTTTCCCCCTTTGGCTCCACTGTGCGACGGTAGAGGAATGATCTCTCACAGAGTCCGTGGGCAGGAGGATAATCGATTAGAAAAAATAATGAACCAGATTTTGCTTTGTAATTGGTAGTTCCTTAGCCTTAATCGTTAATATTTTCCTCTTCTAAGTGAAATGGACTGCGTATTTTAGTGGGAAAACACTGTTTTGTTTCCAGAGACATGCCAGTGTCGATGATTATAAACTATATTGTTACTAATAGTTAAGACCGATTGTACTTACTGGATTTCAATTCATTGTAGGTCCACAATATTATTATATAAATTCCGGACCGCCATCATTCTGGGAAACGAATTGACGATCAAAAACAAACACGTGACACTGCCACGTATGAGTTGCTCAAAGTTAATTTAAGATATTATGATCTGAATATGAATCAATTTTCGGAGAAATCCATTTGATAATAAATAGTATGGAAGTAACATGCAATTAAAATCTATCAGGACGCGTAAAGTCACGTTGGCAGCACTATCATGCATGGGTTATTAAAAATCAATCTGATGTTTTCTGTTCTATACGGGTCCTGAGATTAGAACTGTTAGCCTGCATAATTTCTTATATATTGTGACCACAGTTCAACATTACGGAGAACATTATATCAACAGTAAGCCGTCCTGGTGACTCTGAATAAATGCCTAGTTGCATCTCGTAATGTACACCATGCACATACAAAATTGAATTCCAATAGATAATATGGACGTTATATGCAATTAAACATTGATATTATCAGCACGCGTAGAATCATGTTGGTAACACTTACATGTATGGGATTCTGACAATTAGATTGAAATATTGTGATCTACCGTATATGTGTGCCAAATTTAGAAGAATTTTATAAGTTAGTGTAGAAGTTTCATGCTGGTAAGAGTTGAACCTATCTGTATGCGTTGAATCATGTTTGCAGGATTGTCATGTATGGGCTCCTCAAAATTACTCTAAAATATTACTGTTTATACAGAGTGTTTCAGGAAGAATAGTACATATTTTAGGAGATAGTAGTATAGTTGAAATGCAACAAAACATTCCATATAACAAGTGTCCATTTGTATTGCGTACAGAGATACAGCTGGTAGTATTTTACCCAAACAAATGTAAAGCCAAGACAAATGAGGACGCTCTAAGTTGATTTTCATAAATTCCGCCACCAACTTCAATGCATTTTGCACTTCTCTTGATAACACCCTGTGTAGCTCTTCGGAGGGCGTCTTGGCGTTCTTTGACGAGGGCTGCACTATGCATAATCCGAACGACCAACTCGGCTCTTGTGTTAAATTTTTCCTTGCAGACTTCGTCTTTCAACCATACCCACAGGCAACAAGAAGTTCCGTGACGAACTAAAGAGCCTACTTTTCTTAAAATTTAAAATTCATGCCAATGATTAATCTATATGGACCTAGGCTATCTAGAATAATGACATATTAAGTTGGTAATATAGAAATTTCTAATTAGGTCGAAATATGCCAGGCATTATGTAGCCTGATAGAGCACTATAGTTGGCAGCCCTGGTGACTGAATATATTCTTAGTTCCATCTCTTAAGGTACAGAATACAAAATTTGGTTGAAGTCCAATGGATAGCATGGACTTTACATGCAGTTAAACATTGGACTTGAAGCAGCGTGCGTAAAATGATGTTGGCAACAATGTCATGCATGTGTTGGTCAGAAATAATTTAAAATATTATCATCTATTGTTGTGCCAATTTTGGATGAAATCCATTTGTTAGTATAGTAGTTACTGGTATTTTAAAATTGGACCTATCAGCAGGCTTAGAATGATGTTGGTAGCACTGACGTACATTAGTTGCTCCAAATTAATCTAAAATGGCAGGTACTATACGTGCACAAAGTTTAGAGCTGTTGGCTTGCTAACTTTCTGATAGCCTATATTGATATTAGGGTAAAAAATATAAACAGCATTTATTAACAGTTGGCAGCCCTGATTGCTCTTAACAATACGCATAGTCATATATGTTATGGTACACATAGCACATACGAAATTTGGTTGAAATCCAATTGATAGTATAGAAGTAACATGTATTTAAAATTGGTCCTATCAACAGGCTTAGAATCATGTTGGTAGCACTGACATACATTAGTTGCTCCAAATTAATCTAGAATGTCAGGCACTATACGTGTGCGAAGGTTAAGGCTGTTGGCTCGCATACTTTCTGATATATTGGTATTTGGATAAGAAAATAGAGAGAGCATTTATTGACAGTTGGCAGCCCTGGTGGCTCTTAAGAATACGCTCAGTCATATCAGTTTATGTACACATAGCACATACGAAATTTGCTTGAAATCCAATTGACAGAGTAGGAGTTATATGCATTTAAACATTGGATATATCAGTAGGCTTAGAATCATTTTGGCAACACTGTCATATATGGCCTCCTGAAAATTAAACTGAAGTATTATTATCTATATAGGCTATGTGCCAATTTTGGAATAGTTCCCATGTATATATTCCAAGATATCGAACATGGAGCTGAAATTTCAATTATGATTTTTAAGCAGTTGGTAGCACTGACATCATTTTCAAGTATGACGTTGAGATGTCCCGGTATAGATCTTTACTCATATAAAATTTGGTTCCGATTGCTGCAGCCGTTTAGGAGTTGATAGGGGGGGACACACATACAGGTAGACAGACAGACAGACAGACAGACAGAAGGACAGACAGACATTTTCCAAAGGGGTAAGGTCCGGGGACCTTGGTGACCAAGAAACGTGCCCATAGCAAACTGTGTGCCAACACACGAAACAACTACCCTGGTTACATACCAACATCTGTATCTCGGTACGCAATACAAATGGGACACATGCTATATGTAAATTTTTATTGCAATTCATCTACACTACCACCCTCTAAAATATTTACTATTCCTTCCGAAACACCCTGTATATACAGGGTGTATCTTAATTATACCGACAAAACAAATCAGGGACGCTCTGCGTGTTATGTAAAAGACGCTGCCACAATCGGATTGTCGGAGAAAATTTTTCCCTTCGAGAAAATGAGGTTACTTTGTTACTTCCGGGCGCGCGATTCAAATTGACGGGCCCGCCGTATTTGCTGAGACTAAGTGCAAGCCGCTGGCCACTGCTGTGCTTCAGGCAAGGGAAGGGATGATAGACGGAGACAGAGATTTGCTAGAGCGACTGACGCACTCGCTACTCGTCCCCAGTGGGCAGTGTACAGTTTTTTCTACACACATTGGCTACTACTTTTGCGGCATAAATTGGTGAGAATGGCTCCGTTTCGGTATACTAACGAAGAAATGGCTGATATGCACCTACTGTAGCCTATAGCGCAGCAACTGTCAACGGGAGAGAAGCCGCACGGAATTATAGCGTCCGGCACCGTAATCGCCGCCAACCTCATCGTTCTACCTTCGTGTCAATTGACAGGCGACTGAGTGAAGGAGGGAGCTTCGTGCCTCAGATGCATGACGCTGGCAGGATGTCGTCGCTGCGGACCCCAGAGTTTGAAGAGGCTGCATTAGAAGAAATAAATGATAATCCTTCAACCAGTAAGAGGTCTGTCACGAGGAATGTTGGCGCTTCTCTTATGACGGTGTGGAGGGCTTTGAAGGACCAGCAATTGTACCCTTATCACAATCAATCGGTGCAAGAACTAACACCTCTGGATTACCCTCAACGCCTAACATTTGCTAGGTGGGTCTTAAACAGCTATGGAAATATTCCACACGTCTCGTCATCGCTCCTTTTCACGGATGAAGCTACATTTACGAGAGAAGGCGTGGCAACTCCAGAAATCGGATTAAACCCCTCATGAGACAGTGGTTCGCTCATTCCAGCATTCCAGTGTTAATATTTGTGCCGGCATCGTTGGTGACTATTTAATTGGCTCGAATGTCCTTCCTCCTCGTCTGAATGTGAGGAATACTACTGTTTCTTGGCAGAATCACTGCCTGATTTATTGGAAGATGTTCCCTGGGTATTCGGCAGTGAATGTGGCTGTGTCATGATGCTGCTCCACCGCATTTTCCTCGCCGTGTTACACGACACTTAAATTCCCATCATCCAGGAAGATTGGTAGGTCGTGGTGGGGCAGTTAAATCGCCTCCACTGCGGAGAACATTTCCTGGCGCCCTGTACAAGCCATCCTGGAAGAAATTCTCTCTGTCTACTCCAGGCATCCAGACTCCCAACCTCACCTGAATTACAAATAGACAAACTACTTAAGCCACCACGATAACACAGGTTATGAGACAAATTCTACACACACATTACTACACGGGGCTAATGACCACAATGTTCAAGCTCCTCAAATGGAACAACAAATTTTCATAAATATTGTAATTTTAGAAGCCACTTATCAGTTGCCCGCCTTGTTGCGTAGTGGTTAGCATTCTTGGCTCACTGAGGAGACCCGGGTTCGTTTCCCGTCTCTACCAAGAAATGTAATACTGGTCTGAGGGCTGGAACGGGGTACACTCAGCTTCGTGAGTCAAAACTGAGAAAAGACGGGTTCGATTCCCATCTCAGTCATCCTGAAAGTGGTTTTCCATGGTTTCCCACTTCTACTCCAGGTGAGTTCCGGGATGGTTGCTAACTTAAGGCCACGGCCGCCTCCTTCTCAATCCTCACCTGCATTATAAATACACACACTGGTACAGACACCACAATAACATAGGTTACCAGACAAAGTACACGGGGCTAAATGTCCACGCCATCGCAAAGCTTTTAAATAAATCAACAATAACAATCTATTTTAATATGACGACTTCCAACGCCGTCAGGTCTGTTACACTGAAGTGGCAGATCTTCAACCGAGGTCTTTAGTGTACTAAACAAATGAATACCGAAAGTACTTGTTAAAATTTTATTAGTGAAGGAAATGCAAGGTTATAAGCAGGAAGTAAATCCTTAACGCCAAAGCCACCAACTTTATAACAGCGTTAGAGAAGTTGGGAAGAGCGCACAGAAGCAATGGAATTATTAAAAAAAAGCATCTGGGGACGTGCTAAATAGAAATTGCTGCGATATTAACACTTTGGAGGTCTCCACGCTTGGATCATTCTCTGCTGACGGAAATTTTATAGAGACGAAGCAGAATACTTCTAATTTAATTTCTTACCGGGTTTGCAAATTTCAGGTAGAATGTGTCTACTTATTGCAGTAATATGGCGCCCGACCCGTTTGTGGGAAGTTGTAAAAGTACCATCACTCAATAGGATTATGACTGGAAAGCCTTGGGCGGGAGGGGAAAAGAGAGGTGGGGGAGAGAAAACGCCAGCCAACCAACCTACACGAATAATTCCTTCTCAAGACCCTTCCCTGCCTTCTAATGGACCACCAGGGGCCACTAAATGTCGAGCAAAAATAGCTGTTTTTCATTTCTACGTTTCGTTTTATCACCATTGAGAATTAAAGTTGACTGCGCCCTGCCGACGACAACTGACTGCAGCCCAATAAAATAAGAAAGAATTTGAATTTTGATTCCATTGATTGAAGAGCTTGTGAATTAGATTGGTTTTGCTCGGAGTCAGATTGTATTAAACTGCTCTCATGAACCAGTATCAGGTTCGATGGTGGACTGGGACATCATTATATCAGCAAGTGAGAATCGTACATGTTCAGTATTTATCCCGTGGTTTGCAATCCAACCAGCACGGACCCAAAGCCTTATTTCGGAGGTGTCAACAAAATGCAGATTCTCAGACAGGGTGGTGAAATTCTGATATAGCAGCTGAGGACGAATCACCTACCAACTAACAAGACAATAAAAGTAACACAATTATTTGTAGAAGCTATAAATGATATGGTAATAATAATAATAATAATAATAATAATATAATAATAATAATAATAATAAATTTTCACTTGAGACTGTTTTGATTTTCAGCCCCCAGTCTAATCTGCAAGCCTCTGTTTCCAAACGAGTCACCTCCATGATCCCCTATTAGCAGTTAGCACTGCAGCCTCCTTTGCTTCTCCACCTCTCACCTCGATGCCATTGAACATTAATCTAACCAGGGCCCCGTGGGTCTATGTTTACTTCCTTTACCCTCTATAGCAGAGTTCATTAACTTCTTCGGTAATATCTACTCCCCCGTTCTTATCATATGACCCCACCAACCAAGTCGGCTCATACGTGCAGCCTCATCTAACGTGTTTATTTCTAACTTAACCTTTATCTCTTCATAACGAATACACTCCTGCCATTGCCCCCGTCTGATTTCTCTAGCTTTTGGATTGCTGGCACCATGGTGTAGTGACACGCTTGACCCTTATCTATGACTGGCTGCGTGGCTCAGCGGTAACGTTCTCGCTGCTGATCCCAAGGTTGCAGGATTGAATCCCAGCGCAGTTAGTTGGTATTTCTGGGTGCGCAAATACGAGGGAGCCGTATCAGTAGATTTACTGACTTGTTGGACATCCCCTTCGGGGCGAAATTCCGGCACCCCGGAGTCTCAAGAAGCTGCAGTATTTAAAAGGGACGTAAAACCAATAGCAGTATTATTATTATTATTATTATTATTATTATTATTATTATTAGCCCCTTATCTAGGAGGTCTTGCGTTCGATTTTCGGCTCAGTCAGGGATTTTAGAACTGACGCAAGAGCTCGAACATGGTGCACTCAGCCTCATGAAGATATAACAGCCTAGGCTTTCACGGCCGGTGCTCATAACTAAGTGCAGGCAGGACTGCTAACTAATGTAGGGAGTGGACCCTTCAAAATGCCACACGAGGTCTTTGGTGAAACATCGGGAGACCACATCCTGTCTGGACCACGGCCTATAAGATCGGACAACTTGTACATACTCAACGGGACAGCTGAGTAATTTTCTTCTCCTGGGTCTCAACAGTTCTATTATGAGATCCTCTTATGGTGATGCATAACACGTCTTCGTAAATCAGGATTCCTTCTTCCTGAGACAATTTGCAGTCTTACTCCAGCTCCTGAGTAGCTCTCCTTTACTTCATAAGCCAAGTAGCTGAGGTAGGGTTTGGATCTCGCTGCCCACTCGACTAAGGTGTTTACTTACTTCTGCCAGAAAGCTCCATTAAGTGGAATCGTTACAATTCCCTTTGATTGCATTTGTCCATTGATTTTTTAAAAGCATTGGACGACCTTCACGACTGTTGGAATGATGAACATCAAAATCGACACATAGGGTAGGATCTCGTACATTATGCAATGTAGGCCTACCCACTGGTTACCTCAAATCACAGATTCTACATGCTGAATGCCGAAATTTGGAGTTGCTCACCGGCTGTTGAAACCCTTCCTAGAGAAGTGGACTTGGACCAGTCAGAGCAAAGTGATATAGGCTACATTGACCTTTATGAGGAAGATTCTTCCTTTAATAAGGAAGATCGTATCGTAATTACTGCACGAGTTTTCTCATGTTAGGTTAGGCCCTATAGGATGACTTTGGACTAAATCTTCCTTAAGATTGCGTGTAGATCTAACGAAAATTTGCAAGTTTTAACATAATAAGTTATATTAAACATACTAGCAGTAGTGCCCGGCTTCAGCCGGTGGATTTATTAGCCTACTTTTCACATTTTGCAAAAATGAGGAAAAAGTAGTCTTATGAGATCGATCCGGGAAAATGTGTGTCTGTCTGTCTGTCTGTCCTTCTGTCTGTCTGTCTGTCTGGCTGTGTGTGTGTCCCCCCCTATCAACTCCTAAACGGCTGGAGCAATCGAAATAAAATTTGGTAGGAGTAAAGATCTATACCTGAATATCTCACGGCCATATTTGAAAATGATGTCAGTGCTACCAACAGCTGAAAAATCGCAATTGAAATTTGAGCTCCATGTTGGATATCTTGGAAGGTATGAATGGGAGCTATTTCAAAATAGGCACACGTATAGATAATAATATTGCAGTTTAATTTCCAGAAGGCCATACATGGCAGTGTTGCCAAAATGATTATAAGCCTACTGATAGGTCCAATATTTAAATGCATATAACTTCTACACTATCAATTGGAATTCAACCAAATTTCGTATGTTGTATGTGTACATAACCAGATATGACTGAACGTATTCTTATGAACCACCAGTGCTGCCAACTGTTAAAAAAATGCTCTTAATTTCTTTTATCCAAATACCAATATATCAAGAAGTATGAAAGCCGACAGCTTTTAAACTATGAACACGTATAGTACCTGACATTTTAGATTAATTTGGAGTAACTTATATACGTCAGTTCTACCAACATGATTATAAGCTTGCTGATAGTACCAATTTTAAATACATGTTACTTCTATACTATCAATTGGATTTCAACCAAATTTCGTATGTGCTATGTGTACCATAACATATATGACTATGCGTATTGTTAAGAGCAATCAGGGCTGCCAACTGTTAATAAATGCTGTTTATATTTTTTACCCTAATATCAATATAGGCTATCAGAAAGTTAGCAAGCCAACAGCTCTAAACTTTGCACACGTATAGTACCTGGCTTTCTAGATTACTTTGGAGTAACTAATATACGTCAGTGCTGCCAACATGATTCTAAGCCTGCTGATAAGTCCAATTTTAAAATGCATGTAACTTCTATACTAACTAATGGATTTCATTCAAAATTGGCACAACAATAGATCATATTATTTCAGATTATTTCTGACCAATACATGCATGACACTGTTGCCAACATGATTTTACGCGCGCTGTTAGATCCAATGTTTAACTGCATGTAACGTCCATGCTATTCATTGGACTCCAACCAAATTTTGTATTCTGTACCTTAAGAGATGGAACTAAGAATATATTCAGTCACCAGGGCTGCCAACTGTAGTGCTCTATTAGGCTACATTATGCCAGGTATAAGGTATTTCGAACTAATTAGAAATTTCGATATTACCAACTTAATTTCGTCATTATTCTAGATAGATCCATATCGATTAATCATTGGCATGAATCTTAAATTTTAAGAAAAGTAGGCTCTTTAGTTCGTCACGGAACTTCTTGTTTGTTTATGGATGATAATGAATACTACTACAGAACTGGCACATGATACTTAAACTACCAGAAAAGAAACATTTTTGAAATATAACTTTTTGTGGTGGTGGTTGTAGTGGGGTTGATAAGCAGTATAGTATAATGGACGTAATATTTAGGTAATTTTCCCGTAATGATATTAATGAATAGGGAAACGGCTATTTACTAACTACAGCACTGACACATGTAATTTACAAACAAATTTCTAAAAATGATTAGAAAAAGGTGTAAGTAAAATAAAAGACACTGCCTAGGGCCTATATCTTATTGTCTGTTAGAAATGCAGAGACCAATGGTGTCGTCTTTTGTCGCATAGCGCCGTGGGAAACTAATCAGAACACTTTGGAAAACTTTGGCTGTCCCGAGCTCCTGAGGAAGCAATAGTATCATTTATCGCCTCATAGCGCTCAACGATAAGTTTCGGAATAAATTAAGGTAAATTTGAAAGCACCAACGCTTATTGCAGCCGATCACCTCACTGTATTGCACCAACACCATTGCACTTATACAGAGGCATAATATGTTCGTGATGATAACTGTTTAAAGGGGCCTAAGAAATCTTTTTGCATTAATTACTCCCCGTGACTACAATTTATAAGCAGCGCAAGATTTAACTATTTTCGCAATTCTGCACCAGAACACTGGTAGGGGCGACGTGATGCAGCCCGAATTGCCAGTCAAGAATAGACTTATTAAAATACTCTTACAGTTCCACTACTACGGACATGAATGATTCTAGGGCCTTAATACGTGGTTTTCAAGTTCAGTTTGTTTGTTATTCTAAATGTGTGGAATGGAGAGCGTTGTCCACAATATCAAGTGGACAGTGTTACCAGCAGGGTTTCAAAGTGTATGTAAAATTTAGTGCAATTAGTGTCCAAAATGTGCTTCAGATCGGTGAAACGGTGTAGACTTGTGCCAAAGGACCAAAATGCAGGGAATGGAGTGGTCTGTCCGAAATTTCATGCAGACAATGTTACTCGCAGGGTTCCAAAGGGTAAGTATACAAATTTTGGTTCAGATCGGTGATATGGTGTAAATTTGTGTCAAAGGGCCTAAATGCAGGGAATGGAGTGGTCAGTCCGAAATTTCACGTAAACAGTGTTACTCGCAGGGTTGCAAAGGGTAAGTATACACATTTTTGTTCAGATCGGGGAAACGGTGTAGATGTGTGTCAAAGGGCCTAAATGCAGGGAATGGAGTGGTCAGTCCGAAATTTTAAGAGGACGGTGTGCCCCGCAGTGTTCCAAAGGGTATGTATACAAATTTTGTTTCAGATCAGTGAAACGGTGTTGATTTGTGCCAAAGGGCCTAATGCAGGGAATGGACTGGTCTGTCATAAATGTCATGCAGACAGTGTTACTCGCCGGGTTCCAAAGGGTAAGTATACACATTTTGGTTCAGATCGGTGTAATGGTGTAGATTTGTGCCAAAGGGCTTAAATGCAGGGAATGGAGTGGTCTGTCCGAAATTTAACATAGCCTAAACTATTCCTCTTGAATCTGGCTATCATATACAAAAATATTTTTTTGAATCCGATTGGTAGATCCAGAGATTAGCGCGTTTAAAGACACAAACACACAGACAAAAACTTCAGCTTTATTATATTATAAGGTGCGTTCAAAAAGTAACGAGCCGGAGGCTGGAATGCGCAAACCGGTGACGACATCGGCTAATCTTGGCGTCTGTAACGAGGTGTGGTACCGACCAGAGCGTGGAAGGTCACAGCCCGTCGCTAGAGAGCACGCGTGCACGTCACGTGACGATACAACGCGAGCGGCAGTATGCATCAATCATCCAACGCTGCCAGTCGCATTGCAAACAGTGACCAGTGACATGGAGGCGTGAACCGAAGCGCAATAGGTGTTGTTCGGTTTCTGACAGCGGAAGGAGTAGGGGGAACGGACATTCATCGCCGAATGTCACAAGTGTACGGTGAACACTGCATGTCCCTTGCAAGGGTCAAGGCGTGGCACAAGCGCTTCAGGGAAGGACGGGTGTCGTTAGCCGATGATGCCCGGTCTGGGGCACCCCCCTGCATTACCGATGACAATGACCAGCTGGTTGATGCACGCATTACCCAGGACCTCTGAGTGATAATGAACGCCGTAGCCGCCGTGGTCGGATTGAGCGTCGGAAGTGTGCAGACCATCGTGAAGGAACGACTGCACTTGCGCAAAGTGTGTGCCCAATGGGTGCCCCACAGTCTTCAACCACACCAGGAAGCATGTCGAATGACCCACTGTCTTGGTCATCTGCAGCGCTATGCGAGGGAAGGGAATGGGTTCCTGGCACGAGTGTTGGCTGGAGATGAGTCATGGTGTCATCACTTCGAACCAGAATCCAAACGACAAAGCCTCCAGTAGAAGCATCCAGGGTCACCACCACCCGAAAAAGGCAAGGCCATCCACACGAGTGCAGGAAAGGTAATGCTGACGTTCTTCTTTGAACAAAATGGCCCCCTTCTGATACACTTCATGCCGCACGGGACAACAGTGAATGCCCAGTGTTACTCCCAAACCTTGACCACCCTTCGCCAAGCGATCAAAACAAAACGACCAGGCAATCTCACCCGTGGGGTCATTCTGCTCCACGACCTCATACGGCCAACACAGTTGCGGCACTCCTGCAAAAATTCAAATGGGAGGTTCTCGGCCACCCTCCATACAGTCCAGACCTCTCTCCCTATGATTACGCCATGTTTGGTCCCCTGAAAAGGGCTCTGCGGGGCCAACGATTCACCTCGGACGTCGACGTCCAGCTGTACGTGCGGAACTGGTTCACATCGCAGCCCAGGGAATTTTATGAGACAGCCATTCACCACCTCGTGTCACAGTGGGACAAGTGCATCAACAGCCAGGGCCAATACTTCTAACATACAGGTACTGGTTTCTGTAATTATGCCTCCGGCTCGTTACTTTTTGAACGCACCTTATAGTATAGATTATGGGGTTTGCGTTCCTTTCAACTACTCTGACTTTTAGATACACCGGGGTGTCCGTATTTTGCCCCGGAAGAGATCTATGACGTGCAAGTAAATCTATCTACACGGCTAAAATGCCAAATGACTGCGCCAGGTCTCGATCCCATAATATTGGGCATAGCAGGGGAGAACATTACCAGTCTCTTACTTAAGAATATCATTAAAGCCAATGCACTTGGACATAGCAATCGTTATGCATGCTAAATACAATGGCTGGAAAGGGTCAATTGACAGGGCCAGTGATTTTATTGAAGTATGAACATCACCTAATTATAGAAATCACTCTGAAACCAAAGAAATAATTTTAAATCACACTTCAGAGGTTCTCGTATATCCCAGTGGTCCGCGTGCTACCGACTGATTACTACTGTCCTATAACACAGGATTTACAACTGCCGTCAGTAACACTGGATTGAATTTAGATATAGACCACAGTATTTAGTCAGGAAAACGTATCGTGTGAGCAAGGTCCGATCACAAGTGAGTTGCTTGTTGATCACCTCATGGTGTAGCAGCTAGCATTCTTGGTTGTCACCCCCAGAGGTCCAAGTTCGTTTCCCGGGTCTGCCAAGAAATTTAATTCTGGTGTGAGGGCTCGAATGGGGTATACTGTACTCAGCCTCGTGAGGCAAAACTGAGAAGAGGCGGGTTCGATTTCCACCTCAGCCATCCTGGAAATGGCTTTCCGTGGTTTCCCACTTCTACACCAGGAAAATACCTGGATGGGTCCTAACTCAAGTCACGGCCGCCTCCTTCTCAATGCTCACCTAAATTACAAATACACACACTAATACAGCCATCACAATAACTCAGGTTATGAGCCGAATTCCACACACACAAGTACACGGGGCTAAATGACCACGATGCCCAAGTCCCTCAAATGAAACAATAAGGAGCACTTCCAGCGTTCCTCACAGAGATTTGGCACTCCTCTTGTTGCCTACACAATTTCGGAAGTCTTAAGCGATCTGTGCTGTTGATTTAAACCATATTAGTAAAGGATACATTACATGGGTGTCCCACATAAATCCTCTACCTGAATCCAGTCAGCGTCATTGCGTAGTGGCTAGTATTTTTGGCTGTCACTGTGGAGGACCGGGATCGATTCCCGACTCTGCCAAGAAATATAATTCTGGTCTGAGGGCTGGAACGGGGTACACTCAGCCTCGTGAGGCAAAACTGAGAAGGGGCAAGTTCGATTCCTGCCTCAGTCATCCTGGAAGTGCTCTTCCTTGGTTTCCCGCTTCTACTCCAGGCAAATGTCGGGATGGTACCCAACTTAAGGCCAGGGCTGCTTTATACCCAAATTCTACCTCAATTACTAATACACCCACAGGCACAGAATCACAGTCACACAGGGTAACAGACAAATTCTGCACACACCCAAGTACACGGGTCTAAATGACCACGATATCACAAAGCCCCTAAATAATCAACACCAACTATCTGGATCCAAGCAGTAATCCAAGGAATGCAGGCATTCAACATCACCATTGAAGAGGAAATCTGGTGACCTGTTATAACAAGTGACTCAGTATGTTGTGATAGTAAATACTGTATGTAGGGTAATAGTTCAAGGTGCGTGGAACTTAATGTAACGCTAAAATATTTTTTTAAAAATAATGTCAGGTTTCTTTGAAGAACTTAATGCCGCTTCTGGTAACTGGTAGGGTGAAACTGGAAATTAATGTAGCAGTTCGGCTTGAACAGAAGAACTAGGGGTAATGAGAGACCACGTCAAAATTCTGCATGTTGTTATTAACTTGTTGAAAAAATATGCATTTTAGTTACAGAGTATGACATGAAAATCAGCATTTCCAAAACAAAATTCATTTTGGGATGTGAGAAAAGAAACTGAACTCGGTAGCTACACGTGCTAAGGTGCAATATCATGGGGCCTGGCTATCTCCATCTCAAGACAAGTGTGTTCAAACCTCACCTTGGACCGTCCTTGAAACGATTTTGGGTGGTTTCCTATCTCCAACTGCAGGCAAATATCGGGTAGCTTCTAATGATGATGGCTTCCTCTCCTGTAAAATTCCATTCCGGAGGTAAACTCGTCCCCCATTTGGATCTCCGGGTGGTGACTAATCAAGAGGGGGTTGGCATATAGAAGGGACAAAGAGGAAACCTGTCATTCTATGGATCGGTGCGTGGACTGTTAGAAGTTTACAGGTAGGAATGGAGGGTAGCATTAAACTACTGTCGACCAAAATATTATGTGCACTCGCGTTTGAAGGTTGTTTGAAAAGTAACCAATAGACCTAAATAAAATCCAATAACATCATCATTTTCATCGTTCTATTTTACGTTAGTTCATGTAGGTTTGGAATTTTTAATTTATATTTTAATATTTTTATCGCAGTTGGAACACTTAAAGTGCCTGTTTTTAAGCGTGTTTCAACCATGCGTCACATTTAAAAATTATTATCTCACAAACCCGTCATCTGATCGAATCCATTTTTTAACGCAATATACATTGGAATGTTGTATAATTGGTTCATTAATTTCAAAATGTTGTGTGTCCAAGAAACAAAGTTGTTATCATGTTTGTAAGGTAACTTTTTCTCTGCTCGGGGTCATTGGAAAATCCAATGTATATTGTGTTAAAATTTGGATTCGATCTGATGATGGGTTTGTGAGATAATAATTCTTAAATGTGACGCATGGTTGAAACACGCTTAAAAAAGGGCACTTTAAGTGTTCCAACTGCGATAAAAAATATTAAAATATAAATTAAATATTCCAGACCTACATGAACTAACTTAAAATAGCACGACGAAAATGATGATGTTATTGGATTTTATGTAGGTATATTGTTTACTTCACAAACAACCTTCTCACTCGAGTGCACATAATATTTTGGTCGACAGTAGTCAAAAGACTGAAGACTCAAACATCACTGACTTATAGGCCACGGCAGCTTCCTCCCAACTCCTTGCCCACTTTCAAGCATCGTCATCCACTCTTCTGATGTTTGCTATCCATCCGTAAAAACTATTCACCGCATAATATTTCCTGTGACGTCCTCCCCGCCTCGACCCGACCCCGTAGCCTATAGAGGATACGCCAAGCGAAGCAACTGGATTACACACCCCTTGTCTCCAGCTTATTAGCCAGCACTTCCAGGCTGTTTATAGAAGGTGGACATCTTTATTGTCGAGTATGAAATAGGAGTGGAATTCATTTTCCCTACATCCTAATTAGCCAGAATAATAGCAGCCTGTCTCTTTGTCACGGCTGTCCTGGGAATTCCTTTTTCTCCTGCGAGGAACACAGCAGTAACCCCCCCCCCCCCCCCCCATCTTTTCAATGCTAGTCATAGCTTAGATGCTGCTTTATATTAAGCGAGGCAGCTTGTTCTGTCATATTATCACGTGCAAATAAACCACACAGATTCCTTTATCAATAGTACCGCTCCCGCACTCTCTGTTAATGATGTTGACTGCTAATGATGATGTCACATTGTAAAACATTAAACTGACACTCCTATTGGGATTCGAACTCGGAACTTACATTGTATCTCCTAATACATTCAGTGCCATGTGTATCAATAAAATACACAGTTACAATGAGTGGGCTTTGCTTTATATTGGATAGACCACCTTATGGTGTAGCGGCTAGCATTCTTGGCTGTCATCCCGTAGGTCCGATTTCGTTTCCAGACTCCGTCAAAACATAAAATTATGGTCCGAGGGCTGGAACGGGGTACTGAGAAGAGGTGGGTTCGATTTCCACCTCAGCCATCCTGGAAGAGGTTTTCCGTATTCACAATTTCTACTCCAGGCGAAAGCCGTGATGGTTCCTAACATAAGGCCATGACCGCCTCATTCCTAATCCTCACATGAATGAAAAATACACACACTAATCCAGCCATCGCAATAAAACAGGTGATCAGAAAAGAAATCCTGTACTATTGAGACGACTTGGGAGATTTTAGCTCAACTTCTAACTCCCGCTGGTTTAAGAGCTTGATTTTTGTGAAACATATGCATACACCTTTGCGTTTTATATGCTGTATACGATTATATTATAATATATGTAGGTTATGTCTAGCCCTTATTATATTTTTGCTAAGGATTCTGGGATGAGATGCGACGAAAGTAGATGCGGCGGGGTTGATGTTATAGGCAATTAAAATAAGTATCTCTCTAAATTACTGTAAAAAGAGCAAACACTGTAACCATAGGCTATAACTTGTTAGAATTTACGCCCCATGACAGGTGGGAACAGAAGTTTCTACAAAAAAACTTACTTCATAAGAAATTGTGCGTGGGTGTTGCTCACATTCTCTCGAATATAACCAATTTGCTGTTATTGTTTCATTTGAAGAGCTTGGCCATCGTCGTCTTTTCCCCGTGTACTTGGGTGTGTGTAGAATTTATCTGATAACCTGTCTTATTGTGATGTCTATATTAGTGCGTGTATATGTAATTCAGACGAGGATTGGAAAGGTGGCAGTCGTGGTCTCAAATTCGGAACCATCCCGGCATTTGCCTGGAGTGTGTAGAAGAAGGGAAACCATGGAAAACCACTTTCAGGATGGATAAGGTAAGAACCGAACCCACCTTTTTTCAGATTTGCCTTAAGAGACTGAGTGAACCCCGTTACAACCCTCAGATCACAATCAAACTGCTTGGTAGAGTCGGGAATCGAACCGGAACCTCCGTGGTGACAGCCAAGATTGCTAGACGCAAAACCACGACATGGTCTCCTTCTTTCTCTCTTTCTTCTGCTCTGTATATATAATGTATATACTGTAATAATTATACAAGGATTGGAAAATTTTCAACACACACATTTATCTTATTATTATTTGAGGTGACAGGGTACCACAACTGTTTGCAATGGACTACGTGTATCGCTATGATTCACGTTACACACATCAGCACTTGCAGACCGTATATTACACATCCTTAATTCAATACATAATATGATCATTTACAAGAAGTCTTTGAGAAAATAAAGTGTTCTGAAACTCCGCTCAGTTCTGGTGCTGATATGGTTAATATAATATACAGAAAGAGTTGTCTAGATCTGCCCTAAAGGTTCGAATGCCACCTCTGGGATGGAATGGCACCTTATTTTAAAACCCAGGCCAACAACTTCAATGCTGGATAATTTCAGGTACGCCCTTTATAACATACACCATGAAAACACAGGTCGTCAAACAAATGGAATGCACGCCCAACTACACGGGGATAATGACCAAGGTGTCCTAAACTTGAATTAACAACTTCGATGACGACGATGCCAGTTGATAACTGTCAGGAGAGCGATCGTTGCCATACAAATGTGTCATGCTATACCCGCATAATACTTGGTAGTTTCATCCATGATATCAGGCGTAAAGGTGTGTTTGCCATCAGGACTCAAACCCCAATCTCCTGCAACTGGGGTGATTTGCTAGCCTACTGCACCATCGCAGGCCACACCTGATACTCTTGATGTAATAGCTGAAGCTGCAGAATACCTCTACTGAATACTGTAGGAAATTCGGCATAACACATATCCTTTAGTTTTACCGCAGGCGCTACTAGAAGAGATAGGAGGACGTTACCAAATGACAACTAAGGTCGGAATGTTAGCTGTCCTACCATGCGTTCAGCCATGCGGGCAATTACCATTAGTGGCCAGGTTTGAGTTCTCTGGAATTGGATGAATGTGACATCGAATACATGTTCTCCAACAGGATGAAGAGATTTCGACTGGTTAAAAACTTGGGATATTATCATCTTAACGGTTTCAAAAATACAAAAATTCATTTCTGAATGAAGTGTGGAAAAGAAGCAGAGATGTACTGTAAGCTTAAAGCGAACAATTTGAGCTTTTTGTACAGAGAATGTTGTTACATGCTTAACTGTGCATGACGTATGTATGATTACTCATTTAAGGACTTGGCAACAACGTGCACGGGAGTGTGTGGATTTCTCTGATAACCTATGTCACTGTGATGGCTGTACTAGTGTGTATATTTATAATTGAAGCTAAGATATGTGTAGGAAGTGACCGCCACCTTGATTTATGTACTATCATGGAATTCGATTAGAGTAAGAACGAGAAACGACCTTAAGATTGGCTGAAGTGGAGATCAACCCCACTTCTCAGTTTTGCCTCACCAGACTGAATTACCATGGTGAAAACCAAGATCACTAAGCTACGAGGTGGACATATTATAATATGTATATAATGTAATGTATGTCGCCTCCGTAGCGTAGCGGTCAGCATGGTTAGCTGCCGCCCCGGGAGTCCTGGGTTCGATTCCCGGCTCTGCCACGAAATTTGAAAAGTGGTACGAGGACTGGAACGGGGTCTACTCAGCCTCGGGTGGCCCAACTGAGTAGAGGGGGTTCGATTCCCCCTCAGCCATCCTCGAAGTGGTTTTCCGTGGTTTCCCACTTCGTACCTTCGTACCTTGGTACCTTCTTCAAGGCCACGGCCGCCTCCTTCCCTCTTCCTTGCCTATCCATCCTAACCATCCCTTACCTTCCCTCATGAGGCCCCTGTTCGCTTTGCAGGTGGCCGCCTGGGCGAGGTGCCAATCCCACCTCACCAGTTGTCCGATTCGATGTTCTCCGCTCTAGGACACTGCCCGTAGAGGCGGTAGTGGTGAGTTCCCTCGCTGAATACGTGGGTTCCACCAACCTGGAGGGTAAACGACTAAATATATATATATATAATGTTATGTATGTTTGTATGTATGTGTATGTTTGTATGTATATATTTGTGTATGCAAGCAAGTGTGTATGTATGTATGTATGTATGTATGAACGTAACTTAATACAGTAGTTGATGTTTTTAGGGTTTTCTTCCAGAATGTGGTATTGACTTATTGGTTTTCCCTCCCTTTCCCAAATATTAAAAATCCCCCTCCCCCAGAAGCAAACACTCTGAGTATACTTGTGATGGCAGTCCTCGAGTGTGTGAGCGAGTGTTATCTCCGGCTTATTGTATGAAGCATGCAGGCGAACAGGTTGTTTATCCTAAACAATGTGCTGGTTAGTCAACTCCAGACAGCTACAAATAAACGGGGAGGTGGAAGTGTTGATGGTGCGGTGCAGCTGTGTGCTCGTAGGCCGTGCAAACCAGCGTTCAGCGGGCCGTGAACTCCAGATAAGACAAGCTGGAGCTGCGTGCCACTTGCCATGATAGCGCTGCGAATTAGTGCTACCATACCTCACTCACTCCAGTCTTCCAAGATCTATCGTGGTCATCAGCTCCATGAACTGCGTTCCACTTGCCATGAGAGCGATGCCATCATGCCTCATGTGTACAATGGTATGATTTGAGACACCTGTCTCAAAGACTAAGTGTTCGATTCTCGGCTCTGTTGGTGGCGTAGTTGGTAGCATGCTGAACTGCTGTTCCCAAGATAGCGGGTTCAAACCCGGCCAAAGACGTCGGATTTTTTAAGAGCGTTAAAATCCTTCAGTATGCCTTCCTTTGGAGGAGAAGTAAAGCCGGCTGTCCCATGTCATAGATTTATGGCATGTAAAAGATCCTTCCACAGACTATACTTGTGTGGAGCTAAATTTCTAAGTTATATTTCGTTGTAACGCTCTATCAAAGTTCCAACGTTCACCACTAGGTATCATTGCCATCTGGTAGCGAAAGTTGGAACTACTTGAAATTGAACGGAACTTGTAGCTCACCCTATTGGTGTCAGCTTAAAGCAGCTACAGCCTCTGGCGAACCAAACATGTCCTCGGACACTCCCGGCACTAAAAGCCTTACGATAAATAAATAAAATAAATATTATTTTGGTCTGACGGCTGGAATGGGTTACACTCAATTCCGTAAGATTAACTGAACAAAGGCGAGCTCTATTTCCACCTCATCCATCCTACATGGGGATTCCTAGATTTCTCAATTCTACTCCAGACCTAATTCAATTTGCCAATCCCAGCCCAAATTACAACAATAGAGTGATGGTAAGAATTCGAACTCAGGGGTAGAAAAATATGCAACCCGCCATACATCCAGGGGCACTGGTTTTTAGTAGGCACTGGGTTCTCTCGAACCAATAATCGTTAAAAGTCATGCCAGGGCTAAAACGAAAGGGAGTAACGCCCTCTAGGTGACCATTTATTTTTCAATTTCGCCAAAGGGCCTAAGTTTAAAACTCAATTTTTTTTATTTTTTTTTAGATTTTGCAAAACCTGTTTTGAAAGTAGGCTATATTTTCTAAAATAAGAATTGTAGAAAGTTGTATAATGGCTGAATCTAAAGGTCTCTATACCCTCTATTCTTAGAATAAAACATTGTATTTTTAGATTGTTTCAAATCTTTTTATCTGGAAAGTAGGCTATATGTTTTAAACTGGAAATCGTAGAAATTTGTATGTTAGCTCAAACGAAAGGTCTCAATGCCCTTTATGCCTAGGACCAACATTGTGCTTTAAGATTTTTGCAAAAAATGAAAAATATTTGGAAAGTAGGCTATTTTTTTTAAACAAAAATCGTAAGAAGTTGTATGTTAGCTAAAACTAAAGGTCTCTATGCCATTTATTCCTAGGACAAATGTTGTATTTTTAGAAATTTGCAAAACATATTCTATTTTTAAAGTAGGCTATATTTTTAACCTAGGAATCACTGAAAGTTGTATGTTGGCTTAAACGAAAGGTCTATATGCCCTTTATTCCTAGAACAATATATTTTATTTTTAGAAATAAAAAAAAACTATTCGGAAAGTAGGCTATATTTTTTAAACGAGAAATTAGAAAAAGTTGTTATCTCTAGAACAATTCCTATATATCTAGAAAAAAAAACCAGCGTAGTAGTGGTTTTATAGGGTTTCTGCAGCCTCCTCCTCCACATCCTCCTCACAAGATGGTGGCCGTAGCTTAACTTAACCTAGCCCAACCTAATAAGATGGCAGCCGTATCTTGTCTCAACCTTGCCTAACCTATCAAGCTGGAGGCCATAGCTTAACCTAACCTAACGTAACCTACGAGGTGTGATCAAAAGTTTTACGAGGTGTGATCAAAAGTTTTAAAGAATTTCAATATGGCGGCCATTGCTTAACTTAACCTAACAGTTGGCTTAGGTTGGGTTATACTATGGCCGCCATATTGAAATTCTTTAAAACTTTTTATCAAACTTCATAGGATACAGTACGTTAAGTTAAGCTATGGCCACCATCTTGTTAGGTTATGCAAGTTTAAGTTAAATTACGGCCGCCGTCTTGTTAGGTTAGGCTAGGTTAAATTAAGCTAAGGTCGCCATCTTGTAAGGATGAGAAGGAGGAGGCTGTAGAGCCCGTACAAAACCACTACTACACTGTTTTTGTCCTAGGGATGTAGGAATTGTTCTAGAGATAAAGGGCATATAGATCTTATGTTTGAGCCATCGTACAACGTTTTCTAATTTATAGTTTTAAAAATATAGCCTACTTTCCAAATAGATTTTTTTTCAAATTTCTAAAAATAACATATATTGTTCTCGGAATAAAGAGCATATAGACCTTTCGTAGCCAACATACAACTTTCTGTGATTCCTAGGTTTAAAAATATAGCATACATTCCAAATAGATTTTTTGCAAATTTCTATAAATACAACATTTTTCCTATGAATATAGGGCATAGAAACCCTTCATTTGAGCCAACATACAACTTTCTATGATTTCTAGTTTAAAAGATATAGCCTACTTTCCATTTTCTTTTTGGAAACATCTAAAAACACAATGTTTGTCCTAGGTATAAAGGGCATAGAGGCTTTTTGTTTGAGCCAACATACAACTTTCTACGATTTCTAGTTTTAAAAATATAGCCTACTTTCCAGATAAAACAAATTTTGTAACAATCTAAGAATACAATGTTTTATTCTAAGAATAAAGGGTATAGAGACCTTTGGTTTAAGCCAACATACAACTTTCTACAATTCCTATTTTAAAAAATATAGCCCACTTTAAAAGAAATTGTTTTGCAAAAATCTAAAAAATATAAATTTTGAGTTTTACACTTAGGCCCTATGGCAAAATTGATAAATAAATGATCATCTTTAAAGAGGGCGTTACGCCCTTTCGTTTAAGCACTCGCATGAGATTTTACGATTATTGTTTCGAGAGAATGCACAGTCTTGCCCCTGGATGTATTGCAGGTTGCATATTTCTTTACCTCTGCGTTCGAATTCTTGTCTCTCCATTTACAACTAATCAAACCGAAAGCCATAAGAGAGTTTCCACACACATAGAAGTTGTTGTTGATTCTTTTAGTGGCTTTCCGACATCGTGGTTATGTACCCCCGTGTACTTGTGTGTATGGAGAATTGGTTTGATAACCTGTGTCACTGTGATGTCCGTAGTAGTGTGTGTATTTATAATTGAGGTAGGATTTGGGTGGGATGTTGCCGTGGCATTAAGTTAGGTACAATTCCGGCATCTTCCCGGAATTGAAGTGGGAAACCTGAAAAGCCACTTCCAGAATGTCTGAGGTTGGAATAGAACCCACCTCTTCTCAGTTTTACCTCACGGGGCTGAGTGTACCCCGTACCAGCCCTCAGACCAGCATTAAATTTCTTGGCTGAGCCGGGAATCGAACCCGGGCCTCCACGGTGACATCCAACGCAACGAGTTGGACCCACTTAGAAGTACATGGGAATGTTGAATACGGCAAGAATCACAATTACACTGTATACAAGATTATTTGACTCAAATGGCTCATATGTTAAATAAGATGTACTCGACATATCGTGTTCAGCTGTCTTTGGTTACGTACCAAACCATAAAGCCTAGTTACCCAATTGCGAAGAAGATAGCTGCCTAGCTCGATTTAGTTCTTAGCTTCAGCTTCAAACTACCTGGCTTGCATGTCAAGGTCAACCCCTATTGGTCGATCAGTTGTATTCGCTTTGTCTGGGCAAGCAGCGACGGAGATACACCTGAGGCTCTTTTCCCCTATTTGAGCTCCGAGCTGGTGAGCGAACGGATCTCCTGCTCAAGTCAGCTGTAATGGATAAGAGATATTTATGTCTCTGTATTATGTACTTCTACCCCTTATTACTCCAGTAGGCATGTTGTTGTTATATATGAGGGGCTTAGACATCGTGGTCATTTAATCCTGTGCGTGGAAGTTGTCTGATAACCTGTGTTATTATGATGGATGTAGTAGTGTGTGTATTTGTAATTCTGGTAAAGATCGAGAAGGAGGTGGCCTTAAGTTAGGAACCATCCTGGCATTTGGTTGGAGTTGAAGTGGGAAATCAAGGAAAACCACTTCCAAGATGGCTGAGGTGGGGATCTCCTTCTCAGTTTTGCTCTGCGAGGTTGAGTGTACCCCGTTCTGGCACTCAGACCAGTATTAAATTCCTTGGCATAACTGAGAATCGAACCCGGACCTCTGACGTGACAGCCAAGAATGCTACCCACTACACCGTGAGAAAAAATCCACAGCCTGCTTCCAGTCGACCGACCGGGTCAGGGAATGGAATGAATGAAGCCCCCATCTAGTGGCGAGGATATGAACTGTGCCGGCTGCCGAAGCCTGTTGCACTCCCCTGGGGCAATGATTAACAGATGAAATGAAATGATAGTGGAGAGTGTTGCTGGAATGATATTTGTGATAGGGAAAACCGGAGTATCCGGAGAAAAACCTGTCTGCCTCCGCTTTGTCCAGCACAAATCTCACATGGAGTGACCGGGATTTGAACCACGGACCCAGCGGTGAGAGACCGGCGTGCTGCCGCCTAAGCCACGGAGGCCGGAGCTACACCGTGAGGGTTCCAGTAATTTATACTCTGGGATCGTATATGAGATCCGATGAATTTCTGTTCTTTGTAGTTTTTATTGCTTTGTTGTTAATTGATATAAGGGGTTTGAGACATCTTGGTCATTAGTTCCGTGTGCTTGGTTGTGTGTTCAATTTATCTAACCTATGTTTCTGCGGTGATGGTTAGCTGCAATTATTAGGGTCGGGGAAGGGTAGACATCCCTGGACTTAAGTACAACACCGGTATTAGCCTGAAAGGATTGTGGAAAAACCCAGGACTTACCAACACACAGGATAGCCATTATCAGCACCGTGATTCGAACCTCTGATCTCTGGTCTTTCTCCAACTCCCCGTCGCTGTCGAGATGAGAGATTTAACGCGCACAGCTACGCCGTGGTCGTTGAGTTCCTATGTGGCATATCGTTTTTATCGCCGAATGACTTTTCTGACACCGACCATATGAGAGGATGTGAAATGATGAAGATGAATTCAACTTGACAAGGAATGGAAAGGAAGCGGCCGTTCCATAATTTGCCTGGAGTTGAAAATTAGTAACCATGGAGAAACAGTCCAAGATCGGCCAATTGTGGGCTTCCAAACCACTTGACCGCATGGGCTAGTGCTGTGCCTTAACCAGCGTAGCTACCGCAGCCATTAAACACTTTAAACAGCTTGTGAAAGTTAATTTGGATTGCGTGAGCTAACCTGGCTAATTTTTGTTTTGGCTATGGATTTATGGTCGCATGCTCTTTCTGACGCAACGTGACATTTTTGGTTAAAATTCCACCTCGCTGTCACCGGGATTCAAACCTAGGACATCCGATGAAAGGCGAGTGACTAGGCCACTCTCTTCGTTTGCGTCTCTGTTATCTTTGGCTAATTGTGAAATCGCGAAGTTCAGCGCGCAGAAACTCCCACATGCTATGTAGCCTATTCCATGTTCAAGATACTGTATATTGGTGTCCAAACGTGGCAATGCTTCGTTACTGAACTGTTGACCTAGTGTGAGTGCTTGTCTGGACAGCAGAATGGTGACTTCCATGAATCTTAAGTCCAGGGGCGGTTCCTGACTACAATTTTAGGGTGGGCCAGTTGGCTTTCACAGTCAAGGAATGAAAACTCAACAATTGTTCTGCGTTTATGCCGTGGTCTTGTGCGGGGTTTCGCCTAGGGACACCAAGATAGGCTCATGAGATGGTAGGTAGTGCGCAGTTCGCTGCTCCTGTGAGGGTCCGGGCACGGCCACCAAGAGCCCGCTGATGAGCCTATCTTGGTGTTCGTAGGCGAAACCCCGCACGAGACACGGCATTAACCTAGGGAAATTGCTGAGTTTTGATATTATTGTTGTTTCATATAAAATATTGTTTTATATTTGGCATTCATTGTTGCCAATGTTGCCATTATCATAGTTCCACAAAACACAACATTGGAAAAGAAGGTTTAATAAGACGTTCATGCATTGAAAACTGTACTCACATGGCTCATTTGTGAATATATTCCCATATTCTGTGCTTGGATGAAGCAAATGTATCTATCAGCTTGGTTGATAAGATCCTAATTTTGTAAATTTCTAACTTTGTGTTCAGCGGTATAGAAGAAAATAGATATGTTAATAAAAATTCCACTCTCATTTTCCTATCTCGCACACAATCAGCATATTAAATAACTACGTAACGAATCACAAAAGTTAAAAACACATTAATTTACAGAAATTCATTTCATCCACAGTACTCACTAGCCCACACTGTACGTGGAACACCAGACAACTGAAAATGTATACATATTTTTTGTCTAATGTCAGCAAGCTGCGACCAATGGCTTGATACCTGATTAAAGGGCATGGGATGGGATGGACCCTTCTCCCTAATTCTGTTTGACAGAGACAGAAGCATGAAGTGAAATGGAGAGATCTTCTATTTCGTTTCAAAGCGCCGCTATGGGCCCATTCTGCCGGCCGTTGAAGCGAGAGAAAATCCCTTTATAGCACAGAAGAATTCGTGTGCAAAACAGAGCTATGTCCACTGTTTCCTCACCCGGCCCATCAAGCCATATACCGTACTTTACATGGGATTTTCTGTGGAGCGGCCCTCGCTATGACAATGCACCGAACGGGACTGTCGGGATCTTAAGCTAGGGATGAGTTATGTACAATGGAGTCTTTTAGAGATTCTAGAAAAGAAACCCATTTATTTCATGTAGAAGATCTGTAATTGAAAGTCATTTTTAAACACTCTACTTTCGGCCCTTAATGACGCAACGACCCTGCTCAAGGCTATGTTCTGTTCGTATTGTTCGTACAGGGATGTGTTTCACCTTGGTCTAGTGGGACAACACACACATATTTTCTCAGGCTGAATGTCATCGTCTGTACATTTTTTTAGAATTAATTTAGCAGTAACGTTCTCGCTTGCTGGTCCCAAGGTTCCAGGATCGAAACCTGGCGCAGTCAGCTGCCATTTGAGGATGCGCAAATGGGAGGGAGCCGTGTCAGTAGATTTACTGGCACGTTAAAGATCCCCTTCGGGGTACAATTCCGACACCCCGGCGTTTCTAAAGGCCAGAGTAGTTTAAAGGGACGTGAAATCAATATCATTTATTATTATTATAGAATTAATTGAGCCAATCATTTATTTTATTTTCCGGGCGGGACAGGGAAGGGATTTTTTGAAAGGATATCAGCCGTGGACGTATTGAAAAGAGCCATCCGGGTATTTGTCTAGTGGTGAAAATGGGAAACCACAAAATCCATTTTTAGGACGGCTGAGATGGGATTCGAACCCACGTTCTCCCGATGCCAGCGAGCCACGAGTTAGCGCGTTAGCATATTTCTAATGCTAAGTTGATACTCGTCCCCAAATGCTACACAAACATGTTATGGGTGCGTCAGTAAACAACATAGGGTCTACCTCTCTTGCTTAGGACTGATTATATATATATAATGGGGGTGTGGTGATGCAGTGGGCAAGCTGCTTGCCTCGCGCCAAGGTGGACCGTGTTTGATTCGCGGCCAACAGTGGCGGCACCAGGGGTGTGTGAAGTGTGTGGCTGCACAGGGCCCCGCAAAAGGTTACTGACAGCCGACGATAGAAAACCTCTTAAAATAAATAAATAAATAAATAATAGATCTAATATAATAAGTATAATAATAATAATAATAATAATAATAACAAAAATTGAAATCTGACCTTCAACAATCTGTTAACTTGGCCTATACTACATTTTTGCTGGACAGATCGAAAAATGCTAATTGTTGAAATTAATGTGAAACATAATTCAGACAATTATCACTAGATTTCGCAATAAACTATTGACAAAATAAAATCCTTCCTTCTCGCAGTGTTTGATGGCTATTCAAATACAATGGGAAAGACACTCGAGTTAAAAGAAAATGAACGAAGAAAGTGGAATTGTAACGGCTTTGAAGTACATCGTGGAGAACAATCTGAGTGAAATGTATCCAAATACAAGTATTGCACTGAGAATAGCAGCTACTATTCCCGTCAGAGTTGCGGCTGCCGAGGGAAGTTTCCCAAAATCAAAATTAATTAATACCTATCTCAAAACAACATGGCCCAAGACTGACTCTCAGTAGAGGAAACTCGCCAAATATGGGGAGGTTTTTATAGGGCTCACATTAGTCATAAGAAGGAACGGAATAATTTTGATTTTATCACCAATGTAAACCTCAGGGGATATACTATGTATATTACAAATATGGGCACGTTTGATGTTGTAATACCTTCTGATATTATTGTTAATTTTAAAAGCGCACTTTCCCCATATTAGGCAACCGGGGTTCGTAATATGGGGAGGTGAGAAACCTCGCGGTTTTTATTTATAATAGATACACTGAATAATATACCCTTCTAATTAAAGCATTAATTCTGAAAATGTAATAAAATCATGAACATTAATAGTACAAAAATACAAAAATGACATTGTAAGTTAATAACAGTCCTAGTTTCCTGTTGCCGAACTTCCAAACAAAACAACCTGTCTCTGAACACCATGCGTAAGCCCAGCACTCTGTTTTGAATTATTGTGAGTGCGCTGCCAACTGTTTACATCCTTCTGTCGCCTCTTCAGGGCGAGTGTGGGGCACGAGGGAAGGCATGGACACACAGGGAGAATTATTTGTTTATTAACTTTGCTGCTCCATCACGCAATCCATTTCCCCAGTTAGCAGCCAATTTGGGATTGGAAGTATGTCAACAGCTTGAACTAGAGGACTGCGCTCCCCCCTCCACCACCCCTACCCCCAATCAGATGATGAGGCCACTTTTGTTTGGAGGAGAAGATCTAGATCTCCATGTTGTACCTCTGCTGAAAGAATCGGAAAATCATGGTCCTGGAATATGTTCTTATTGCACGGATAAAGCCCAGATTTACGGAACCCTCCTACATTTTCAACAGTTGCTGCTTTCAAATACGCACGACCAAACAGCTCACCAACCCACTTCTTCCTTTCCGGCATCTAAAAATAAGTGATATGCCACTTAGTAAGAGCTGAACTATTCCATTACATTCAATAGAACGTAATATGGGGTTCCCCATATTAGGGGAGAATGAACTCCCATATTAGGCTATCTCAGTGCCCATGCTTTAACATTTTACCTCCAAGAAATTTATAGGCTAAGACAAAATACTATAATAGTACGTTGAACCCAAACCCCTGACTGTATATACAAACACATTTAGAAAATTAATTCACTTACCTTTTCTTATCAATTCGTACGAATTCAGAAAACTGAGAAATATTTCACAACGATGTAGAACATCAAACTTCAATAACAAAATGGCTATGATGCGCAGCTAACGGCAACTTCGTGCGTTACCCACACAGCACATGGACAACAATTTAACGTATTCACCGCAAGGTTACAGCATCTAGTAATGACAAAATACTACCTCCCCATATTAGGAAACCTCCCCATATATGGCGACTTTCCTCTACTCTCAATCCTGTCCATAGAATATGAATTGGCATCTAGTTGGGACTATAAGAATTTGATAAAAGCCTTCAGACAGAAAAAGAGCAGAAGAGTTCATTTGTTGCATTTTTTGTTACTGTAATTTTTTGAAATAGTAACTTTATACTGTACTGTATTTTAAAATGACAATATTACAATTCACTCAATTTATTTCACTTATATTTATTGCTAGATGATATTATCGCCCAGATCCCCCCGGAAGTAAGGTCCTCGCGAATCTCGTACCGTACAGGCCCCCGCAATGGCTAGCGCCACCACTGCCAGCCATTGCAAGTTAGATTTTTGAAGTGAAATATCACGTCCTGTGGTGCGGATACCACGAAAAACTGGAGGTCTCGTAGCTCAAGATAACGAGATTAACGGTCACGTTAAACTACAATCTTTCTTTCTTTCTTTCTTTCTTTGGTAATAAAGTTGTGTTTTCCGGACAGAATGCCCAAGAATCAGTTCCTACGTGAAATTATACAGGGTGGATAGATATCACTCAGCAGCAGGAATATACGGTTCCGCGGGTCAGGAAGTGCAGTATGACGTGAAAACACCTCACGTAACGTGCCTAGCGGACTAATAGCATGTCCTATTACTTTGCGCTGGCACTATCCAGGGGAGATCTGTGTACGGCGAATAGTTCTTCCAAAATTCCATGTTACAACAATCACTTTGTGAGGAGCCGTTCTCAGCCGTGAGTCTGGCAACACCGCTTCATGTGTCACCTGTCAACGGTCGGAAATGTACTTGGACGGGTTCCCTCCTACTCCCGGAGACTAGCCTTCTCATCGCCTGCCTGCGTGACCTTCATTGGATACCAGCTAACTACATGTATGTTACGTGTTATGTAGTTTACGATTCAAGGATACCGGTATGTTGATTTGTATGCACAAAACCAGTTTGTCAGGCCTCGTCTTCTAGTTCCCGGGTTTATGCACAGTAGTGGGCGTGCAAGCAATGTTGCAGAATGTGAAGTAGTTTTCCTTTTTGTTTTCTCGTAAGTCACGTACATTTCACCTTTCCCTTACCTATCGGCGTTTCTTGACCTGGGGAATTGTATGTTCTCGGATACCTAGGAAACTAACAAATCATTTCACTCTGTATATGGAAACTCATTACTCAGTAAAACAGCGCTTATAGAGGTTGCGCTTTCATATTTAGACAAGTATGTTATGTTCTAGGAAATGCCTGTTATGTACAACAGCACAATAGCCAGGAAATATTCGATAGTAGGCCTAAATGAGTTATGTATTGGAGAGTTGACATTGACAATATTCCGGTGCCATTATGACGCGGTAAGTGGGCCACCACGCGCGCGTTCTGCTTGTTCTCATCAACTGTTTCACGCAGTGTTGTAGCAGTCTGAACCAACACAGATGTCATGTATACACACACAAGGCACGACGGCGCGCCATTCGGCTTGCGTTAGTCGTGTTTGGACAAACAAAATGACGATCGATGCGCGCCAATAAAGATTGCAAAAGCGGAACAACAATAGCCCCCATTCCGGCAGTGAGTGTTCACCAATCAGTAACGGGTCAGGCAGGGCCTTCGGAAATGAAATACTTGTCTTATTTCGATAAAAGGTTTGAAAGTTCTCATGTAACTTATTTGTCTAAAAGGTTTGTCATATATTTCTCCACACGCGTCTTATATCCTCCCGGACGGCTTGGCCGTTTGTCCGTGGCTCGTCTTGGCATTCTTTATATGGTTTATTGGAGAAAGGGTATTGACGTTTAGCACAGTCTGTGCTTTCACCTTCAAATACGAAGGATGAATCATTGCAGTTAATTAATTATCACCACCAGCGTAGCTGAGAATAGAAAGGCATGTTCCACGTCTGGACTGGGTAACTGGAGTTCAGCTATCACTTTCGAATCCAGACGCTGACAGCGGCCATCCTGAGTGCAGATCATTACATGGTTTTCCTACACTCACTGCAGGAGAATGGTGAATTGGTACCTTCAAGCGAGTCTAGGTGTACCTTTGTTGTACTTGGATTGAAATTACTAATCACAAAATAAATACCAAAACTGACTGTTCCTTTAACAGCAGTTCCACACAACATTAACGTTGTACGTTCCTATTAGCTTAAGCGTTTAATCACCCAATCTGGCTGCTGTAAGGGATAAAATGAAGTAATTTTCAATTTTGGGCTGACAATTGGTATTTAGGCTATGTTGGATGAGTGTAGGCCTATGATGACCAAATACTCTGTCTGTCAGTTGGCGTCAGGACTATTGCAGCGGATGGCATTGAATGTCGTAAGTAGAAAGCCCCTTTAAACTATACTCTGATTTACAAAAGATGCTCGGTGAAAGCTGTCATCCGCTTGAAGGGTGAGGTGAGGAGTGGAGACGAGAGGGGTAACGGTCTCCATGGCAACAGCAAGCAATGTTGCAATGTATGCCGACACAGCAGTAAGCACATGGCTTAACTCAGTGTGTCTTCACTCATCACGGTCATTAGAGCGCCAGGCAGGGGGGCTAACTTCCCCAGTATTTGTGTCTTCCTGCAAGCCTCTTGGAATGCCTCAGTGGCAACGCAGCATTTCCCCACGTGCTAGCTTTGACAGCTGTCAGCGATCAGTATTGGTAAATCAGAGTATAGGCTGCAAATTATTAATCTAATACTAAGGAAGCCTCAAATCCTGCCAGTAAGGGTCCATTGCTTGACATGACAAGGCCAGGTGTGAGAAAGGCTTGGTGATTCAATGCTAGCCGTAATCTGAGAATATTGCGTGGTGAGAAGAACGTACCTATATCTCAACCCAGTTTGAATGCTTGGGTCCCTGTCAATCAGGCTTATAAGAAGTGACACGATATCCATCTTAACTTTGCAGGAACCGTGGAGTAACGGGCTACTTATACTCTGTCTCCTGCCAAGAAATATAAATTGTAAAAAGCTTGTAGTTTTATGTGACCGTTAATCTCGTAATCATGAGCCACGGGGCCTTCATTTTACCTGCAATCCGAACCACAGGACGTGATATTTCACTTGGAAAATCTCACATGCATTGACCGGGAATTGAACCCAGCCCACCTTGGTGAGAGGCAAGCAGCTTGACCACTGCACAATCACGCCCCCTCTTATATAATTTTAATTTAATAGAGATGTTGTAGTCATTTTTTCGAATTACATTTTAACATTTCCGTTGACCCAAGTTTGGCTTTTACGTCGGGCCCCAGAAAGGATAACTCATCTTACCCCATTGAATGGCAGTGTCTTGGGACGAACTAGAGATTCTAGAAACGTCTAAGTGCCTGGGCCCAGGTAATCGCTAACCGAGTCTTACAGGCAGAAAGCAAGACAAGAGTTTGAGAATGATGTCATTGGGAGAGTCAGGGTATAAGAATTTTGAATTTTGTCTCTAAAGAATTCATATTAATGTCACAAATCTATAGAGATGGGCTGTTACAATAATCATTGTATTATTATAATTATTATTAGTCTATTAATACTATGCAATTATTTATACAAAGGAATGGGAAGAATGACGATGCAATACTTCGACAATTTTAACTTGAACGCTATGACGTTCCTCACAAAATAACTGTAACGAAGTTACTTTTAAGAAATATGTAACCCAATCCTGGTTGAATCATACGTCTGTCACGTGTAATTGAGTAAGTGGCAACCTGTGTCGTTGTGCTGCTTTTAGTTATGTGTGTAGCTATGAACATTGTGATCGAGGAATGGGTAAACCTCCCCGGAGTTTGATAATTTCCTCAATTCATTACTCAGGGCATATCGTCAATCTTGACCTATAAGTGTGTACAAGTGCGCACTACTACAGGCACAACAATAGTACAGGTTATCACTGCAAGTTTATGTACTACAAACGAGATGCCTTTATCCTGGAAAACAAAGTAAATGAACAAAAGAGGATATTTTGACATGGCTTAGAACTGTATTAATCTGGATTCAAAGATACAGAAATAATTAATTCGTTTATCCTCCTAACTTGCCTTCACCCACGGACTCTGCGAAGGATCATTCCTCTACCGTCACAAGGATGGTGTCTTGGAGCTGAACACACTTTGACTGCAGATACAACTGGGGATGGTGACAAGCCTATCGCCCAGGCGGTCACCAACTAGAGTCTAATTAAGAAAGGGTCAGGGAAGGGATTTTGGAAGGAAGTTGGCCGTGGAACCGTCCCAACATTTGGCTGGTGACGAAAATTGGAAACCACGAAAACCAATTTCAGGATGGCCGAGGTGGGATTCAAACCCGCACTCTCCCGATGCCAGCATGGCACGATGTAGCCCGTTAGCACTCTCAGCCACCGTGAGTGGTATGTAAAGTAAAATTAAATATTCAAGTTAAAATTTCGTAGGCTAAGAGCGATAACAATAAAAGTAGGCCATTTTAGATCATATTGACTCTATTTAACATTCATCTAGATATTTAGATGCTTCTGGTTTTCCTTCTTATGTTACTTCCATCTATGCTTCATTCTTTCATTTATTTCTTTTTCTGAATGTAAAATGTGGAGACGACGCCAGTGAATTTTTCACGTGATGCGCATATCGTCCCTCCCTCGCAGCCTTCACATGGAAAAGCTCTCCAGCATTCACAGCAGCCAACTCGTCTTCTCTTCTTAATAATCGTGACCTGAACTAGAAATGCATCACAACGGCTCTTGTGGGAAAGCGAGCCGTACGACACGAAGGGTCGGCTGCAATAACGCGTCACGTCCATTTTCATCTCTGTGACCTGAGATTTGTGTGTTATAAGTTTTAGTAAAACTGTATAGCCTACCGTATTTGTAAGAACATACGTAACTGTAATACATCGTTTAATATTGTAGACCAACTGCAATAGTAATTAGGGGGTTGCGTAGCGCAGTCGGTAGAGGCACTGAGCTTCTAACTGGAAGGGAGTGGGTTCGATCCCCACCCAGGTAGTGGATTTTAGAAATAAAACTACCATTTTCAGAAACGAAAAATAGCCCTGGGGTTCACTCGACCTACAACAGAAATGAGTACCAGGGTAATTCATGAGAGCAAAGACGGCCGGGCGTGGAGCTGACAACTCCATCCCATCTAGTGCCGATGTCACAAAGAGTGGAAGCCTCTACCTTCCACTACTCCCAAGGGCCTCCGTGGCTTGTACGGAGTTGGCTTTGCTTTGCAATAGTAATTAGCGTGGCCCTGTGAACACAATTCTAGATCTTTTAACCTGCTTAGAATTCTTACCCAGGTAAAAGATCAAAATGAAATGTAAATAATATTGTTCTCTTATCTTTACTCTCCACGACGCGACAGTAAGAATGATACTTTGAACGGTAACGTGCCATTAAAAGCAATGTTTGGCACACTTTTCCCGTCAATTTCTCACAAGACCCTAAGTTAGATCCAAGGAAACAACATACGAAGGAGTAGTGGTTTTCTCATGTAGGAGCTTTGAACGTTGACTCATCATCCCCATGTACATGGGTGTGCATAGGAATTGTCTCATAACCTGTGCTGTGTTAGTTGTTTCAGTAGTGTGTATATTTGTAATTGAAGCTAGGATTGGGAAGGAGGAGGCTGTGACCTTAAGTTAAAAATGGTTTCGGCATGGAAACATTCTGCCGCAATATTTTATTAATTCAATTTAGGGGGTTAGGACATCTTGGTCATTAAATGTAAATTTTAGTGGCAATTGATCTTAGGTCTACATCACACTGTTCAATTTGCGGTGGGTTAGAAGTATTCAGATGTGCTCCATGCACACGCATTTCCTATTGGAACAGTTGTCTGATCAATGAAATGCATGTGAATTTGAAAAGAAAGGAAAAGGTATTTTCCTGTGAGCTGCAATTTTGCAATTATGTAGGCATTTAGTAGAAATATATTCACAGGTTTATGGAGTATTATAATTCCTGGAAATCCATTAAAGTTACCAAGAAAATGCACGTGACCTTTCTTGTGAATTTTAAGTACATTCAGAGTCCTTCATTATGTGATATAATTGATCGTTTAGGCATTGTGTTGTTCTTTATTTTGTAAGACATGAACAAGTATTGTGAAAATCTACATGTAAATGGTCTCCATTTAAAAATTGAAGGGTCCACGGGAAGAAGGGCGAATGTCACTCAAAATGTAAAGTCGAGATATCAGCGCGATCTGGTAGACCTCATTGCGACGTATTGAAGGCACAATTGTGTCTGGCTAGGAATATTGAGGGTCGTGAGAAAATGACGTTTCAAGTTGACGCGTACATATAAGTACATATAGCCTAAGTAATGAAACTTCAAAACTCGTTTCCTGAACATTTTACATTATTTGACATTCCCCCTTCTTCCCCTGGACCCATCAATTATAGACTGTATTAAAATCTCAATAAGCTTATGTGTTAGCCGACCATAAAGAACTATACACATACAAAATTTCATCCCTTTTGGTTAAGTGATTTCTGCGTTGGAGAAACACATACAGACCAACTTCCAGATTCATATATTAGTATGAAGTATGATATCATTCTAATTATTTAATAATGCTACACAAATACCACATTTGTAGTTGTAGTGGGAGCTGCAGCAGCAATGATAGAGGATTTTATTTTTGGATAAAGTCCCTCTTAATGGAGGTCTTCAGAAAAGAAATGACGTCTTTGAATTACAGTTTATGAAATGTATATCAGGTGAATCAGCTGAACCAAATAATATTGTTTTATGCAGCCCGATTATCGCGTGTTGTCTGGAAGGTCCATATTTCCCTGCTTGCATCCCGTATGATACAAATGCACTGCAAGCATGTCCTGCAAACGATGCTGAACACAATATTTTCCCTCGATGTGACTACAGACTAATAAGAGGGAAACACAATAGAGTTCAGTATCGTTTGCAGGATATGCTTGCAGTGCATTAGTACCATACGGGATGCAAGCAGGGAAACATCGGCCTTCCTCACAACACGCGTTAGTTGGACTGTATGGAACGATATTAATCGGCGCAAGTGATTCACCTGGAATTTATTAAATCTTATTAAATTGATTAAATGATACAATTATCAATAAGGCTCTAAATGTATTCAGTTTATTAACTTGTAATGCTACAGGTATATTCGCATCGTAGTGAGTACCTTGTCGTTAGAAGACCTAGGTACATGGTACGACTCTTCCAGAAAATTAGCGACGTCACTTCTGCCTGAGAATTGCACTATTTTTACATGGCTCCTCAGAGTGGAGAAGTGTAATAAGAGCTGTGAATTAACTTGGTTTTTCAGCATCAGGGGCAGCTAGGCGTTTTTCCCATTTCAGTAAGGAAAGCTACATTTAGGTCTCAAAATTATTGACCTTCGGGAATTTTTGGTCGAAGTGCTGGGAGTGGTGGAAAATAGGACGCCAGAATAGTAGGAAATGTTGACAAGGATCCCTTTGAAACCACTGCTACTTTGAAGGCAGTTGTTAATTCTCCTGACCACGACCAGGCCGTGAGAAATCGCTTAAGGCCACTAATTTTAAATGTAAAATGCCATTTCTAGGTAAGGTTATAAGGAAGAGCATAAAGAAGAGAGTGTAGTCTTCGCAGTGTGAAATGGTAATCGAGATTTGAAAAGCGTTAACTATTTTAATGATTTCACCTTTTCTACGTCTTCCGGTCATCCGGTTTGACCATTCGTGCCTGCAGTGGTAGAGTTCCGGTTTCTTGTCCGGGGTGTATTTCTTATCAAGGAACGGGCAAAATACACCGCATTTGCTGAAAATTAAATCAGCAGAAGTTTCTATGCTATATATTTCTTTATGCCAGGTTGTTGAATTCTGACAGAATTATTCAGTTTCAACAGGTTAATTATCCTTTTCACACATGTCAATCAGTTCGAAAGTGGTTAACGAGGTGAAAGGATATTGGCCAGAGGGACTGGCCTCGTCGCTCTCTTGATTTAAATGCAATTGGATAAAAAATACAGGAAGACTGTGAGACAATTGGCTAAATCCCCCTCCAAGAGGTTTTCATGGTGTGTAGAAGCTCGTCCAAGATGCCTGAGATGCCGTAGCTAAACAGTCATTGTTTGGGAAGTCCATTCCATCTCCACTCGGATGAAAGATGTGATCGAGTTGGCACGAAGATGACTAAATATTGAATCGTAGCTTTCGTTTTCTATTTTTAATAGTTGGAATTTTCTAAGACAGACACCAGATGTTTTTGTTTCATTAATACCACAAAAGATAAGTTTTGTTGAGAATAAAATCTTGCAATTCTTTTATTTGCAGACCATTTCGTGGTGTAGCGGCTAGCATTCTTGGCTGTCACCCAGGAGGTTCGGGTTGGAATCCCAGTTCTGCCAAGAAAATAATTTTGGTCTGAGGGCTGGGAACGGGGTATACTCAGCCTTGTGATGCAAATCTGTGAAGAGGTGGGTTCGATTCCTACCTCAGCCATCCTGGAAATGGTTTTCCGTGGTTTCCCATTTCTACTCCAGGAAAATGTCGGGGTGGTTCCTCGCTTAAGGCCACGGCCACCTACATCTCAATCTTGAACTGAATTAAAAATACACATGCTAATGCAGTTATCTCAATAACGCAGGCTACCAGGCCAAAAATCCACACACACCCAAGTACACTGGGCTGAATTATCACAATGTCTATTCCCTCAAAATATGACTTTTATTTTAAGCCGAAATGTCAGAATAAATTATGCCATAAAAATTAATGAACTTGGTCTTAATTACGGAAACAACCATGAACAAGATAGGAGCAATTTTTTCTCTCTGTTTAGAAAGGAGACACTACGTTGTGTTCTAACGTGTAAATAACAGCCCACAGAGTTACCACTACGCCACAATAGGCATAGGAAGAACTGGACCATTATAACTATAGACACCAGGCTACATCAGAACGAAGCTCAACAATATGTAATATTCCCTGTCTCCAAATAGTGGAGACGGCAACATACTGAGCCCGATATGCTCATGTCGATGTTCCGATCGATTAAGATCGATAGCGACGGAGCTTAATTTACATCCAAGAGGCAGTATAGTATAATTTTCCTACAAGTTGGAACACAGGATATAACTAGTATAGAAGGCCCTGGAATCCCTCACTTTAAATTAATTATTACTAATATTTATTTCGGACATTTAAACGACTTTGGGCACTGTATAAATTCATATAATATTTTTGGAAATATCAAGAAAGAGAAATTACATCGCAGGGAGGTGAATGCATAATTCACTACATTTCACGTGACTCAGGAGTCTAACCCCGCCTGAAGGAAGAAGACGGATACCGCATGACACTCGTTTGGCAGCGTTTGCTTCGAGCTAACGTACTGCTCTACCTCGTAAAAGCGGGGTGAGTGAATCGAAGTGAATCTGTAAGAGAATTCACGGTAATTGTGTCAATCAAGTTCTGAATAAACGCCGGAGGCATGATACATATGAGTAGAGCCGATATAATTGAAATTTGGTGATTTTTGATATTTTTTGGAGAGACATTGTACCGAAGTATGTCTTCAGAGAAGACGCATGGTCGTCGGGGGTAAAACTGAGTACAACTAAACTAAAATTATTAGAATATTAATTCACGAACAGTGTGAGCTCTGTGAAAATAATTTCCATAATTTTCTTGTGTGAGATTGCCAAGATATAAATTGATATTTCACGCACATGAAGTCGCACAAGCGATCTCATTAGAATATGTGTAAGCTAATAGTGAATAGTAATAATCCACACGTGTAAAGTCAGTTTTTGTTATTTTTCAAGTCATATTAATATTAACTTCAGTGCATAGAAAACATCGAAAATGATTACTGGATGAGCACACAACTTGGCTGCTATGATGAAATAACAACAAACTACAGGAGATGGCGAGATGGCCTGATTTGTTAATGGTTTTGGGGAGCCAACATTAGTCCAGTGAAGGTTGGGCAAAGGCACATTATAATCCTCAGGAAGGCAAGGTCATGACACATCAAACCGAACCTCGAAAACTACAATTATGTGATGTGAATTTTGATGCATTTGTCTTTGTAGTACTTGTTGATGTGTAACATCTTTCCGCTCGGTTGCTGGATAGTTTTGTGGGAGTGATTTTGAAAATTGGGGACGGAAGTGAATCGGGCGGAAGTGGATCGAACGGAAGTGGATCGGACGGAAGTGAAGACGCACTGCCAGAAATATGGGACGGAAGTGAATCGGGCGGAAGTGGATCGAACGGAAGTGGATCGGACGGAAGTGAAGACGCATTGCCAGCCGGATGTACGATTGAAAATTGGAAACAAGGCAGTGTGTGCTCTGTAGCGCAGGAATGTTATGGCAATACAGTAGGCAGTGCATTTAGCAGGCACTGGTTTGACGAGCACAGTGGCAAATGTTTCACCGACTTTCATTTGCCATTGAGCAGTTTATGAAGCTTCACGTTCAAGGTTGAATATCACATGGGGTAGGACAAAGACGACAAATGACATTTAAGTAAGCGTCATTATAGTCAAGCTGTGGGTGAGTAGTCGAATATTAAATGCAAAACAGAATGTTGTTATATGAGTGGAATAAAAGCAGTATTTTCATCATATGTGAGACTAGGTCATTTCATGATTGTAGGAAGCCATGTTTTGATTGTTTCCGACGAACTGTATGAGAGCCTTGAGAATAATGAATGTTATAGTTACAGAGGAATGTGTTCACAGTATTTGAGAGTACTGTCGACGTTGTGTGTCACTTTGTTATTATGAATTATTAATGTAAAAGGAAGGAAGGAAGCTTGTAGTTTTGCGTGTCCGTTAATCTCACGATCATGATCCACGGTACCTCCCTTTTACGTGGAATGCGAACCACAGGACATGGCATTTCAATTCGAAAATCTCACATGTATTGACCGGGAATCAAACCCGGTCCACCTTGGTGAGAGACTAGCAGCTTGACCGCTGCGCCCCAAATGTGACTGTAGCATATCTCCAATTCAATCTATACATTGATCATGGTACCAGTATGAAAATGGAGTGCAAATTAACATTTTAAGGAAGTCCAAGCTGTGTAGTATACGAGTAGGATAACATGTCAGATGTTACACATCATATGCCACTACTGTAATATTTAAGGCTGTTTTTTTTTTTTTTTTTTTTTTTTACATGGAGTGTGCTTAGAGGACGTTTTAGAGGATCATGCTTAGAGGCATGGTTTTTCGGTAGGCAACTGTTATATGTGTATTTTCTCATATCATGTCTTAACTGCCTTGGTCAAGCACGCCGTATTATTTCTTTTGAAGCGCTTTGGTGTAGTCCATCAGGAAGGCTTTGCTATGCAGTTAGAGGATATTTTGTTGGCCGGAGAACGGCACGTTTTATTTTCATGTGTAGCTGTGGTTAGCCGTTGTTAAATATCGTACAGGAGAACAGAGAGCTAGCAACTTATTTTTGCATCATTTGGAAGGTTTGCCTGGTTATTATCACGATCCGTTTCTAAACTAGTTTTTTTTTATAGGCACACAGGTGCATATTGTGAATAGAGAGGGAATTTGTTGTATATGAAGAGCGACGTTTCAGACGACTTTAGTCAGAATACTAGGGAGGGTTTGATATGCACAGTAGCACGAGTTACACTTAACAGCTGATTGATGGTCATTGCTTTGAGATTATTGAATGAAAGATTGATGCAGTCAGATTTATTTAGGATATGAGATTATTATGTTTTCAAAGAGATTAATTTCTTGAATGATTATTAAAATGACATTGAATTTCCCTTATTCGGTGACCACTTGTATCAAATAGGGTAGTGTAATTGTAGTGTCTGTGGATGACACAGTAGGAAGCCGGCAGAGGTCGCTTGGTATAAATACAGTTATAGGCAGCGTTAGGACGTTACTTCGTTGGCCATTGGATATGATGTTGGATGAATATGAGTGTATTTTTCCACCGCTTAAGGGCGGTGAATTATGTGGGCTGAGGCCACACATCTGATATGATATTGATGGATTAATGGATTTTTTCTACGCTACATCTTTTCGATATGGATTATTATCAGAGCAAATAAATCAATAATGGGGATCCTACTGAATCTTAAACAAGTACTTAATAATCAATGAAGATATTTTTTCTCTCTTAATTAAATATCTAATAATAAATATGACTAAATAAAAAGCTGAATGATGACCATAAATTTCTAAACGACCATTAGTTTTCGACTTGGCTTATCTAGACAATTCTATACATTGCCTAGGACAGATCTTCCTGATTTTCTGACGACGAGTCAGCACGACGTGAATATTTTGTAAACCACGGTTGTGTGCAACTACGCACCGTCAGTCGTAGCTCTAGGTCTATGCTGTTGCCGACGTAATTGTTTCCTCCATTTATACTTATAGATGCTACTACGCACAAACAGTGCTTAGCATGCGTATGTAGTGCACAAATAGTGCAACCTTAGGAGTGTACCATTGTAAATAAATGTGTTGTTTTTCTTATTATTAGGCAGTAATCGTGCCTTTAGCTGTTTCCTTTCTTTTTAGACGCGTATCGTCTACCTTTACGTAAAATTTCAGATAGGTTTAACTAGCTGCGAAACGTAAAGATAATTGTTGGATGTGACATCATCGTAACTTAGATATTTTATTGTTGCCACTTATTGAATTTCATAACATTACTTTATGTGGACGTCGATTGCTTTTCTGTAGATTCATGTGTACCTATTAATTATTCCTAAATGTGATTGCATTGCTCCGTGTTAGAATTACGTGTCACAATCCTAGCTTGCTTGCTTATATGTTTTTGTCAACAGGACTTCTCGAAGGGACATCTAGGGATTAGTTAGGGTTTAGATCAGTTTAGAGTGGATTAGCCATATAGCCCCTCTATAATGTGGGATAGGGACCTGCTTATTTTTCTTGCAATACATTTAGTAGCTATAAGTTTTACTTATGCCCGGGCCTATTCGTTATAGATTTGTTTTTCCTGCGGATGTGTTCTTTGGGCTGGTTTCTTAACCAATCCTCTCTCCCTAGGTAACTTTCTGGTGCGGAGCTAGTTTAAAGACATATCTGATCCTCTCTGTTGAACCCAACGGGGTTAGGCTGACTGGTGTCGAACGTGGATCTCAGGGATAGTTGAGCTCAGAATAAAGGTTCCACCAAGGAACGAACACGAGATCTTTTGAGGGAGTTGAAGTTATAAAAAACCTCTAGAAAAAAGTATATATTAAATCACTGTTGTGATAGCAACTAATGCTGACATTATTTATTAATATAATGCAGGGAATATTAGTAGAATACAGCATTACTGGGCTGTATGGAGTATAAAATTCTGGACTTGAGCACAGAAGTTGGAGCACTTGACGTTTGGCTAATGACTCCAGAATTGTGGGAGGAGATTCTTGGAGCCGTGTCAATCTTTGTGACCTACTTAAGTCGTCTGGAGCAGGTCAGGGAGCTAAATAATGGCCAAGTTATTCCCCGTTTCAGAATAGAAACGCTAGTGGAGTGAGGAGCTACCATCGTTATTTAATGATTACTCGTGATTGGAGCAACGCAGTGACATGAGGTTTTCACCGATGTGAATGATTAACCAGAAGGCTAATTATCAAGCCATTAAACATTGAAACCGAGGCATATTTAATGGAATGCGCAAGGACACAGTATATTTGGTGTTAGCGGCGAGATCAGACTAGGTCGCCGGGGGTTTTTAGGTGACGCGGCATGCCCACGCCATGGCAAAGGCAATTAATATTAATTAATTGGCCGATCGACCCACGAGCACGCATACAGATATGTGACCAGCGACGAAAAAGGAACCATATGAGCATTATTTCAAGACCAGAATCATCCTGGGAGAGAAGATGACACTGCGGGGGAATTCGCGGTCTACTTTTTCTCTCGAAACGAATATAAGGCATGGAGCCTTGACAGAAGAGGTCAGTTGTACCAGACTCTAACGTGGAGCGTATCCAGGAAAAGAACGCGCGCACAAAGACTTGAATATTTCTTTATGAATTATTAAGTGTATTAGCCGTGCAGTATAAGTATGTACGAGTTAGGAAAGCATCATAAAGAAGTCAGTCGTCAGTAGTCGTCAGTTGTCGTCAGATGTAATCAGTAAACTTTATTAGGCGAAGTGCGCGTTACCGAAGTCGAGAAGGGATGCTCGGACTTCAGCATGAAGAGCCGTGCAGTGAAACATTTATTAATCACATTTATTAAGGACAGTCGTGCCATTTTTGTATAGTCGGCAGTACGAGCGATTGTTATTATGCACATAGGTAAAGTACCGTGTGATAGGCAAGCTAGAACATTTGTGAGTAATAATCTGTACAAGTACAATGTACAATGGTTGAGCGCAGTATGTAAAATATTGATTAGACAGATCTTAGGCTGTCGGACTGCGCAGAAATAAACTTTATTATGCGATCTATGAAATTTCATAGAACACCAATATAATTAACGCTCAGGACGATATGCAAGCATATTCATGCTATATCAGGAAGTTTATCGAAGGATAGAGATGGATAGACAGTTGGGTGAATCGATAGGAATCCTTAAGCAGATAATCGAGACTTTCAATCAGGATACGGATAGCAGCTAGGAAGCCATCTTCAGCGTCTGCATTTCTGATATCTTGCCAGGGAAATTCAACCAGTAAGAAGTGTAAATAGTGAAGTGATGATCTGTTAAATATCTTTAAAATTAATAGTGTAACAAGTGCAATAAAGTATTATGTGTATAAGGAAGCAATAGCCTCAATATGGAAATGAAAAGTGCCGTGTGTCTTGTGAGGCCAAAGTTATATAAAATGTGTGCTATCAGTGTAAGAATGTCTTGCTAATTATGCAAATGGCAGGCGTTACTGGAAGGAATGAGTGGTTGGAGCCACCCGGATAGCCGATGTAAGTACCCAAAAACCATGATTTTATAGCAGTTATAGTCCACTGTGTGTTTTGTGATTTCAAAATTATAAAAGATGCCAGTAAGAGTCAATATTAGGAGGTAGAGCCTCAAATTATTATTTGTTGTGTTGATTTTAGTAGAGTTGAGATGTTTTGTACATCATTGAGTGGATAAATCGTTACCACTATTGTAAATGGCAGTTCAGATATATAAAACTTAACGTAACGAACACGGATGTCCGGTTATTAAAACGGTTACGTTGTGTCGGGTTATTGTAATTCATGTCAGTAATAATAATAATAATAATAATAATAATAATAATAATAATAATAAGGAATAAACGAATACATCTGGAAAAATTTTAAGCAAATATATATGCTAATTGGAATATTTATCTACCCAAGCAGTAATATGATACATGAAGGGCTAAGGAAAGCAATTTAATATCAGAGAATATTGTAATAAGGAATAATTATGCAAGAATTTAGGGAATGGAAGTTTAATAGTGAATTGAATTTGCAGCTTGTGAATAAGCTTGTAGAGTAATTGATAGATTAATCTTACTAATCAAAGGACGAGATCATAGCATAATGGTCAGGGAGCCAGGTAGTCTATCGACGTGTGAAATCTCGAATAGCTTAGGGCGTACAGAGATATTTATTATTTGCCCGAGTGTATTTAGTGATGTATCCTAACTCTGAGGATGGATATGGAATGTTCCGGGTTCGAATCATGTGGTATATGAGAGGATATCAATGGAAACCTCTGCATGATACCTGATCGACCGTGAACTTGTTCTTGAAATGATTCAGCTCTTGAGAAGCGAATCTAATTGGCGGCAGCATGTGCCTGACCGTAGCAGTTATTAAGATGCCGGCTAGCCAGTTCGACCAGTGTTTGATGAATCTCGCTCCTTCATATAATGAAATGGACCTATTGAGGCCAGTTATTAATCTCCTAAGGTTAGGAATAAATATTTAAACACGTCCATCACCCGTCTTGCACACCATTCAGTTTAAATCATATGGGATATGTGGGTCAGTGAGACTGCACTATTGTATTTAGAAATCTGGTTACTGCTTGGAGATAAAAGCCAGGAGTCAGGAGGGACGGCGCACGTGTTGTGACCGCTCGGCTCCGTTCCATTGTATACGAGTAAGCTCTGAGGGGCAGAGTTTTAAAACGACCCGTGAAGGTTGACATTTAAAAGGAACAGATTTGGAGACCCTGTTTGTAAGAAAAGAGTCAGTGTTGTATTGTATAATGTAATTGTGTGGTTTGAAACACATTGATAATTAAAGATCATCCTGATGATTTAATATTTAGCAAACTTATGAGTTGTTGGAAGTTACATTTTTTTACTGACAGTCTTACTTAGCACTGGAGCTCGGTACCAGATGCCATAGGCTATGCCACGCAAGGGTAGCATAAAATATCGTCCAACACAGCGGTAACGGAATTATGAAGTTGAAATCACAACGGCATACAGTGGAATTGCAGAAAGTGGAACTGTAGAAAAGGGAACTGTAAGGGTATATTTACATATAATTGTGGAGTTGCAGGTAGATTTGATGTGCAACCCTTAAATTGGCTAATGCATGGTAAAGCATTTTGGTGGGAAGAGAGAAACAAAACACAAAGGTACACATAATGTAAATTAAGAGGTGTTGAAAATAAACAATTAATCTTGTGAATGAAAGAGGTCACAGCAGGTGACATAAGATTATAAGTACAGTTTATGTGTAATTTACATGTGCATCAGCGCACTGAGAGTGAATTTGATATCAATCTCAGGGTAAATGATTGAATAATCATATGGATTTATAAGGATAAAGTGTGAATAATCAGTGGATTGTGAGAGTAATTTTGCTTTGTTTTGTATGATATTTGTTGGGATTGTGTTTTTATGTGTTTGAAGCCATGATTTAGAACTGAATTAAAGTCTTTAGAATAGAGTTGTGCTTTATCATTGTAGAGGTGATACCTTTTAGTCTCAGATCAAAATATGCAACTGCTCAGAGGGAGGACGGTACACGCCTGAGAACTGATGCTAGCTGGAGACAGAAGCATGTTTTCCATGGAGATTACTCACATGGGTACACTGTATATGACTTGTTGGAATGGGGGAATGGGGTCTCATGAGGGCTGTGTTCGATCCACAGTGCCACGATATTCCGGACTAACGGACACAATGCAGATCTGTTCAAATTATTAGACTCAACACACTCATTTCCACCATTTATAGATATATTTTAAGATGGTTGTTCTTGGAAGGGAACTTTCTTGTCAGGTTGTTAGTATAATGCGCAATAACAGTTCCCACGTGTTTTATGGATTTATACAAGATTTTGGCAACTCTGCTTTGACCTTCAGCTGTTTTGTTTTGTTTTGTTTTGTTTTGAAGGGAGAGTCACTCGCTGCTCTGTGGTTGAAAGTAACAGCTTAGGACAGCAATGGGAATTTGAGGTTACGGTCATTGTTGGTGCAATATATCGCTAATAGGGAGTTGCTAGGGAAGTGCAGCTATTTCCCAACGTAATTTCGAAATATTATTATACAATATAATTAAATCGGTGTTTCCTTCCATCGCTTTAGCGCCGTACACAGTAACATCGGATTGATTTTGGATAATAGGAAAATAAGGCTAAGATATTTCTTCACGTAAAGTTGCATTTGTTAATGCTCTGCTGGATGAAGGAAGATTAAGTAACAACGAGTGCTGGAGTAAAATAATTTGGAAAGATCTGTAAGTTCACTCTTACATGGACTGCTGTACAGTGGTGTGCCATATCTAGTTTGTCTCGTCCCAAATACTAGGTACATACATTCTTACGTTCAATCCGAACCAAGAATAATTGAAGAATCACACAACGCACGGACAAAAAAATCCCAGTTTCATTCCTAACTGCCATGACCTTCTGCCAACATCGAAGATGGAAGATACGTGCCACGTTTGAAATTGTATCGTCTGTAATAGTGGACTGGCCATGTAATGCTGTTCTGCGGATGGATGAAATATGTATAACTCCAAACAAATTTTGTATTGCTATCTCAGATAATCTTGTTTCTTCCTTTCTGACGTCACCACTTTGAAACAAAACGTATACCGGTATCCAAAATTTAATGCCTCTTGACTGTTTATGATCGGAATTATTTATTGGATTGTTTGATCAGAATTTCACTTCGTGTAAAGGGCTTGGTTACTGGCAAGTATAGACTTGTATTTTAGGTGGCTGTTAGTCTCAGGTCATATACCACGGTACATACTTTCTTACGTTCAATCCGAACCAATGAGCATGACATTTCTACTCAAACATCTTACATTCACCAACCGGGATTCGAATCTGGTCCGCTCTAGTGAGAACCAAGCAACTTGATCGCTGCACTATCACGCTCAGATAAAGAGATAAAAACCACGAACTGTCGCATACTGCTAAGGTTTGAATAGGACTTCCCTATCCCTGCCACTCCTCTTTCCTGACATTTAGTGTTAAATGAGTGTTGTGTGAAATGTCCTCTTGCTAGCGGAGTTACCATGGAATTTGAATGCATGAGTGAGTAAAGAAGATTATCCTACTATGTTCATAGTTTAATGACAAATGCTAGTGATTTGCATATTTTGGTTAGATTTGTCATTTTTGTTGTTGCATATATTGCACCTTACGTTGAATAAAATAGGAAGTTTTCCTTGCATGAAAATGCTGACCCTAATGATCACCATTAAATAATGTTGCAGGCACAGCGTGCGTCCACCGTAAATCGAGTGCGCTTATACTCAACTCCACATCTCCATCCACATTTACATTGAAATCCAAATACAATTTGACGGGCAAACGCCAGGCAAGCTTGTATTTGTGAGCGAGAGTAAGAGAGACAGTGAGAGAGAGAGAGAGAGAGAGAGAGAGAGAGAGGGAGACAGACGGTTTGCTGGTTGCTTTTAATAAATGCGTGTTTGTCGCTGACAGTAATGTACACAGAAGCAGATGCCTTCTCCACAGTACTTGAGAGCAACTCGACTCTGCATAAAGCTCCGCTCTGCTATGCTCTACTCTCTGAGCTCGGCCTTTCATATTTTCTGCTGCTTAATGCTCCATAATGTACGGTATTTATCTCCTCCATCGTGATCTTGGGTGACAGCCTCTTTCGTGGTCCAGTGGCAAGTGTTGAACTGTAATTCCTATCATATTTTTGGTTATCTATCAGTAACTGTTGACAATCTCGTCCCAGAGGCAGTGATAACGATTTTCGGCTCTGTAAATACCTCAGTACTGCCCTGAAATTTGAAACAGAGTGTACTTAGCTTCTTATACTAAAATACATAATTTATTAGGCATAGATTCACTCTTGATCAACCTGAGTTATGACAGCTTTCTTAGTCATTAATATAATTCCAGAATCGGCCAATATGTAGGCCTACAGCTTAACAATTGTAAATCTACTAATTCATTGTTGTAAGAAGCCGATTGACTCAGACAAGGAATGTATTTCTACAGAAAAGGAATCTGTTGACATGGAATACACACTACTGTTTGTAGAAAGTGAAACACCAAGAACAAGAGATGTGACCACATTGCACTTTATACCACAGATTAGGGCTATGACAATACATTGCTGATTAGAAGGACAGTCCGGTACATGACCGTTGACTGTCGATCTTCAGTGCGGCGTCGCGCCACCACGTGCTGCACTCAGACCCGCTAGGTGGCATGGAATCATACAGCGCTTGAATACGCTGCTGGGGAATACCGTCCCACGCGGTTTGTAGGCGCGTACACAAACCATCAACAGTGGCGGCAGGTGGACTTGAACGAACAAGTTGCCGACCAACCATATCCCAGACATGTTCAATGGGCTACATGTCAGGAGAACGGGCAGGCCAGGGAAGAAGAGGTATCCGTCGTTTTGCGAAGAAGGCTCGTACATTCCTCGCCACATGCGGGCGGGCATTGTCCTGCTGTAATATGGCCTGTGGAACGGTCTGCATGAGGGGCAGTGCCGCGGGCTGTAAACCTTCCCTGATATAGCGTTCACTGTTCAGATTGCCCGCAAGGCGTACGAGGCGCGATCGCCTGTTATAGGCAATTGCGCCCCAAACCATTACACCTGGTGTTTGTCAGCTATGCCGCTCAACAATACAGTCTGTCTGATTGCGTTCTCAACGGCGGCGTCAAACGCGTATGCGGCCATCACTGTAGGACAGGTTGAAGCGGGACTCGTCCGAAAACACTACATTTCGCCACTCAGCCTGCCAGTGTCGGCGTGCACGTGCCTATTGTAGTCGGAGGCGTCGGCGGTTCCCAGTCAATGGAAGCCGACGCAGTGGCAGGCGTGCTACCAGTCCAGCCCTCAAGAGACGGCGCCGCACTGTCGACGCAGACATGTCCACCCCCGTTGCAGTGCTCCAACGTCGAGCAACACCGAGGACGACGCACTTGCTTACACGTTTTCACTTGGTATGACGGCCCCACGCCGACAGAGCTCTGCAGAACACTGACCTGCCCGGTCCCACGACAGAGGGCACTGGTGGGCCAATGTGCATGGCCATGCGGAGAAGATGGCAGTCGTCTCGAGCTGTGGTCACATTGCGTCGTCCTGTACCCTGTCGTCGCTGTGTACGGCCCTCCTCTCTCCACTGGATCCACATAAGCCTTACTGTAGACGCAGCGTGCCCTGTACGAGCCGCAATGTCCCGGAACGACAGACCCGCCTCCTGGAGCCCAAGCATTCTGCCCAGTTCAATCGCACTCACATGCTGATAGTCCACCCTGTGATGTCGGCGAGGCATCGTTGCACTTGCTTACACGTTTTCACTTGGTATGACGGCCCCACGCCGACAGAGCTGTGCGGAACACTGACCTGTCCAGTCCCACGACAGAGGTCACTGGTGGGCCAATGTTCACGCCATCTCTCTGCGATTTCAATCACTTAGTATGGTACCGCAAGCCTACATAGCCCCTTCCCTGGGAGTGTCTCCGACCATTTCTTCTGTGTGTTTCACTTTCTACAAACAGCACTTTAGTTATAGGTATTAGGAAGTCATTTTTAAAAAGCTTTGTCTGGAGCGTGGCTTTCTGTGAAAGTGACACATGGGCTGTGGCGCAGCAGAAAAAACTAGAATAGAAGCGTTTGAAAGCCACAGTAGTTAAAAAGGACCTAAAACCTATATATAACCTTATTTACTAATGACTGCTGTGGACAGTGGTTATTCCAGTCATTAGTTTACCTTTCAAACTCTTCTTCCTTCATTTAAGGAAACTTTTAAATTTTCATATTCAGGGCATCTGCCATTAATTTTTAAATAACTGTTCTGCTCTGTGCGTTTCAAATAGAAATTCATGGGTAAAGATTTATTGATTAAAATTTGAGTGGATTGTTTCTTTTAGAACATCATCTGCATCGTGAGAATTGAAAACCTACCTAACGAACTGCACTAAGCAGGTTAGAGGGCCGAGTGCTGGTTTACATGAAGAATATGACTCTCTAATAGACGGTTGAATTATGCAATGGTTTATTTAGAAATATGCAGTAATAATTTATAACTTTTCTGTCCAGTCGCCTGTTGCTACCTCTTTGTTATATGTTCAACTAGAGCTTGACCTAAAAATGGGCTTTTACATAAAAGTATTGAAGGCGCAAGCAAATTAGACTTCCCTCTTCAGTCTCCCTTTCTATTTACGGAATAATTCCAGGTACTCGGGGCGCAAATATTCAGAAAATTACACAATTATTATTCTTCCTGTATCTTAATGTGATGAGTTTTATGAGCGAGTTGTATATCTACAGCCGGCAGGTAAGTATGGAGCTTTGGTGAAGGTGTCATCTCCAATCATTTTAGTTTTCTTCTTGAAAAAACACATTTAAAATCAGTGAATATTTAATAAATTATGTTGACGATACTATATTTATTAACCAACATTAAGATGAAAATACCTTAGAAAAATTAGCTTCAGACACGTTAGAGCATTCGCTACAATATACAATTGAATCTTTATCATGTAATAATAACAAATGATATGTTGTTTATTTCGTTTCAGGTAATGTGGGACTTATTGTTGACTTCACGTTGACTGCACGTAAAAGAAACTGAAATTAACGCCATGGGCAAACGCAGTAAGTCTCCTTAGCTGTTATTTTACCAAGGAAATATCATTCTAGCGCTTCTCGAAACAAGAAATGAAATTGTGATTGCGCTGATGGATATAACGAATAACATTTATCACTTGGAATGAAATAATACTATGACCGTTTGCTCCGGGATACCACGGGCTCGGGAGGCTGAGATCAACCGCCGTGAGATCCCATCACAAGCAAACCACACAATGTACGTTGACATACATTTGGACAAGTTCCAGCACGAGACTATTATGCTCAAGGTCGCAGCGGGTTTAGGAAAAGGTGGAGTTATGAAACTAGCCCAAAATACACATTTGGCATGAATGGGAAAATATAAAATCTACAACAAATGATATTAATTTAATATTAAATAGCATCTGCCGACGTTTATTGGTCGCCAAAGATCCTGAACCTACGTCTGGAATGATGTGCGAAGCTGAATCTACATCCTATCTACATAAATAAAAGAAACTAGGCCTATCTATCGTACTCTAAACTGTCCTGGTTGTTACAATAATATGCAATTGATGCTTCAATGGCATGCATCCATCCTTCCATCAGCTGTGCAATAAGTTTCCTACAGATTCAATATTTACACGTGCATCCCTCAAATGGGATCTTCACAAAACCCACAATCATTACAATCGATTCATAATCTCATTAAAATCTCACACAAATATCGTCATAAATGCAGTCTCAAAATTGGTTAGTTTTGACTTTAGATAACCTGTATAATAGCTTCCATTTTATATAGATATTTTAATTAAACTAATAAACGTTAGATATTGAAGTTTATTCATATAACTTTTAATTCAATTCATAATACTCAGTTGATTTAATTAAATATTTTGTGTAAAATTCTACATCCATGTTTTATTTATAATTTATTAAGTTGTTTACTGCCTAAAGTGGTTTAATTAATAGCTTGATTGTTATACCCCTCTATCACATCACCATAAAAACATCTGACGTCATCATAAATCGGCTGTCACCTCAGCAACGCTTCCAATTAATGCACACAAATTATACAGTATAATATAATGTTAGTGGATTCGATCCCACATCTCATATAACTAGAGCCCTGCGCTGATAAACAAAACGTTGTCCGCGTCCGCCGCGCATCCGCACGACTGTTATCCGCATCCGCTCCGCATCCACATGACTTCTATTCGCAACGGCACGTTTGTTATCCGAATCCGCTGACATTACAATAATACTTGTAATGTATTAGATAAGGCACATAGTATTAAAGCAAGACATTTAGACATTTGAGGAGAAATTCGTTCACCTAGGCTATGTGTGAATCGCAAGGCATTGTTGACTGAGTTTTGTCGGTCTTAGTAACGGCATGTGAAACAGCGGGTAGCCTATAGCACTTACTAAGTCGTCGGATAGACCCACGCAGGCAAGCGCACTGAACAAATATGGCAGGGGATGAATGGGATAGATTGTCGTTATGGAGCAGAATTTTGACCCAGGAGGGATGAGCGAGGGTAAAACTCGCAATATTTAAAACGACAACAGAAAGTACAGAACAACGTTAACACACTATGTAGTAATTGACGACCTGGCATTTACTTTGGTAAGGCTGAGTGTAGTAAGCAGTGTACAGGGATCATTGTTAGGCAAGAATGCATTTCTTAGAAAAAAGGTTGAGCGAACATTGTTAAAAAATAAAATTAAAAATAACTCTACTGCACACCTTGCATCACCTCAATTAAAACGAGCCATTACACGACTCTAAAAATAAAACATTGGATGGCCAAAATATAACCCCTCCAATCACCACTGACAGGCACAAGGGCTCTGACCTTAATGAAATGTAATATCCCACTAAACTCACACCAAACACCATCCTAAACAAAAAATAATAAAAGCAACCTGAAATTTTAACCTTCTTCTTACTGAGCTATCAAGAGCTCCCATAGCTAGTTAAGAAGGTATTTTCTCCCTGTCCCTCCACCAAACTCCACCAAAGAAAGAAAAGGAACCCAAAGTTTGAATACTTCAACCGCTACTGACTGACCTTCTAAAAAGAAACGACCACTGAACCCCAACCAAATCCCACCCATAAAAACAGAATAGTACATTATGCAACGAGCCTATAATGGCTATAATTAAGACACGAGTATTTTTATAAAACAAGCGTATGCGAGTTTTATAATTTCCATACGAGTGTCTTAATTACCATTATAGGCGAGTTGCATACGACTGTTTATGTTCGACGATAATTATAACTTTATTATATGTTTTAACATAAATATTCATAAAGATCTGCTGAGAGTCAGCCACTTGAATTTTGTGATCGAAGAGCGAGCGCTGGGTATATCTTTGTCTTTCAAGATCTCTGAACGACCGACGCATGTGCTCTGTGTGCTTGCAATGCCATATGCAGGCCATATGTTTACATCTGCCGTCCCTCAGTAATATTGTCACCGGAGTCGTTTGAAGGCAATGCGCTGTGTAGAAATTAGAGTTGGTGATATTAAGGTACAGTGCTATTTCTTGTCTCATATTCGCCAGTTTATTTACGTGAACATATGTACGGTGCGTATTCCATGTCGGTAATTTATTATAGTTCGATGTTGTGTTTATGTCCGACAATTTGGATTTTGAGCGCATGCGAGAAGGTATCGTCACCTAATTAGTCAATGAACGAGCTCTGATTGGCTGGAGAAACTGTATCATAATGAAAAACAGTGTTATAATGACCATCATTATGATACAGTTTTCTGACACATAATAGTGAGGGCCGAACATAATGTAACAAAAGGACCCAAAACTCACTGAGTCATAATGAGTTCCTAAGTTTAATAAAACTTCCCCGTCCTACTTAATGTCCCCAAACCCCGCCCAAAAAAGTAAACTGCAAAAGGATCCAAAAATTTGATCTCGCGTATGAGCTTGACTCGAGCCACCAAGAGCTCCAAAGTTTAACTGCGAATTTTCCCTCTTGCTAACCCCAAGCCATACCCCACACAAAATAGCAATTAACGAAAGGACAATCATATTTAATCCCCTAGTTAAACAACCAAGTGTTCAGCAGCTGTATAAAAAATCTCCCCATATCCCACCGATAAACAGGAATTTAAAAAGGGTCCCAAATTTCCTCCCCCTCACAAGTGCTTCCGATATTATTCTAAAGGCCACCTCCCACTAACTACCTAACCATCTCCCAAACAAAACAGAAAACAGCAAAAGGACTGCCAAATTTTGACCAGCTGACTGCCACTGACTGAGCAACCCAGAGCTCCCCAGATAGATAAAAATCTGCCTTCCTCGAAACCCCACCCAAAACAGCAATTAACAAAAGGAGCCCATACGTTTACCCCATATAACCCCAACTAACTTGAGCCACCAAGAACTCGCAAACTTACTTGAAACTCCCCTTTAATCCTAATTCCCAACCTACCACAACAAAACTGGGAATACCAAATGGACCCGAAATTTGATCGCCGTTGTCTCTAACCCATCAGCAAACCCCTCCCAAAGTAGGAAAAAGTAAAGGGACACTAAACATTGATCCCCTCCAACAGCCACTGACTTAAGCTGCCAGAGGTTCTCGAGCTTAACCAAGAAACCCCTCAACCTCTCAACCAAAGCCCACAATAACATAGAAATAAACAATGGATACCTACATTTTGATCTCCTGTAACCAATACTGACTGACCAACCAACAGCTCTTGAACTTAATCAAACAACCCCAACTCCCAAAATCAACTCGCCCACATACAGTAAATAAAAAAGAGCCCAACATTTTACGTCAACTTCCCGCCAATGACTGAGATAACCAGAATCTTCCGTTCTTAAACAAAAAGCTAGACTAAGAGAGAGACAAGCCCAATCGTGCGCACATACACACACACACACACACACTGCTGACTAAAGTTGATGTCATCAGCCTGTATTTTCTATGATTAATATAAGCTACCAATTCATTTATTTCATCAGTTACTTGCACTCTCAATCTTCAGGAAACAAACAGTTATTTAAAAAGCGTTCGGTGCCCATGGTTTTCCAGTACCCTGTGTGGAAAATGGCTACTATGACGAGTGGGTCACCTTCAGATCTGTGTGGTAACAAGCTACTATGACGAGTGGGACGCCTTCAGATCTGTGTGGTAACAAGTTACTATGACGAGTGGTTCACCTTCAGATCTGTGTCGTAAAAAGTTACTATGAATAGCTGGTCACCTTCAGATCTGTGTGGTAACAGGCTACTATGACGAGTGGGTCACCTTCAGATCTGTGTGGTAACAGGCTACTATGACGAGTGGGTCACCTTCACATCTTTGTGGTAACAGTCTACTATGACGAGTGGGTCACCTTCAGATCTGTGTGGTAACAGGCTACTATGACGAGTGGGTCACCTTCAGATCTGTGTGGTAACAAGCTACTATGACGAGTGGGTCACCTTCAGATCTGTGTGGTAACAGGCTACTATGACGTGTGGATCACCTTCAGATCTGTGTGGTAACAGGCTACTTTGACGAGTGGGACACCTTCAGATCTGTGTGGTAACAAGCTACTATGACGAGTGGGTCACCTTCAGATCTGTGTGGTAACAAGCTACTATGACGAGTGGGTCACCTTCAGATCTGTGTGGTAACAAGTTACTATGACGAGTGGGTCACCTTCAGATCTGTGTGGTAACAGGCTACTATGACGAGTGGGTCACCTTCAGATCTGTGTGGTAACAGGCTACGATGACGAGTGGGTCTTCTTCGGATCTGTGTGGTAACAAGCTACTATGACGAGTGGGTCACCTTCAGGTCTGTGTGGTAACAAGCTACTATGACGAGTGGGTCACCTTCAGATCTGTGTGGTAACAGGCTACTATGACGAGTGGGTCACCTTCAGATCTGTGTGGTAACAGGCTACTATGACGAGTGGGTCACCTTCAGATCTGTGTGGTAACAGGCTACTATGACGAGTGGGTCACCTTCAGATCTGTGTGGTAACAGGCTACTATGACGAGTGGGACACCTTCAGATCTGTGTGGTAACAAGCTATTATGACGAGTGGGTCACCATCAGATCTGTGTGGTAACAAGTTACTATGACGAGTGGGTCACCTTCAGATCTGTGTGGTAACAGGCTACTATGACGAGTGGGTCACCTTTAGATCTGTGTGGTAACAGGCTACTATGACGAGTGGGTCACCTTTAGATCTGTGTGGTAACAGGCTACTATGACGAGTGGGTCACCTTCAGATCTGTGTGGTAACAGGCTACTATGACGAGTGGGTCACCTTCAGATCTGTGTGGTAACAGGCTACTATGACGAGTGGGACACCTTCAGATCTGTGTGGTAACAAGCTATTATGACGAGTGGGTCACCATCAGATCTGTGTGGTAACAAGTTACTATGACGAGTGGGTCACCTTCAGATCTGTGTGGTAACAGGCTACTATGACGAGTGGGTCACCTTTAGATCTGTGTGGTAACAGGCTACTATGACGAGTGGGTCACCTTTAGATCTGTGTGGTAACAGGCTACTATGACGAGTGGGTCACCTTCAGATCTGTGTGGTAACAGGCTACTATGACGAGTGGGTCACCTTCAGATCTGTGTGGTAACAGGCTACTATGACGAGTGGGTCACCTTCAGATCTGTGTGGTAACAGGCTACTATGACGAGTGGGACACCTTCAGATCTGTGTGGTAACAAGCTATTATGACGAGTGGGTCACCATCAGATCTGTGTGGTAACAAGTTACTATGACGAGTGGGTCACCTTCAGATCTGTGTGGTAACAGGCTACTATGACGAGTGGGTCACCTTCAGATCTGTGTGGCAACAGGCTACTATGACGAGTGGGACACCTTCAGATCTGTGTGGTGTAACAGGCTACTATGACGAGTGGGTCACCTTCAGATCTGTGTGGTAACAGGCTACTATGACGAGTGGGTCACCTTCAGATCTGTGTGGTAACAGGCTACTATGACGAGTGGGACACCTACAGATCTGTGTGGTGTAACAGGCTACTATGACGAGTGGGTCACCTTCAGATCTGTGCGGTAACAGGCTACTATGACGAGTGGGTCACCTTCAGATCTGTGTGGTAACAGGCTACTATGACGAGTGGGTCACCTTCAGATCTGTGTGGTAACAGGCTACTATGACGAGTGGGTCACCTTCAGATCTGTGTGGTAACAGGCTACTATGACGTGTGGGTCACTTTCAGATCTGTGTGCTAACAGGCTACTATGACGAGTGGGTCACCTTCAGATCTGTGTGGTGACAGTCTACTATGACGAGTGGGTCACCTTCAGATCTGTGTGGTAACAGTCTACTATGACGAGTGGGTCACCTTCAGATCTATATGGTGACAGGCTACTATGACGAGTGGGTCACTTTCAGATCTGTGTGGTAACAGTCTACTATGACGAGTGGGTCACCTTCAGATCTGTGTGGTAACAGGCTACTATGACGAGTGGGACACCTTCAGATCTGTGTGGTAACAGGCTACTATGACGAGTGGGTCACCTTCAGATCTGTGTGGTAACAGGCTACTAGTACGAGTGGGACACCTTCAGATCTGTGTGGTGACAGGCTACTATGACGAGTGGGTCACCTTCAGATCTGTGTGGTAACAGTCTACTATGACGAGTGGGTCACCTTCAGATCTGTTTGGTAACAGGCTACTGTGACGAGTGGGTCACCTTCAGATCTGTGTGGTAACAAGTTGCTATGACGAGTGGGTCACCTTCATATCTGAGTGGTAACAGGCTACTATGACGAGTGGGTCACCTTCAGATATGTGTGGTAACAAGCTACTATGACGAGTGGTTCACCTTCAGATCTGTGTGGCAACAGGCTACTATGACGAGTGGGTGAACTTCAGATCTGGGTGGTATCAGGCTAATATGACGAGTGGGTCACCTTCAGATATGTGTGGTAAAAAGTTACTATGAATAGTTGGTCACATTCAGATCTGTGTGGTAAAAGGCTACTATGACGAGTGGGTCACCTTCAGATCTGTGTGGTAACAGGCTACTATGACGAGTGAGTCACCTTCAGATCTGTGTGGTAATAAGCTACTATGACGAGTGGGTCACCTTCAGATCTGTGTGGTAACAAGCTACTATGACGAGTGGGTCACCTTCAGATCTGTGTGGTAACAGGCTACTATGACTAGTGGGTAACCTTCTGATCTGTGTGGTAACAGGCTACTATGACGAGTGGGTCACCTTCAGATATGTGTGGTAACAAGTTACTATGACGAGTGGGTCACCTTCAGATCTGTCTGGTAACAGGCTACTATGACGTGTGGATCACCTTCAGATCTGTGTGGTAACAGGCTACTATGACGAGTCGGACACCTTCAGATCTGTGTGGTAACAGGCTACTATGACGAGTGGGTCTTCTTCGGATCTGTGTGGTAACAGGCTACTATGACGAGTGGGTCACCTTCAGATCTGTGTGGTAACAAGCTACTATGACGAGTGGGTCACCTTTAGATCTGTGTGGTAACAGGCTACTAGGAAGAATGGGTCACCTTCAGATCTGTGTGGTAACAGGCTACTATGACGAGTGGGACACCTTCAGATCTGTGTGGTAACAGGCTACTATGACGAGTGGGTCACCTTTAGATCTGTGTGGTAACTGGCTACTATGACGAGTGGGTCACCTTCAGATCTCTGTAGTAACAGGCTACTATGACGAGTGGGTCACCTTCAGATCTGTGTGGTAACAGGCTTCTATGACGAGCGGGTCACCTTCAGATCTGTGTGGTGACAGGCTACTATGACGAGTGGGTCACCTTCAGATCTGTGTGGTGACAGGCTACTATGTCGAGTGGGTCACCTTCAGATCTGTGTGGTAACAGTCTACTATGACGAGTGGGTCACCTTCTGATCTGTATGGTGACAGGCTACTATGAAGAGTGGGTCACCTTCAGATCTGTGTGGTAACAGTCTACTATGACGAGTGGGTCACCTTCAGATCTTTGTGGTAACAGGCTACTATGACGAGTGGGACACCTTCAGATCTGTGTTGTAACAAGCTACTATGACGAGTGGGTCACCTTCAGATCTGTGTGGTAACAAGTTACTATGAATAGTTGGTCACCTTCAGATCTGTGTGGTAACAGGCTACTATGACGAGTGACTCACCTTCAGATCTGTGTGGTAACAAGCTACTATGACGAGCGGGACGCCTTCAGATCTGTGTGGTAACAAGTTACTATGACGAGTGTTTCACCTTCAGATCTGTGTGGTAACAGGCTACTATGACGAGTGGGACACCTTCAGATCTGTGTGGTAACAAGCTACTATGACGAGTGGGTCACCTTCAGATCTGTGTGGTAAAAAGTTACTATGAATAGTTGGTCACCTTCAGATCTGTGTGGTAACAGGCTACTATGACGAGTGGGTCACTTTCAGATCTGTGTGGTAACAGGCTACTATGACGAGTGAGTCACCTTCAGATCTGTGTGGTAATAAGCTACTATGACGAGTGGGTCACCTTCAGATCTGTGTGATAACAGGCTACTATGACGAGTGGGTCACCTTCAGATCTGTGTGCTAACAGGCTACTATGACGAGTGGGTCACCTTCAGATCTGTGTGGTAACAAGTTACTATGAATGGTTGGTCACCTTCAGATCTGTGTGGTAACAGGCTACTATGACGAGTGACTCACCTTCAGATCTGTGTGGTATCAAGCTACTATGACGAGCGGGACGCCTTCAGATCTGTGTGGTAACAAGTTACTATGACGAGTGTTTCACCTTCAGATATGTGTGGTAACAGGCTACTATGACGAGTGGGACACCTTCAGATCTGTGTGGTAACAAGCTACTATGACGAGTGGGTCACCTTCAGATCTGTGTGGTAAAAAGTTACTATGAATAGTTGGTCACCTTCAGATCTGTGTGGTAACAGGCTACTATGACGAGTGGGTCTCTTTCAGATCTGTGTGGTAACAAGCTACTATGACGAGTGAGTCACCTTCAGATCTGTGTGGTAATAAGCTACTATGACGAGTGGGTCACCTTCAGATCTGTGTGATAACAGGCTACTATGACGAGTGGGTCACCTTCAGATCTGTGTGCTAACAGACTACTATGACGAGTGGGTCACCTTCAGATCTGTGTGGTAACAGGCTACTATGACGAGTGGGTCACCTTACAACTGTGTGGTAACAAGCTACTATGACGAGTGGGTCACCTTCAGATCTGTGTGGTAACAAGCTACTATGACGAGTGGGTCACCTTCAGATCTGTGTGGTAACAGGCTACTATGACGTGTGGATCACCTTCAGATCTGTGTGGTAACAGGCTACTATGACGAGTCGGACACCTTCAGATCTGTGTGGTGACAGGCTACTATGAGGAGTGGGTCTTCTTCGGATCTGTGTGGTAACAGGCTACTATGACGAGTGGGTCACCTTCAGATCTGTGTGGTAACAAGCTACTATGACGAGTGGGTCTCTTTCAGATCTGTGTGGTAACAGGCTGCTATGACGAGTGGGTCACCTTCATATCTGTGTGGTAACAGGCTACTATGACGAGTGGGTCACCTTCAGATCTGTGTGGTAACAGGCTACTCTGACGAGTGGGACACCTTCAGATCTGTGTGGTTACAGGCTACTATGACGAGTGGGTCACCTTCAGATCTGTGTGGTAACAGGCTACTATGACGAGTGGGTCAACCTCAGATCTGTGTGATAACAGGCTACTATGACGAGTGGGTCACCTTCAGATCTGTGTGGTAACAGGCTACTATGACGAGTGGGTCACCTTCAGATCTGTGTGGTGACAGGCTACTATGACGAGTGGGTCAACTTCAGATCTGTGTGGTAACAGTCTACTATGACGAGTGGGTCACCTTCAGATCTGTATGGTGACAGGCTACTATGACGAGTGGGTCACCTTCAGATCTGTGTGGTAACAGTCTTCTATGACGAGTGGGTCACCTTCAGATCTGTGTGGTAACAGTCTACTATGACGAGTGGGACACCTTCAGATCTGTGTGGTAACAGGCTACTATGACGAGTGGGTCATCTTCAGATCTGTGTGGTAACAGGCTACTATGACGAGTGGGTCACCTTCAGGTCTGTGTGGTAACAGGCTACTATGACGAGTGGGACACCTTCAGATCTGTGTGGTAACAGTCTACTATGACGAGTGGGTCACCTTCAGATATGTGTGGTAACAGGCTACTATGACGAGTGGGTCACCTTCAGATCTGTTTGGTAACAGGCTACTATGAAGATTGGGTCACCTTCAGATCTGTGTGGTAACAAGTTATTATGACGAGTGGGTCACCTTCATATCTGTGTGGTAACAGGCTACTATGACGAGTGGGTCACCTTCAGATCTGTGTGGTAACAAGCTACTATGACGAGTGGTTCACCTTCAGATCTGTGTGGTAACAGGCTACTATGACGAGTGGGTCACCTTCAGATCTGTGTGGTAACAGGCTACTATGACGAGTGGGTCACCTGCAGATCTGTGTGGTAACAGGCTACTATGACGAGTGGGTCACCTGCAGATCTGTGTGGTAACAGGCTACTATGACGAGTGGGACACCTTCAGATCTGTGTGGTAACAAGCTACTATGAAGAGTGGGTCACCTTCAGATCTGTGTGGTAACAAGTTACTATGAATAGTTGGTCACCTTCAGATCTGTGTGGTAACAGGCTACTATGACGAGTGGGTCACCTTCAGATCTGTGTGGTAACAGGCTACTATGCCGAGTGGGTCGCCTTCAGATCTGTGTGGTAACAGGCTACTATGACGAGTGAGTCACCTTCAGATCTGTGTGGTAAGAAGCTACTATGACGAGTGGGTCACCTTCAGATCTGTGTGGTAACACGCTACTATGACGAGTGGGTCACCTGCAGATCTGTGTGGTAACAGGCTACTATGACGTGTGGATCACCTTCAGATCTGTGTGGTAACAGGCTACTATGACGAGTGTGACACCTTCAGATCTGTGTGCTAACAGGCTACTATGACGAGTGGGTCACCTTCAGATCTGTGTGGTAACAGGCTACTATGCCGAGTGGGTCACCTTCAGATCTGTGTGGTAACATGCTACTATAACGAGTGGGACACCTTCAGATCTGTGTGGTAACAGGCTACTATGACGAGTGGGTCACCTTCAGATCTGTCTGGTAACAGGCTACTATTGAGAGTGGGTCACCTTCAGATCTGTGTGGTAACAGGCTACTATGACGAGTGGGTCACCTTCAGATCTGTGTGGTAACAGGTTACTATGACGAGTGGGTCACCTTCAGATCTGTGTGGTAACAGGCTACTATGACGAGTGGGTCACCTTCACATCTGTGTGGTAATAAGCTACTATGACGTGTGGGTCACCTTCAGATCTGTGTGGTAACAGGCTACTATGACGAGTGGGTCACCTTCAGATCTGTGTGGTAACAGACTACTTTGACGAGTGGGTCACCTTCAGATCTGTGTGGTGTGCCCGTTTGGACCGAGATCCAACGACCACATTTTGTAAAATACCGAAATCAGGTCAGCACGGGAAAATATATCTCAGGGTCTATCTAGGTGAATACTTGGGTCTAATCTGGCATCCCTGATCTCGGTAATTCACAAGTAAGGTAAGGTGAGAATTTATTTTTGAACTAGCACATTCCTTAAAATTCTCTATTTATTTATATATAAAAAATAAGATTCAACTGGTAAAAACCCTCAACAAAGATAAAAACACATCACACATAAGAAATCAACGGTCCCTATAATCTTATCAGAATTGTCGTAGATGTGATAATCAGAAAAAATTAATTAGTCCATTCTGATATCCAAAAAAAATTTCATAAATTATATTTACACTCGGTAATCACTGTTCAATAAAGAGTTCCGAGTGCTCCCTACTATTTACACGTTCGTAGTTCACTTTACAAAGATTCCAATTTGATTTTATCAAATATTCGTTGCAAAATTTTCTCAAAATAAATAGTCACTTGATTCATTCGGTGTTATTCCAAAATTAAACTTATTTGGAAAATTATCATATCACTGATTCGTTGTTTTATAACAATATCAATACTCGACTGACATAAAGTCGAATGTTAATAATTGTTCATGAAGATTTTCAAATTCAAAAAAACAAAATTTGTTCAAAAACTTTCATAATATTTTGAAAATTCAACTTTCTTCTTTTATCACTTTCATTTGTTTAAATGTCATAAACGATTTTATGTTCGACCCTCACTATTATGTGCCAGATAACTGTATCATAATGATGGTCATTATAACACTGTTTTCCATTATGATACAGTTTCTCCAGCCAATCAGAGCTCGTTCATTGACCAATTAGGTAACGATAACTTCGTGCATGCGCTCAAAATCCAACATGTCGGACATATACACAACATCGAACTATAATAAATTACCGACATGGAATATCCACCGTCCATATGTTCGCGTAAATAAACTGGCGAATATGAGACAAGAAATAACACTGTACCTTAAAATCACCAACACTAATTTCTACACAGCGCATTGTCTTCAACTGACACCGGTGACAATATTACTGAGGGACGGCAGATGTAAACATATGGTTTGCATATGGCATTGCAATCACACAGAGCGCATGCGTCGGTCGTTCAAAGCTCTTAAAAGGCAGAGATATAACACCCAACGCTCGCTCTGCGATCACAAAATTCCAGTAGCTGACTCTCAACAGATATTTATGAATATTTATGTTAAAACATATAATAAAGTTATAATTATCGTCGAACATAAACAGTCGTATGCAACTCGCCTATAATGGTAATTAAGACACTCGTATGGAAATTATAAAACTCGCATACGTTCGTTTTATAAAAATACTCGTGTCTTAATTATAGCCATTATAGGCTCGTTTCATAATGTACTATTAAATTATTCTCATATGTTATTAACATTACACAAAAAATGTTGTAAACAATGTTGTTATTTCTATCCACCATCAGCGGATTAAATCATCTAACTCTTCACCTAATTTTTATGTTAACAAAATTTTCTATTAACAAACTTTTCATATAATCTCACAACATTTTTAATCAAAATTATTTTATTATTATTATTAATTAATTAATTTCAAACTTTCCCTTCACTTTATTTATAACAAGTTTTCTCAACCTCTCACATGATGAATATTTTATTTGATCATTTCCAATGTTATTATTATTGTTATTCAAAAATAAAAATCATTAATTATTTATTTTAATTCATTTGCACTTTTCATCTTATTTTTTTTCTCCTCGGTCAGGGTCAACAAATCTAAATTCAAGTTCTTCAATTATTTATTTAGGCATTCCATTTGAATTTTGAGTTGATCAAAAATAAATAAAAAATTTGGATTAACAGAATAGTGAAATCTGACAAGAATATGGGGCGGTCCACATCGCCTAACCCTTTTTTTTTACAAATATAGCCCACAGGCTCCTTCAAACATCCGCACATCCTTCTTTGGCCACAACTACGGGAATAAAACCCACTTTTGGATGACCCCACTAGGCCTCCACAACTTTAAGTGTCGCCAAACGCACACTAAAATCATCACCAGAATATTCTGCACACAGCATCATATACTGCTCAAAAAAATTAAAGCACCACTTTTTTCAATGGCCACCAAATTTGGAAAGTTGACTGCACAAGGTCGAAATCTCAGTATGACGTTTGCTCCGACGCCTACCAAGCACATGCTTCAGCACAACTCCCCAACTTGTGTAGTTTCGGGATAGCGTCCGCAAAACCAGCCCATTTTTGAAAACCGTAAATTGAAGTTTGCGAAAAACGCTGTAAGACTTGTCGCAGGTTGCCAAAGCAGTCGAAAATGAATGAGTCTTGCTCTTAAGGTTCCACGAACACGTTGAAATCGTTACATTTGACGTTTGGGCATTTTCAACCCCCTTCATCATCCCCTAAACATGGACTACCATTGGGGGCGTCTGAGAAGGTACCGGGAGTGTTTAACCACCTGAAAACCTGTACACCGTCCTCAGTTGCTGATTGCAGTAAGTTCTTAAGGCCTCCGGCAATGTCCACACCCCCTAACACCCTCAACTGGCATGGGACCAAACCACCCCTTCTCGATTCACCCCTAAGGAAGGTTTTAATCGAGATGTTTATCAGTGCTGCTAATGGGGGGGGGGGTCTTCCCCTAACGTTTCAAAACAGGAACTGTGCCTTTGTCACCACCCCTTCCCCTGCAACCCCCGTTTGTATGATTTTTCGAATCAGGCCCTTTTTAAGGGCTGAAACGACGTCTTAATCGCTGAAAGGGCTGTAAAGGTCCTTAGAAGTAGTGGTGACACGAAATCAACCCCTTCCGATCGATGATTGACATTCCGTCCCCCAAATTCGAAATTTTTGCACCCCCAACCCTCCCTGTCTGGACGCGTAATGCGTCATGGCAGAGTTTTCAGAGTTGGATGAAAATGAAGCTTATGGCCTGCAATGGAGCCCAAAACAGCAGGCTGGATAGAAATTCATCGGTAGGTTGGGAAACGGGACCAAACTTTTCAAAAAAGTGTACAGCCTACAGTAAGTACGCCCATGCATAGGCAACCCACATCACGTCCGTGCGTGTGGGTTGCCTATGATTGGCAATAGGTTACAAAGTTTGGCAATGGGAGAAAAATGACGTGATGTGGGTTGCCTATGCATTGGTGTACTTACTAGAGGCTGTTAACATTTTTGAAAACTGTTTGGTCCCGTTTCCCACCCTACTGATGAATTTCCATCCAACCTGCTGTTTTGGGCTCCATTTCAGGCCATAAGCTTCATTTTGATCCAACTCTGAAAACTCTGCCATGACGCGTTACGCGTCCAGACAGGGAGGGTTGAGGGTGCAAAAATGTCAACTTTGGGGGATGGAATGTCAATCAAACATCGGAAGGGGTTGATTTCGTGCCACCACTACTTCTAAGGACCTTTACAGCCCTTTCAGCGATTACGACCTCATTTCAGCCCTTAAAAAGGGCCTGATTCGAAAAATCATACAAACGGGGGTTGCAGGGGAAGGGGTGGCGACACAGGCGCAGGTCCTCTTTTGAAACGTTAGGGGAAGACCCCCCCATTAGCAGCACTGATAAAAATCTCGATTTAAACCTTCCTTAGGGGTGAATCAAGACGGGGTGGTTTGGTCCCTTGCCAGTTGAGGGTGTTAGGAGGGGTGAACATTGCCGGAGGCCTTAAGAATTTACTGCAATCAGCAACTGAGGACGGTGTGCAGGTTTTCAGGTGGTTAAACATATCCGGTACCTTCTCAGGCGCCCCCAATGGTAGTCCATGTTTAGGGGATGATGAAGGGGGTTGAAAATGCCCAAACGTCAAATGTAACGATTTCAACGAGTTCGTGGAACCTTAAGAGCAAGACTCATTCATTTTCGACTGCTTTGGCAACCTGCGACAAGTCCTACAGCGTTTTTCGCAAACTTCAATTTACGGTTTTCAAAAATGGGCTGGTTTTGGGGGCGCTATCCCGAAACTACATAAGTTGGGGAGTTGTGCTGAAGCATGTGCTTGGTAGGCGTCGGGGCAAACGTCATACTGAGATTTCGACCTTGTGCAGTCAACTTTCCAAACTTGGTGGCCATTGAAAAAAGTGGTGCTTTAATTTTTTTGAGCAGTATATTATTACGATTATATTTTTATTTTACATATTATATTTTTTTCTTGTAATATTCTGTCAATTACTAGACTGTGGTTCTTCAGTGTTATTTTACCAATTAAATATATTCTGGTCAATATCTCCTTGCCTCCCATTTACATAAATTCTCCCTATTTGAAACATTAAATACCCTTCTTTTTTTATCTGATATTTTCTTTTCTTTCTTTTTATTTTAAGTGCTTTTGAAAAAAATAATTCTGAGCTCAAAAATCTAATACTTCATTCTCTTCATCCATAAACTCATTTAAATGTATGTAAACTTCCAAACAAAGTTATTTAATTTAATTCCTTCCAACTAATTAAATTCATCCACAAATTATTATTATTATCACCACAAAAAATATTTAAGCATCATCAATGTCAAATGATTATTATCGCCCTATTCTTTTAAATAAATAAATATTTAAGTCTCATCTGTGAATTATTATTATCAACGTCTCCTATTAATTTTTATTTAATGCATTAATTATTTAATCACAATAAACAATTAACAAAATTTAATTTAATTCCTAATGTTCGGTATTATCACTCCCTAATTATTTATAACTTTAAATAGCGTTGTTATTATTTATAAATATTATTAACTTATTCACTTCACACTCTATTATTATTATTATTATTATTATTATTATTATTAAATAAATCAAATTATTTAAATAATCCAAGCCTCAATTACTTCTTTTCTCATAATCAGAATTAACGAAAAATATTTATATCCCTTGGAATAATTGAAATATTTCATGTCGAAACATGAACTAATGCCTGTCCTAACAAAAATCTTAGTTCGAAAAATAAATTGTCAGACAGCAGTTCCATTTGTCATCCAGACAAATACAATCGAAGATCTAGCCAATATCTAGCTATGGTGAAAAATGTGTGTTGATTTCTGATCGTGACTTCAATAATATGGAATTCTCTGATACTACTGGTTAGTGGATAGTACATGAAATGGTTGTCTTACTTCATTCTTGATGTAGATGACGGGCGTGTCCTGCGGTGTACACTATTCCCACAGTGTCTTCCCATGGCCATCTGCCGTATCCAAATACCTCGTTCGTCTCCATGTCCTTCCAGTCCTACGAGTAGTTTTAGCGGCGCATGATGATGTTCGCAGTCATCCGTTCGAAATAACTCCCGTTATCACTAGTACCGTGTAACATGACGAAAAGTTGGTCAGTCATAGACTGGTACAGTACTCCTGTAGATTCGAGAATAAATCTCATGTTCCAATAATGCGGTTTCGTTTGCACGCTAAGATAGGAACACCTATTAGCTGCATAAACGAACAAAATGAAATAAACTTCTCCTGATGAATTCGAAGTGCCTGATGTATAGTCACCACAAGAAATACATCGTTCTGTAGGCTAACTTCTGTGAATGGTTTCGACACTACCATCATCTGACTATAGAATAAGTGACCTGAAAATCAGTGAATATTCTAAGTCCATTCGCTGCCAAAAGTTAAGTTCGTTCACTTGAACAAAAACTAAGTCGTGCTGATCACTGGTACGGCGACTAAGTCCTCCGACCGTCAGAATCTCGGCGTGTATACTGTCACCTTCACGTAGCGTAGATCCGAACATGAGCAAATGCTCTGAAGATATGCTGACTCTCTGTTCAGCAACGTGGCCTTTTATAGTTCAGCGAGAAATTGTTCGAGAACATTCCATCTCGTATCTCGGCTTCTACTGGACCGATTTTAATGCTTGATAGCTCAAAATCCTCCGCTTGTTATAGCCAGAAAAGTGTGCTAATATCCTAGCGTCCATCCCTTCTCCTTAAGGTAATTCTAAAAAATTATTTCTCATGACGTATTCAGGCTCCACGTCATAATCTCGCGTCACTCGCCCCTGCGATGTATGCTTCCCTCAGCACTCTTGAGTCTCATCCGCGCGTTATTCAAATCATCCATTCCTTCAACCTCTTCAACTAACAACTCCTCTTTCCAAAATAAGAATGTCAACAATGTCACGGACGTGTGAACGATCCGGGTATAGTGGTAACAAGCTACTATGACGAGTGATTCACCTTCAGATCTGTGTGGTAACAGGCTACTATGACGAGTGGGTCACCTACACATCTGTGTGGTAACAGGCTACTATGACGAGTGGGTCACCTTCAGATCTGTGTGGTAACAGGCTACTATGACGAGTGGGTCACCTTCAGATCTGTGTGGTAACAGGCTACTATGACGAGTGGGTCACCTTCAGATCTGGGTGGTAACAGGTTACTATGACGAGTGGGTCACCTTCAGATCTGTGTGGTAACAGGGATTCTCTAATGCTACCGGGCTCTAACTTAACGATTTATTGCCCCATTCCTGGATGAATAACCCTAATATTTTACCTTTCGGATCCATTCCGAATGTTTATCGTACAGCAACGTCACTAATTTTTTTGTGAGTTATTGGAATGACAAAATCGTGAATTATGTATGAATATAATGTACGTGTATACAAATTAGAACAACACAATATAATAAATAAAAATAGAACATGCACTTTAGTTCTATTATGTAAGATGGATATCATCAATATCAATGTTTTAAGGTAATATTTTGGTAATATTTTAGGGGTAGGTGGTGGACTTAAAATATGGTATCCACTGGCCGCTGCAAGGTTTCTGTGCGTTCTGTCTGAAAGACTAGACTTTGTATCATTTTAAATGCTACAAATGCTGAAAAATGCTAGAAAGGCTGGACTCTTGATATGTTAGAAAATTATCTGCATTATACTTGTATTACTTATCTTGTTTCAAATTACTCGCGAACGGCAAGTGCAAACCAAGGGCAAAGCAAAGTCAAGCGCGCGGGATGCCGCAAGCTCACCAGAGCGCGCGGGGACGTGCCCCTTCCAACCAGTCTAAAAACACTTATAGTGGGCGAAGTATTGAAGATAGAGATATGCTCTCGCCGACTTTTTTGTAGAACTTTTCATGCTGACCAATTCTTACGCTCATAGTATATTGATATATGTAACGGTTTGCCCAGCGTAAGCTTAAGAAGTGCACGGACGCCAAGTTTGTTTTCGACTTTTTCACTGAAATCGTTACTGCTTGGCTTCCTCTGATCATACATAAATTATTTTTTACAGAATCTTTCCTCGAGATATCCTTTACAAAATGGTGAAAACCGCATCAGAATCCATCCAGTGGTTCTCGAGATTACCCATGACATCCAAGAATCGGGGATTTTTGTCTTATACTAACGAAGTAGAGATTGTCGGGGAACACAAGCACCAAGCGATACTATGACGTCACACACCTCAGTGCATCTAGGTACATTTCGTCCCGTCACCGTAACGTAACGCCAGACCCCAGCGTAACGATGAAGTCGACAAGATCATTTAAAATGATAAAAAAAAACTTGCCAATTGTTGCCTATGTTCGTTGGTTCACTGAATGTTCCAGCGCGGAGGCGGTTATCAAGGTGGAGATACGTTAACCCTCCCCTCTCTTTGGACTTAATCAGCTTCATGCACGTGAAGAGTTGCTCATCTAGATGCGTGCTGCCAAACAATGCCATCCTCCTTAAGTTAGTGGTATTTTACTTGAATTAGAACACCAAGTGGTACTTTCGAAGCTTCGGTCCAGGTGCTGCGAATTTTATCAACAGTTCTAATTTGATCCCAACAAAACTTCGCAGGGAATATTTGTATATTTTAAGCATTACCGGTAACTCGGTTAGCAACATACGTAATATACCAGTGGCGTGTGCTTTTATGTGTCACACTCTTATCCATTTTGTGGATTTACTCTCGGCCAAAGTTATGTAGTGAGAATAAGTGACTTGCTTTCATTGTGCACATATCTGTTTTGTGTACATGGACGCCCCTTGCGGATGGCACTGTATCTACTTGTTGTTGACATCTAGGGGCCAATAACCCAGATGTTAGGCCCCTTTAAACAACAACTATCATCATCATCATTAACATCATTGTTGTTGTTGACAAGCAACCTCCATTTTTCATAGTTCATCGAACTCTTAAGGCTGAGCTGGCGCATGCATGGTGTGAGTGGACGTGACTCACACGAAGCAGCGCAAAGCAGTCAGCGAACAGGTCCATTGAGCTCAGAACTGTTCATCCTACTTATTATCATTTAATTTACAATAATTTTTCACCTTACATACGTCGTAGGCTGATAGTGAAATCTGTCCTTTCATGAAAATCCTAGTCTTAGAATGGATTCGTTGCACCATATGACGCATTTATCTTTTCAGGAAATGACGGTCCCATTTAGGCACATGGTGCAAGAAATTATCTTACACTAGTCAGTCTAGTCACATCATGAACCCCCCAGGGGCTCACATCTAGTGGAACGTGGGTTGGTGACCACGGGACCCCAGCTGAGTCCGGCATTAATTCCACTTACTTGTGCCCCGGGCTCATCTCCGTCTTCTTTCCTGTCGACCTCACTTGGTCAACTCTTGTTCCCTTCCGACGCCGACGGTATTAGGGTATCTGAGGCCTAGGGAATGTCTTCCTTTCCTGCCTCAATTGGCTCATGTCTCAACTTTTCTGATACCCTCCTTCTGGGAGAGGTCAGCCTTCTTTTTCTTTCCATGTTATCTCCTGCCTTCTGCTCAAGGCCCTATAGGAGGTAGGGTGTCTGTAGCCCCACCACTTCTGGTGCACCCTGGATATTGCTTCACCCTCAGGGGTTCACGGCTGGTGAGTACGGGAGTTGGGGACCCCAAGGAATTCCTGAGCTGGGTCCGGTTTTCCCCCTTTTATCCATTACATCTGGGGCGGGCCCTCTCCTCTTTCACTTTCCTATCTGCCTTTCATGGCTCTCCTTCCTTCCAAATCCCTCAATCCGCATTCTCCGAGGGTTGAGGGCATTTCTTTTCCTCCTGTCCTTTATTTGCCTTATTCTCCTTTTGTTTTCCGTTTCTTCTTCTCGTATATAAGTTAGTAGTTAGTTTTTAGTCATAGTTTACATCTCATTTTCATCTTCTGAATCACCCAAACCATTAGGGGCCGATAACCTAGATGTTAGGCCCCTTAAAACAACAATTATCATCATCATCATTATCATCAATTCATGAAGCTCTGGTGATTGGTGTTGCATAGCTTCGTGAAACTTAATGGAGTTGTAGAATGTAATTTTTTTTCACACCATCGTCATACACAAAGTATTACAAGAAATTAAATGATGGTTCTACAATATTATGTTCGAATTTAGTTTCCACGTACAACTTTGTCAGGTCACGCATCTATTTATCCCATATTTAACTGCTCGTAAATGGAAATTGTATGAGCCTAATTTATTGCATTGATTTCAGCATTTATCCACTGTAAGAGAGAATTCGAACATGCATTTTGGAGCTATAGCCTACTGGTACACCTTTCCCACTTGCAAGATATCTTAGAAGATGTGTTGTTGCTGTTGATTCATTAAGGGCCTTTGTGACATTAGACCCGATTGTAAGCACCTGTTATTGCGAAGGCTGTACTAGTGTGTCTATTTGTACTTGAAGCTAGGAGGCAGCCATGGTCATAATTTAGGTACCATTCCGGAATTCATCTGGAGTAAAAGTGGGAAAGAAAATCGGTTAATAATTCTTACGTAAATGGCTGGAGCAAACATCATTAGTATATTATTTACTACTCCATCCGTTCCACAATATGGTATGGAAATGACGTCCAAGTGTGGGATTATTGCGCAACTGAGGATATGCAAAGGTTTGATTGTCCCAATGTGTTCAGTATTGAATGTGGTTCTCTCGTACGTTCCCCCAGGGACTCACAACTTGTGGGACGTGGGTTGGCGACCACGGTGACCACAGCTGAGTCCGGCATTGCTTCCACTTACTTGTGCCGGGCTCCTCTCCATATTTTTTCCTGTCGAACTCTCTTGGTAAACTCTTGTTCTCTTCCGACCCCGACGGTAATAGGGTATCCGAGGCTTAGGGAGTCTCTTCTTTTCCCGCCATTCTCTCATCTTTCCTGATCCCACATTCTTCGAGGGATCAGCCTTCTTTTCCTTTTCATTATATTTTCGTGTTTTCGTTAAGATTCCCGCACTGATTGGTGAATTGGCTCCCCGTGTATCTAAATTACATTCTGAAAGTTTTATTAAAATTACCCTTTATGAGTATTTTCATTCCACATTGCATTTTGTAAGTATTTTCAATATAAACTCCATTTTGTAGGTATTATCAATCTACACTGGTGTCCAAAAATTAAGCATAATAAATAAACGAGGCCATACTGCCTGATAGGAATGTCAGACGGATTTCTGAACAAACGGAAGCTGAAATACACACCATATGTCACACAACTTGTCCAAAAAAAGAAAAAAACGATGTCAGAAAGGTTCTTATAGCTAAGGTACACAACTAACAAAACGTGGCAATGTCTTCCACAACAAAATATGCTGTTAATAAGGTGCATGGTTACCCCTAACAGCCACACATGCCTTGCAGCGACGTGGCATGCTCTCTATTAGATGGTCCAGGAGCTCTTGTAGCAGCGATCCCATTCCTCCGAAAGGGTAATAGGAAGGTCTTGGAGGGTCCTTGGTGGAGGCTGATGGGATGCAATTCGCCTCCCCAATGCATCCCAGGCATCTTCTATAGGATTAATATCCACAGACCTCGCTGGCCAGTCCATGCGATGAATGTCTTCCCCAGCCAGAAATTCATTCAAAAGAGCAGCGCGGTTTGGTCGGGCACTACCGTCCATTAAGAGGAAGTCTGGACTAACCGCACCTCTGAAGAGGCGAACATGTGGCCTTAGTACCTTATTCCTGTATCTCCGAGCGTTCACAGTGTTCCTCGGACCACCCATGAAGATGTGCAGGTCCGTACGGCAATTCAACATGATGCCGCCCCACACCATGACGCCACCACCACCTTACTGGTCCCGTCTCACGAAGTTCCTGTGGGTATATCGGCTACCCGGTTCTCTCGAGATTAATGTGCGACGCGAATCGTTCTGCAAACTGCAGCGGGATACATCTGTGAAGAGCACATGCCTCCATTCATTCATGGTCCAGTTTCGACGTTGACGGTTCCACAGTTAACGGGCCAGTCTCTGTGCTGGAGTGAGCGGGACGCACACCGCTGGACGACAGGCAAACAGCCCTGCTGTTCTGAGCCTCCGGTACACAGTTTGCCGGGAAACGGCAACCCCTGAGATGGCTGCAAGCTCCATCGACAATTGTCTTGCAGGTGCACTCCGATTTCGTCGGACGGTTAAGGCCAGATATCGATGCTACTGTGGGGTGGTTACTCTTGGTCGACCTGGTACTGGCCTACGACTAACATCTCCTGTGTCTCGAAATCGTATCCAAAACTTGGAAATGACACTTTGTGGCACATTCAAGTATTCGGCGACTTTGGTCTGTGTCTGCCTTCTTTCAGGCGGCCGAGTATTCTACCCTGAAAAACGGGGTCAAAATGGCGTCGTTGCGCCTTTATGTTGTCACGTTCACCACGAGGCTACACACCACACTCTATGACAGGGCAAACACGACTGAAGGAATATGGGGTGCAGGCACTGGCTGTGTTTACCTTGCGGTTACGCCGCTAGTCAAAGCAAGGAATACTCATTTCCTATTCAAAGCGAACACGTAAGGTTAGTAGGTGCATATGTCAATTTGCGGTCTATTTCCTGTTGTCCTGCTTATTCGTAACTTATGATTAACTTTTGGACACTAGTGTAAATTCATTTTGTAAGTATTTTGGAGTGGGGGCATACATATTGTGAGTATTTTGAACCCCAATGGCATTTTGTAAGTATTTTCAGTCTAAATTACATTTTGTACATATTTTCAATTTCAATTGCATTTTGTAAGTATTTCAAATTTCAACTGCATTTTGTGAGTATTTCGAATCTATATTGGATTTTGGAAGTATTTTGAACCTCAACTACATTTTGTGCGTGTTTTTCAATCTCAATTACTATTTTGAGTATTTTCCATCTAAATGACCTTTGGAAATATTTCCACTCTACATTTTGTGAGTCTCTTCATTCTAAGTTTCATTTTTGTAAGTTTTCAATGTACCTTGCTTTTTGTTATGGTTTCCATTTCATTGTCATTCTTGCTAGATGTTAGGCCCATTAAAACAATAATGATCATCATCATCATCTCTCGTACTGTACCCGATAATCCGGAAAGGATCCTGTTGGAATATCCATTGCCCCCGCTGGATTGCCTATTTTTAACTGCTCCGGCAAATACTACATTAGAAATCGCTTCCAACATGGTCTTTAGGGATTTACAGACAGCAGTTACCAGAATATTGTGGATCAACAACCAACTACACGGGGCACTCACCTTTACTTACTTCGGGGACTGGGACTTCAGCTTCGCCTACACTACATCCTCAATACTCTGCTCCTTATTTAAAATGAATCACACTCCAACAACAATGGAAAACAATTTGAACAAATTTATTAACAAAAGGTAAACTAATCTACTATAAACAAATAACAATAAACGAATTTAACAATTAACATTAAAATTAAAAACAAGCAATCATTCACACCTCGTTTCAACTCTACATCTTACTACAATGCTGTATTAAAAATTATGAGTATAAAATCTTGGCTTGTTCTAGGCCTACACTGCATAGAAATAAAAACGTTTAATGAAGTATTTTAATGGCATTCCAGACACCTGATTTCATTCACAAGCCTGCGTTGTAGAACGCACGTGCAGTAACCTTGCTTCATCAATGAAATATCGGCACCACGCCGAACTCGAAACTGGTTTATACAATAAATACAAGGCTGTGAGTCTACACCTGTTATATTATGTCATCGCTCTCCAATGTTAACGGTGAATCATTCTCGCTAGCCCACAGAGGCTGCTTGTGTGTGCATTTATAAAACACGTAAAAATTAACATTTATATCTTACAAAAGTTCACATAACTACTTTGTTTCTTAAACAATCATACTAAAAATTTTTATACACACTTTCATTCGCACATCGTAATTGTTGTAGACCAATTCGGTTCCACATCTGCTCTTAACAATGAACAATCATTCATTCCCAAAACATCCGCTCATAAACACACACTGTTCCAAAACAATTGATTAATAAAACCTATTAAATTATTTAGTAATTAAATCATTTCCACAAAAATTATTTACATGTAATATGTTTATAATAATATCCATTATCTAGTGTTGCTAACGTGACACTTTCGAGATTCTAACTTCTCGGTTACAATATAATTCTTAACTAAATATATACACTGGTTTTTACATAACCATCCTTCTCTAACGTTCTGTAGTTTTTATATACTGCTTACACATCGTCTTATATAGGTTTCATTACATTGTCGGTATAATACAGTCGACTAATTAAGGTAAACTGTACGTAATTACATCACTTCGGGTTTAATAAAATTTAATAATTGTATTTTAGACATGAGTAGACAATCTTTCTCAAGTTGCATTTCCGCTGAAACCCTCCTGCTAACACAGATAAATCGTTAATTCACAAGAACTGGACTACTTGTATACAACGGCTCTTATCATGATACATGCCTTTTATCAAAGAACAACAATACTTTGACTTCCTTAAAATGCGGAATTCCCTCGCACGAGCACTCCATAGCTCTACAAAACCTCATATAACAGTATATATGGCATAAACAATTATCATCTACTATGTTAAACAATAACCAAAAGGGATTAATTGTTATTAACATATCTTATGTAGGAACTTCTCTCAAATAATGGCATGACCCTCAGTATCATTGCACATGACTATTGGACTACAATTATACATGCGTAAATTCTTCAAACGAAACTTCCAATTGTAATGAACGATATTAGACAGTCGTGATTAACCTCCTAAAGTTTACTCCACAACAAGATAATTAACTGTTAACTCGTCTGTCGCAAATACATGTAATAAAAATAATACTCCTGTTTCATCTCACTTGTCAAGCTATAAATTGTTTATCGTTGTAATATCATGTCCACAAATGACGTGATATTACACAAATAGGATAAAATAACACACATGTTATTTATAATGTCAGATAGAATTCAATCTTGACCGGGATAAACTAGCTTTGAATTCCTAGCCAAAGATCTGAATAATCTTCTATCAAAAGGTATTTCCTCTAACATATTAAATGAACAAAGCTCTTAGCTTTACAGATAATAAGAAAGGTTTATCAATGTCGTAATGTTTTTCCACTCTACACAAAGAATGTTCATATGGATTAAGACTTCGGTCTTATCAAACGACTAGTATTTCTTAGATGGTCGATAGTTTATCTACAGGCTGGCTTCGTGGCTCAGGGGTAGCGTTCTCGCTTGCTGGGCCCGAGGTTGCAGGTTCGTATCCTGGCGCAGTCAGCTGGCATTTGAGGGTGCGCAAATGCGAGGGAGCCGTGTCCGTAGATTTACTGGCACGTTAAAGATCCCCTTCGGGGCAAAATTCCGGCACCCCGGCGTCTCTAAAAGCCGCAGTTGTTAAAAGAGACGTAAAACAAATAACAGTATTATTATTATTAGTTTATCTACAATAATGATATGACAATATCATTCAATGTTTCTTCTTTTCTTGAAGTAATATGTCGTTACATTAAAGTGCTCAAATTAAATTTAATAAGAATTTAATTTGAAGCTATGACACAATGTCAGAATACTTGGTGTAAATGAAATTATTAAAATTCGAGAGTCGAAACGACTAGTCTCCTATGAGGCAATATGATTCCTCAAACAAAATTTTTAATGTCAGTTCCACAACTGATCCGTAGAATAAAATTGAAAAATAGATGAAATGCAATCATCTTCCAAATAATCTTGAAATATGAAAATCTCAACACACATCTGAAGTGTAAAATACATAAAAGCACTGAAATACATGAAATGTGAAAATATAGGAATATGGAATAAGATCGCCGAAAATATGGAATAAGATCGCTGGCTCAGAATGTTACTAATCAAGCTCTATATAACAATTGAGATACACTAATACCTTATTTGGACGAAAACATGAAGATCAATGTAAGTATTCCCACAATACTTTAGATGTTTCCTCAGTACAAGACACTGAGATGGATCTGCATTCGAACCTCGGATCTGCGACCTCAGAGATAAGAAATTTCCCTCTCTGGAATTCACCAACATTCGCCTGGGCCCGAACGACATCCTTCTGGCAAATTCTTCTGTGTTGCTGGGCTACCCTAGCATCTTGAAAAATCTCTTCTGTAAAGACTTCATTCTCCGTCGTAAATATGGATCAGCTTCATCATTGGAATATAATTATGGAACTATTCATATAAATGGTGAATGAAATATTTCCATTGCTAATTGATGTTATATTAGTGTTCGTAGACTGACGAAAATGCACAAGATGGACCGTACACTACGTCTGTATTCAAGAATACGTTGTCTAACGAAGCTCCATCGTTGTATCTTAACTCCTGTTATCGAATATGTCTCTGGCGCATGACTGTTTAGTTCATCATATCAACAATATTAACTATGCTGAATGATAATGTTTGAAGAATAATAATAGTCATTCTATTAATGTTTATGTGTTGCGCCAATATTAAAAGTTCTCCGCCACTGTTCACTTGAACTGCGTTCGCCAACTTCACGTTGCAATTTATAATGATATTCAGCTTTATTTCCAACACATTTGGAAATCTAACTTGACAGGCTGATATTGTCGAACCGGTGAATATTAAAGCGCTCGACATTTCACAATATACAGTAAGCGACCTGTTCTTAATATATATTCGCTTATTTAACTTCAGATCTCAATTTTATATGAGATATAATCAATGCAATGGTCCTCGCAACTTCACGTAGAATGGAAGTGCGGTGATCTCTAACGTTCTACCTTGCTATCCTCGCGTCTCCACAAGTCGACAGTCGTCGCACTCGGACTAAGCCTTGGGATCTCCGTTAACCCAGTAAAAACACTCCTCACTCTTCAAAGTCTGCTGGAATAAGAACCTCGATCCTTGGATCTCCCTCTCCAAGTCGAATTTTTGGCGGCCATATCAATCTCCCACCATAATTTTAGCGCGTAGATTACTAATGCTTATTACTGCGTAGATTAACTGATCTGTGGTTTTTAAAGTATCATACATTATTTCTCTTAATATTCTCTTCATTACCAAATAAGAAAATCTTCTTCTAAGGGCCTAAATGCATAATTTCATCATATTGTGTAATTAAAGTTGATTCCGTCTTCAATAAGACCTGTTCTCATTGGCTCTGGGCTGGGATCCAATAGCATAATTTATAACAATATTTATAATATTAATTTCCAAACTCGCTGTTGCTATGCTAAATATAGCCTTCTAGAAGCGTCCATTGTGCAACATATCACGTGATCGGGCTCTCGCACAGTCTCGAGCTTGTAACACTACACTCTTGTGTCACACTTCCAGAAATTATATTTGCTAGTTAAATTTTATCATGGGGACGGAAAATTCTCTCATTTTGTCCCTAAATAATTCAATTTACGAGGGCAGTACATGGCTGTGACAGTTGTTCGTGTACTGGAGAGTGAGAACAAACATAGTGCAATAGCTAATCATGAACAGGAATCAAGCCGTGGACAACCAAAGACCAGCAACAAAACCACATGTTCGTAGAACGTCCAAATCACAACATATGACAGCTGAATGCTGCAATGGCATTCTGCAATTTCTACCACCTATGAAGAGAGGTAGCACCTTACAGAAGGGTGCCATCAAGGCCGCTGCAATCAAGCTTCAGGTAATACCGTTATGGCATCGTGCTAAACTGCAGTATGAGCAGGGAAAGTTTGATGCTGATGTCAGTACGCGGAAAAAAAGGAAAGTGTGGCCGTAAGCGCAAAGACTAGGCCGTTGAATTGAACAAAACCAGAGACACCCCACTGCACAAATGTGGGACTGTTCGATTGTTGGCGTGTGCTATTGGGATGCCGCCAACAATGTCATTTCGGTATTTGAAAGAAGGAAACACTACCAAGATAGTAACGTCCACAGTAAAAAAAAGTTACAGTCAGTCTGAAGGACTAGACTTTAATTCATTTCAAATGGCGCATGCTACAACTGCCTTCTCGCTTCGCTCGAAGTCCCAGGTCACTCGACGCCCCAGGACTCTTTCAACAGACTCCATTACCCATTAACTTAGGCTTCCCGCGCGGCTGCATGACGTCACGCGGTCGCCGTCTCCGTAATGTATAACGTTAGACTCAAGCATAACGATGAAGTCGACAAGATCATTTGAAATGATAAAACCCTGCTAACGGATGTAAACAAACGTGAACGATTGCAGTTTTGCTTATCCATGGTGGAATCTAATGGACACTTGAAGGCTATGTACGAGTACGTACATACAGAGTGGTTCACCAGAGCCTTATTTTTCTTGGAGGAAGGCAACCCAACTAACGCGTAATCATAGGCATCCTAAACTATTACACTGCTTCTTTACGGCCTTAGTACAACTTTACCGTTGAGTTCATGCTCGCAAATATAGTAGAAATCATTAGCGGTAGTGTTATATCAATGACCTCAACTATAATGCATGTTTTAAACGATCACAGCTCCGATTAACACCACCTTACGTTTGGACAGGTGTCCTGGGGGCTATGAATAGATTCCATACGTGCCAGCAATTCGTTACGGCTATCAGTAGCTTAGGTGGCTAAATCATGCATTTCTGCTGTTGCGTCAGGCAACCTGACAGGTAGCAGGTTTAATCTCCGGCCTAGTACATGTTTTTTCGTTTAATGTCGTTTATAGTGGATGTACTATGGCCACTTATGTACCGGTTCCAATGAGTGATTTTTTTATTTGTCCTGAAAAGGACCGTCTTTATCCGATGGTGCGTTGCCAGGTTGGACGACAACATAATGATCTGTAAAACGAAAGCAAGGTACCCTGCATATTCAGGGTGGCAAGAGTTCCAAATGTTGACCATCTTGGTTTAAAGCGAAAATCAGATTCACTCAGGCCACCGCACGTGTCGCGTCAAAACCATCTGTAACCCCGGGATGAAAACCATTCTTCATTCTTACGTCCGACAAATATAAAACAGTATTAATTCATCCCGTCGCCTCCGTGGTGTAGTGGTCAGCATGCTTAGCTGCCACCCCGGAGGTCCACCGTTCGATTCCCGGCTCTGTCACGAAATTTGAAAAGTGGTATGAGGACTGGAACGGGGTCGACTCAGCCTCGAGTGGTCCAAATGAGTATAGAAGTGGTTTTCCGTGGTTTCCCACTTCGTCCTTGGGCGACTGCGGGATGCTACCTTTTGTCAGGCCACGGCAACGTCCTTTCTCCTTCCTTGTCTATCCCTCCCATTCTTCCCATCCCTCCCATCCCTCATTGAGGCCCACTGTTCGCTTTGCAGGTGAGGCCACCTGGGCGAGATGCTAGTCCTGCCTCCCCTGTTGTATCCCATGACCCGATGCCAAGCTCCAGGACACCGCCCGTAGAGGCGGTGTAGGTGGGATTCCTCGCTGAGTCTGTGGAAAAAGCCTACCTGGAAGGTTAACTGACTAAGAAAGAATTAATTCATCCACTAATGAGGAAAACCGTATAGTATGGAGTTCATTCGATTGTTAACATGACTTTTCTTTCTAAAGATATATGGTAAGAGAAAGACTGATATTATCAGAAACGAAAGCTACTTACTGAAGAGCGTCGAATGAATTTTCAGGTAGGATTGTTTTTATACAAACAAAATGAAGTGTGGTGACATGCATGTTGAATTGACATTCAAATCTTTATCATCTACTCGAGACCAACCTAAGTCATCCTGGAAGTGATTTTCCGTGGTATCTCACTTCTACTCCAGATAAAATGCTGGGATGAATCGAAATTTAAGACCACTGCCACCTCCTTAACACTCCTACCTTCAGTTACAAATACAAAAACTACCAGTGACACCGTAATAACATAGGTTATTAGACAAATTTAAATACACACAAGAACACATGAATGTGATGATCACGATGTATAAGCCCCTGGAGTTTAAAAAGCAACCTCAAATATTGACGACGCTGAGAACAGCAAAATGATGTCTCATGTGCATTGGCTAATGGCTCATGACCTATTAGTCCTACTGATGCGGAATTTGAATTACAGAGAACTTTGAACCTTCTTCTCCACCTTGAAACTCGTTGTTCTTTGAGGCAACTATTTTCCTAAAATTGGCTAAGATGGTAAAAAATACACTTGCGAATTTCCTACCAATGGTAGCTACTTAAAACTCAGATTTCTAGCTTGTAAGCAATATCAATTTGTGTGTGATGTTATATTAATCATACCGTACCAGTGCAAACACCTCACTGATTAGTCTACAAATGCCAATGATATGACAGTAGGAGTGTTGAGAGTGGACGTCAGTTTCATTGAGAACAGCCCGTAACCGCGAAAACATTACAATATTCATATTATTTTGAATGCTCCATAACGTAATGTTTCCGCTGCCCACAATGCAGTGGCAACGCACGCTGCTAGGTGATGCGATCGAGGTGGCCGTGGGTTAAGCGAACACCTGCACATTTGAAAGCCATCACAACGGAAGAAAAGAAAATGAATCTTATCCTTGAACGTGAACATTAATATACTGCTCAAAAAAATTAAAGCACCACTTTTTTCAATGGCCACCAAATTTGGAAAGTTGACTGCACAAGGTCGAAATTTCAGTATGACGTTTGCCCCGACGCCTACCAAGCACATGCTTCAGCACAACTCCCCAACTTGTGTAGTTTCGGGATAGCGCCCCCAAAACCAGCCCATTTTTGAAAACCGTAAATTGAAGTTTGCGAAAAACGCTGTAGGACTTGTCGCAGGTTGCCAAAGCAGTCGAAAATGAATGAGTCTTGCTCTTAAGGTTCCACGAACACGTTGAAATCGTTACATTTGACGTTTGGGCATTTTCAACCCCCTTCATCATCCCCTAAAAATGGACTACCATTGGGGGCGCCTGAGAAGGTACCGGATGTGTTTAACCACCTGAAAACCTGCACACCGTCCTCAGTTGCTGATTGCAGTAAGTTCTTAAGGCCTCCGGCAATGTTCACCCCTCCTAACACCCTCAAATGGCAAGGGACCAAACCACCCCGTCTTGATTCACCCCTAAGGAAGGTTTAAATCGAGATTTTTATCAGTGCTGCTAATGGGGGGGTCTTCCCCTAACGTTTCAAACGAGGACCTGCGCCTGTGTCGCCACCCCTTCCCCTGCAACCCCCGTTTGTATGATTTTTCGAATCAGGCCCTTTTTAAGGGCTGAAATGAGGTCTTAAACGCTGAAAGGGCTGTAAAGGTCCTTAGAAGTAGTGGTGACACGAAATCAACCCCTTATGATGTTTGATTGACATTCCATCCCCCAAAGTTGACATTTTTGCACCCTCAACCCTCCCTGTCTGGACGCGTAACGCGTCATGGCAGAGTTTTCAGAGTTGGATCAAAATGAAGCTTATGGCCTGAAATGGAGCCCAAAACGGCAGGTTGGATGGAAATTCATCGGTAGGGTGGGAAACGGGACCAAAAAGTTTTCAAAAAAGTTAACAGCCTCTAGTAAGTACACCAATGCATAGGCAACCCACATCACGTCATTTTTCTCCCATTGCCAAACTTTGTAACCTATTGCCGATCACAGGCAACCAACACGCACGGACGTGATGTGGGTTGCCTATGCATGGGCGTACTTACTGTAGGCTGTACACTTTTTTGAAAAATTTTGGTCCCGTTTCCCAACCTACCGATGAATTTCTATCCAGCCTGCTGTTTTGGGCTCCATTGCAGGCCATAGGCTTCATTTTCATCCAACTCTTAAAACTCTGCCATGACGCATTACGCGTCCAGACAGGGAGGGTTGGGGGTGCAAAAATTTCGAATTTGGGGGAAGGAATGTCAATCACCGATCGGAAGGGGTTGATTTCGTGTCACCACTACTTCTAAGGACCTTTACAGCCCTTTCAGCGATTAAGACGTCGTTTCAGCCCTTAAAAAGGGCCTGATTCGAAAAATCATACAAACGGGGGTTGCAGGGGAAGGGGTGGTGACAAAGGCACAGTTACTTTTTTGAAACGTTAGGGGAAGACCCCCCCATTAGCAGCACTGATAAACATCTCGATTAAAACCTTCCTTAGGGGTGAATCGAGAAGGGGTGGTTTGGTCCCATGCCAGTTGAGGGTGTTAGGGGGTGTGGACATTGCCGGAGGCCTTAAGAACTTACTGCAATCAGCAACTGAGGACGGTGTACAGGTTTTCAGGTGGTTAAACACACCCGGTACCTTCTCAGACGCCCCCAATGGTAGTCCATGTTTAGGGGATGATGAAGGGGGTTGAAAATGCCCAAACGTCAAATCTAACGATTTCAACGTGTTTGTGGAACCTTTAAGAGCAAGACTCATTCATTTTCGACTGCTTTGGCAACCTGCGACAAGTCCTGCAGCGTTTTTCGCAAACTTCAATTTGCGGTTTTCGAAAATGGGCTGGTTTTCGGGGTGCTACCCCGAAACTACTCAAGTTGGGGAGTTGTGCTGAAGCATATGCTTGGTAGGCGTCAGGACAAACGTTATACTGAGATTTCGAGCTTGTAGGTCAACTTTTCAAAATTTGGTGGCCTTTGAAAAAAGTGGTGCTTTAATTTTTTTGAGCAGTATATTTCTAATGCCCGACGACTAAAATCGTATTCGAACCAGTAGAACGTTTTAGATAAAGGGAGTCTAGTGTCCAACGCAAATGTTCTCACTATCTATCTTCATGAATTAGCAAAATTCAATGTACTCTGCACAGGAATACATCGTAAGTTATTAATGTGGTAATGTGTCTTTGTAAGTGTAGCTTGATATTATATCCCCACTAATATGGAGCACAGGGTGTCGTTAAAAATAGTTTTGCCTACGGCTGGATTCCAAGCACTATTCTGCTCAGCCGTGCATACCAAGTCAGATAGGTCTTTAACCGCCTCAGCCACGGAGACAACGTACCAATTGCGCACTACACGGGTACTAGTTTACGAGGCTGTTCCACCTCGAACGTTAGTATTCGTGTCAAAGTATTCAATCATGGTTTGTAGTGTTCATTTAACATTATAATATTGCAGATCACGTGGCGTAACCTAGTGATTCGATTGTATTACATGTATGTGTGTTTTTCAAGGAGCAATAAATCACATGTTCATAGAATGGTTCTTAGTATTTGGCTCGGAAGTGATTACGGTCGTTTTCCCTTTGCTAGGCCCATGGCTCAGTTTACTTTGCTGTCACAAGGGCAGTGCGCAGAGCAATATCGACCATCAGGAGAATTGTAATGTCAGGTGGGTTTCATAAAACTGAATAATAAGGGGCTGGTGAACAACTCTGTATATAGATGAGAAGTGATTCTAGGATGGCAAGTCAATAAGTATCTGCAATTGTGCTTTAAGTGTCGTTAGGTTATCTGCATGGCGTTGTGTGCTCAGCAGCCGTTAGATGGCACCGTTGTCCGCGTCTGTGGAGGTTTCAGCGTTATCAGGTCAGTACAGCTTGCTCAGTTGCGACGTAAAAATGGCCGCGCCACTCTCTGTTTGCAGCAAGGAAGAACAGCGATACGTAATCCGTTCTTTTGTGGTCTGAGAGCGTACTAGGAGCGGAAATTCATAGACAACTTATAAAAGGAATTGCTAATGTGCGTTGAGTCATGGTACACGATTTCAATTCGGACCTGCATCAAGTGCGGAGATCGGAGGTTCGAATCCTGGCATGGACAATGGCCATCTTGAGTGTGGGGTTTCCCCGGGTTCCTTCATACTCTCTCCAAGCAAAACATTGTCCCCGTATAGTGCTGAAAGTTATCCAGCACCTTATACTTGTTTCATTGGGAATATTGTCTGATAGTGCGAGTACTTGCCTACGTATTTTGGAAGGCTATGAGAAATGAGAGCCCTAATGCAGGCTACACACATAACATTTTAGTGTAGTGGGTTGCTGTATTTCAGGCTGTAATAAATTGATTGCTGATACTTACTGACTTGGCTACGTATTTGGCGAAGGTGCAACACTATCCGTGATTTGGAACAATCTACATTACATATATGTTACATTTGTTTGTCTATGTCGTAAATGTAGGCTATAGTAATCGTTACTCCAATAAATTATGGCTCCATGTTCCTTTTTCCGGAAATTTTTGCATATCTATACCATATTTCGGAACGGATGGAGTATAATAATTTAATATGATAATTATTATTTTTATCATTATTATAATACTCGTAATTATCATTCACTGTAGTAATAATAATAATGATTATAATTATGAAAATTATAATTATCATTGCACCAACCGAACTACCTACGCGCGTTAAGGCGCAATGTCATGGAGCAAGGCTATCTCCGGATTCGGTAGAAGAGTGCCTCTTCCGTGCTTTATCATTTTCATCTCACCTCGTACCCGATCCCGTAGAAATGGGATTACATTATTGTTGTTATTTATTATTATTATTATTATTATTATTATTATTATACTTATTATCCGGATTGTTTAGGACACCCCCGCTTAATTGCCCAGTTTAGTAATTTTCGTTCATTTACTATCTCATTAACTCCTCTGATGAGGCTGACTCTTGGGGCTCTCAACTAGCGGATTGGTGACCTCGGTACCCCAGCTGAGCGTGGGATTGCTTCCTTGTATGATGCGAAGTGAGTTGTTGTTACTTCATTTTAGGGGCTTGGGACATATTCGTCATGAGCCTCATGTTATTAAGTGTGAGTGTTGAGTCTGTCTTACAACCTGCATTTAGGCCTAAGTAAACTGATGACTGTATTAATATGTGTAACTGTATCAGGGACAGGTGAGGTACTGTAGGTGCCCCGGAACTTGAAGTAAGATACTATCCCGGAATTTGCCTGGAAGGTGTGTGGAGAAACCTGGGCAAATATCAAACTCAGCATAGCCTCCGTCAGCGCCGGGGCCCGAACCTGCATTTTTTGTACTTGCTGCAGGTGTGCTAGCGGCCGTGGTGCACGATTAAACGAGCATGACTATACCGCGGGACGATACAAAGTAAATGATGATGAATTAAATTGGGGAAGGAAGTGGTCGTAGTCTAGTAAAAGGCACCATCACATAATTTGCCCGGACTTGGTCTCAAAATTAGTTATTCTAAATACTTTGTATGCCTACTACAGCCATCAGAGTGAGATACGTCATCAGATACATTCGATACACACCCATGTACACCGGTCAATATATTCACGATGTCTCAAATCCCCCAAAACAAATGAACAGCAACTTTCTATCCTGAAAATATTTCTCTAAGTCCAATTATTGAAACTCTGGTATTGTAAAATAAAAACAAAATAAATAAGGTGTGTTAATTCATAGGAGATTGGCTTGCGGTTCTCCTAAAATTAAAGCTCCTAGCTCATCGCTGACTCAGTGTCTGTAAGGAAATATACATACGCATTCAATCGGCGATGGAAAGGGAAATTTGTCTTGTATCTTAGTTACTATCCTAGAATTTACGTAGAGCGGAAGTGGATAATCAACTTCGAAGCTCTCAGTAATCAAGAAGGAGTGAGTTCAAGCTCTTGAAAGTATGTCTTACTACCACGTATGATCTCGTCTTCTATCTGCATTTTGGGGGTCTGAATATAGCTAGGATTCCTTACCTAACAGTCGTAATTTTTTCACCGTAATATACATTTGAATCTGAAGTCTTCATAACGAATGGCAGATTGCGTATCATTAAAGGTCTAGGAGATGACATATTTAATACAAATGCAAAGAGATGCCTCGCTGCCGAGAAAATATGATCAAAGGCCGTCACATCCATTCTCTGAGAGCATGCTTCAAAATACCATAGGCTCTGTGAAGGAATGCAAATACAAAATACTGTATTATAATTATGTTAACAGTAAGCACGCTTGCTTTGTAATATTTAACTGTGCTGTGCGGTATTCAGTTGTGGAATTATTGTGAGGATCTTAATGTGGCAATATGAGAAGTGACTTGTGTTCCTGCATGGCAACTGTTCCAAAGTGCTGCAAGTAAACCAGTGTAACCGTACACTGCAGTAGGGCTTATGTGTAACTCGTTGCCTGTGAAACAAACGCTGGACTGTATTTTGTGAGGGGCGTTCTGAAATTAACTGTTGTCGTATTATTTCCCAGGGAACTGTATCACAAAATGAGAACACATTGACCTAACAAAAGACAACCCTTGGCTATTTTTCCACAAAGTCACCACCAACGTTGATACATTTGTTGTGCCATGAAATCAGTTTCAAGAAGCCCTCCTAGTATGATTCAGTGCCCAGCTATTTCAGGAAGTTCTTCATTTGTGAGCTCAGATATTTCCATGACTTTGAGCCGGTCTTGGCATCCGGGGAAAAGTGCTGCGCCCATGTCTCATTCGCTGTGAGGATCCTGAGCAGTACAGGCCGAACCAGGGCGAATGAAGTAATAAGTGGTGGAACTTCCGTATGAGTCAATGGTTAAGATGAGGTAGTTCTAAATTTCAACACCACGCGCCGCGCTGAGCGTATGGTCGTAGCAGATGCCGGCTGCCAAGCAGTGATGCATTACCGTTCGGAAATTGTACTTACAATACAAGTACGTTTAAACTGCAAAATTAAATCAAGACCCTTCTGAGGGGTACTTTGGACTTAAACGAGGTTAAGCAGTGACGATCATTCTACTTCTACTGACTTTTTTCGCCTCCATTTGCTTCAGTCTATATACTGTACATAGGCCTACCAGTGAAAGAGGTCCTTTCTTCACAAGCTAATTGAGGACGTTATTGACAATTAGCCTTTTTCTCTTAATGAATACGGTCAATGGCGAGAAATTAAATACATACGAGCAGAGAGGTGAAGGATAACAATTGTCAGCAAATTAAACTATTACACTAACAGAAATTGAACCCTTTAATCCTGTCAGTTAATGATGAGAGTTCTGAGAGAGCAGGAGATAACGTTGTTTATTATTTGAGTGGTTACCTGATTCACACAGCAGCAACGAAGATTGTGATATGTACTTCCTGCATTTGGTCATTGGAAAGTGATTCCGAAACATTTAATGCTGTTAGTGATGTATGTATCCTCACCATGCTGAGTGACTTTGGCGGAAGTGAATCGGAATTTCTCAAATACCCGTCTTTATCTTTATTTCACGTGATGAAAAAAAAATGATCGTGTGGGCTCCTGAGAGGCCGAGTGCAGGTCTTTCTAATTGACGCCTGGGGGCGACCCACGCCTCGTAATGAGGATGAGGTTATGATGAAGACGGCAAATACACCCAGTCCCCGAGCCACGGGAATTAACCCCAAGAGATTAAAATCCCTAATGGCCCGGCCAGGAATCGAACCCGGGACACTGCAGACCAAAGCCCAGCGCGCTAACCATTTAGCCACGGAGTCGGACATTTCACGTGATGAAACGTGTAATGAAACGTGTAGATGCAGAAGTGGAGGCAAAGTTGGAGCAAGAAAGCGGGTTGTGGGGCGATATCTTTTAGATTGTGTGGATATGATCTGTGAACTTCCTGTGTTCCGAAATGTGTGCTGCTCAGCGGATCAAAATAATAACCCTTGACACTACAGCCCTTGAAGAGCCTAGGCATACCAAGCGACCGCTGCCCAGCCATTTGGCTTACAGATATTGGGGTGACGCGTGGTCAGCGCATCGGGTCCCCTCGTCCGTTAATCTTGGTTTTCGTGACCGGGGCGCTGTCTCACTGTCAGACAGCTACTCAATTCTCCTCACGAGGCTGAGTGCACCCCGTTCCAGCCCTCACGTCAGTTTATAAAATCCCTGACGGAGCCAGGAATCGAACCCAGGGCCTCCGGGTGAGAGGCAGGCACGCTACTCCAACACAACAGGGCCGGCCTCATCTGTTACTTTTTTTTTTTTTTAGCGTATGGCTTTTATGCCGGGAGTGTCCGAGGACATGTTCGGCTCGCCAGTTTTGTAGCTGCTTCGAGACGGACACCCAATGGGTGAGCTACAAGTACCGATGGGGAGGAAAGTTGGAATGTAAGGACGAGGAGTTGGAAGGTAGCGGCTGTGGCCTATAGTGAGGGATCAACCCCGGCATTTGCCTGGAAGGAAGATGGGAAACCACAGAAGACCATCTTCAAGGTTGCCGGCGGGGGGATTCGAACCTCCTCGCCTCCCGGATGTGAGCGACTGCCAGCAGTCAAGCCGTAACGACCACGGCTAACTCACCCGGTATCTGTTACTATATTTCCCTAGGATAGTGTTTCATTACATTAAATGCCGGTTCATTTTCCGGGCGAAAGAAATGTCCAGGGAACTGAGATCCAGATCGTCTTCAAAATCACCGAAAAAGATAATGAAGGTCTCTTCTGTTTAGAGGTAAGCTCTATTCTTCTAAGAAATGTATTTTAGTGTGTTCTGGATAGTATATTTATATGTTCGTATTCCCTTGAAGATTTGTTTCTGTTATTCACAACTTTCTTAGTATTTAGTGCAATACTTGTTTTAATAAAAAACTAGCAACCCGCCCCGGCTTCGCCCGGGAACAGTTATGAATGGGCAAGGAATTCCAGTCAGACGTAATTTAAGAATGGCGAGGTGCATGAGACATAAATCCCCCTTCCGTCCAAACTAAAAACACTTATAGTGGGCGAAGTATCGAAGATAGAGATATGCTCTCGCGAACTTTTTTGGAGAATTTTTCATGCTGAACAATTCTTACACTCATAGTATATTGATATTTTTAACGGTTTGCACGGACGCCAGGTTCTATTTTCGACCTTTTCACTGAAATCTGAAATCGTTACTGCTTGGCTCCCTTTGATCATAAATACATTATTTTCTACAGAAATCTTCCTCGATATTACCTTTACAGAATGGTGAAAGCCGCACCAAAATCCATCCAGTGGTTCTCAAGTTTACCCGTGACATCCAAAAATCGGGGACTTTGTTTCATACTTTGTAAGTACAGGCGAGCCAGACAGGCAAGCGGAGGCCAAGTTACGCTATTACCACCTAGCGGCGGAAACGGCCAACTACCGGTGTTCCTTCACTTATTACTCTATTCGCCATGGGTCGGACGTTTGTTTTAGACGATTGCCCTTGACCTTGAAGCCTGCGGGTGAGCCTACACACACTCACTCTCTCACCCTATCGCTTCACACTTGTCACCACCGATCTGATGTAATGGAATTCCAGACTTGAGCAGACAGTACAGTCCATGTCGAAGTATTATGTGACGCGGAATTACAAGTTACGTAGTTGCGAACAGAACGTCATTATATTTGCCAATGACTTTACTTCAGCAGTAGTGTGAAACAGCTTTGTCAATCATCGGACCGCTTGGGGCAGCTGATAACAACACAGGTACTGTAGTAACTCGCCTCCAGGCTTCCATTAAGATTTTTCACTCGTCTAAAACAAACGTCCGGCTTCCTTTTTTTTTTTTTTTTTTTGTAAGTCATTGCCCTCGAGCTGGTACCGCGAGGCTTGATTCTTGCAGTCTTGTGATCAGGGGAGAGCTGTCTCATTAATCAATCTGTCGACATCTTTCGATATCCAAACACTTACAGTAGTAAATAATTTGATGGGCTTGAGCACGTTCATCACGCAATGTAGATGCGACATTGGACACAGTCACGTGTCTGTTGGCTAATGACATTTCCTGCACTCTGTCGACGTTTGTTGCAGTCGTGGACGTGAAGTGATACCCACATCAGTCTTCATCTTCCACACTCTGCCATCCTTCACTAAGCAATGAACACCAGCGCCCAAATATTCGACGGGACATGACGCTCTATAGGTTGTGATAATTACTTCAAACACTAGTCCAATGTGCCCACTCATGGCGCACGAATGCTCGCACTTTCATTGGTGACCACGTTTCCAGCACACGTCTGCCATACTGGTTCACACTCTAATAAACTTGGGCTCGCCAATCTGCTGCTTCTCTCTCTGGTTTGGCATTCAACGTACGTCCCAGCGCTCATCTGCCTGTCGAGGGTTCAGGAATATTGTCCCTTTTCATGGCGATGTGTAATATAGCTTTCCTGTAAAATGATATGACGAAACTTATGATCGGGACGCCCTTGTAGTTTAAAACGCACCATTTTTCTGACGCGCAGCTTGCACAATAGCCTACTCTGTTCTCCATTGATAATCGTTCTGATATTCGTTAAAAGTATTTCAGATACTACATAACATAACTCACTGATTTTAATACGAAACAGTGTCCAGGCTAACTCACGAACAGTCACCGTCTTAATTAATGCAAGTATTACTCACGGTATGTGCTCATCTAAAAATGGATTGTACCCTGGTAGGAAGATCATCCTACTTCGTTATTAAATCTTTTTGCAGTTTCTCAGATATAGTAAAAGGCTGACAGGCTGGCAAGGAGAGAATGTCACGGATACTCTTCCTGTGACTTGACTCCACTCCCCTGCCTGCTTTTCACCGGACATGATCATTAACGCCGCAAAACTGGAGGGAATAGCAAATTGCGTCTCGACGTGATAGAAATCAAAATTATCTTCTTTCTCCCTTAGATCTCCCTCTTGTTCCGTTGTTCCTTGCCCCACCCACCCTTCACTCCCAAACTAAATATTTTCAATTCATACAGCTCCTGTCCGACACGACGTGATCCCACACTTCCTACCGGGAGTTAGTCAGGAGTGGGAAGAAACCCCTGATCAGATCACATTATTGACGGCGTCACATACTATCTTGTAGGGCTCTGACTCTAGTGTCATCAGAGTAAGTTGATGTTGTTGATTTATTTAGGGGATCTTCGACATGGTGATCATATATCCCCGTGTACTTGGATGCGTTAAATCTGTCTGATGACGTTTGTCATTATGATGGCTTTACTTGTGTGTATATGTAACTGGGGCTAGGGTTTGTATAGGGAGTGGCCGTTGCCGTTATTTAAGAGCCATCCCGGCATTCACTTGGAATAGACGTGAGAAACAACCCAAAACCACTTCTGGGATTTCTGATGTGGGAATCGAACCCATCTCTTTTCAGTTCTGCCACTTGAGTCTGAGCCAACCCGGTTCTAGTCCTGAGACCAGAATTAATTTCCTCGGGAGAGCCGGGAATCGAACCCAGACTTTTGCAGTGACAGCCAAATATGCTATTCACTTACTACGAGTTGTAAACCCGACCACTCTTCCCTGCTATCTTGCAGCATAGCCAAACGCGTTTAGCCACGGACCACGACTGGAAGTGAGATATGTAGGATTTAAAGTTAAAATTAAAATTCCAGCGCTTACAATAGCCATCCTGAGTCTGGTTTATCCTCAGTTTTATCCACACTCCCTCCAAGCAAATGTCGGGATTGTCGTTTATTCAAGTCCAGGGGTATTTACCACAATCCTAAACCCTTATAGTTACACACATTGTTGTTGTTGATTCATTCAGGGGCATTGTGTCATTGTGATCTTGTAGCCCCATGTACATAGGTGTGTTGACTTTCTCTTATAACCTGTGTTATTGTCATGGCTACGGTTGTGAGTATATTTGTACAAGATTTTGGTTGGAGGTGGCCGTGACTTTAATTAAGGTACCATCTCGGTATTTGCCTGAAGTAACATTGGGAAACCGAGAAAGAACACGCTGAGGAGTGAATTGAACCAACTTCTCTCAATTTTTCTTCACGAGGCTGAGTATACACTGTTATTACCCTCAGACCAGAATTAGTTTCCTTGGCATAGCCTGGAATCACATCCGGGCGTCAGGGATGACAGTCAAGAATGTTAGTCGAGTTGGTTGCTCAGTGAATGGTTACAGGATACACGAGAAGAATACGTTATGACTTGATATAAATAACCATGACTGTGCAAAATAATCTTCTCCTCTTGCTTATCACTGAAGGTGGAGAGCCACTTCACTGTTCAACGATCTCAGTGTTCTCAGTGTACACTTCAATACAGTGTCTCACGAGATCCCGTCATTCCTCTGTCACAGTTAGAAATGTTGCTTGTAATGTATTGGATAACATTCATATTACTGGAACTAGGTGCATGACGCTGCGGTAGTGTTCTCGCCTCCTGTGCCCAAGGTTTCAGGATCAAATCCTGGTGCAGTCATTTGGCATTTGAGCGTGCTTAAATGCGACAGCACCGTGTCAGTAGATGTATTGGCACATTATACAGTAGCTCCCATTTGAGGCATAATGCTGGTACTCAGGCGTCTCTGAATCACCCAGCAGTTAAAAGGGGGCGTAAAACCATTATTATAATTATAATTTTCATTTTTATACCTGCCAGTTTACCATCTCTTGACGAATGCAGTACATTTGCATTTGTCCATTGGCACAGGCTTGAGTAAAATGTGGCTTTACACCGATGCCTCAGTCTCATTCACGAATTAATTGCCGGCGGTCGAGATGGGAACTATTCTTTGTTTGCTTGTGTCACACGCCAGCCTGCTTCGTTGACAGGTACAGCTGCGCGAGTAGGATATGACTCAGATTCAGTACCCTGGTCATCGTTTAACAACTGTCCGTGGTGACATGAGCTCCTGAGACGCTTATCTGACGCAATGCTGCTTGACGTATGTGCAGACCTCATTCTGTCATCACTGTGTCCTCCGCTGTACCGCGCGGGGCTCCAGCTACAATAATCAACAAACACTGGCGCAGCCACGCTCAGCGGCAATCAAATGTTAAATGGGTAATACTGAGGAATGGCTTCAGGGCACAGTCAGTGCCTGTGGATGTTGTGAAAGGTTCTGCTCATAGGATTAGTACAGCTGTTCTGACTCAGTGAGGAAAGTAATGGCAAACTACCTTATTCCTCACCTTGCCTAGTACGCCTCATTATAGTGCTGCCTCGGTTTTGTGAGTTCCTACCACATAACCTATGGTGGTGCTTATTAAGAATCCAACCAGCCTCCAGGCTGACTACCTAACAGACAGACATTTATTTATATATGCAAGTTCTGTGCGCAATTAGCAACAATGTCTTGGCGGTGAATGAGACAGAGGTCACCTTATATGTTAGGATTTACTTCGTCCACTTAGCTAGAAATCTATTCACTTGGCCTGTCATAAAAGTAGCTCCGTCTGTGCGCAATTAGCAACAATGTCTTGGCAGTGAATGAGACAGAAGTCGCCTTATATGTTAGGATTTACTTCGTCCACTTAGCTAGAAATCTATTCACTTGGTCTGTCATAAAAGTAGCTCCGTCTGTGCGCAATTAGCAACAATGTCTTGGCGGTGAATGAGACAGAAGTCGCCTTATATGTTAGGATTTACTTCGTCCACTTAGAAATCTATTCACTTGGCCTGTCATAAAAGTAGCTCCGTCTGTGCGCAATTAGCAACAATGTCTTGGCGGTGAATGAGACAGAAGTCGCCTTATATGTTAGGATTTACTGCGTCCACTTAGCTAGAAATCTATTCACTTGGCCTGTCATACAAGTAGCTCCGTCTGTACAAATACTAACGCAATCACTCCGAGGCGTAGCCAAGCGTGTCAATTCGCAAACCGCGACTGCCGTGGGGAGTCGCAGCAAACCGAAAATCAGTGGTTTCATCCCGACGCCAACAGCAGCCATCCTGAGTGTTTCCCCCAGAGTTTTCCCACATACTCGCTAGGCAAATATTGGGACGGTATCAGTACCTTAGTTCAAGTCCGGGGGAATCTAGCCCACTCTTTTATCCAAATTATTACAGTTACACACACAAACACAGCCACTACAGAAACACAGGTTATCAGACAAACCCAACATGCCCCCAAGCACCTGAGGCTGATGTTCACTATGTCTATACCCCCTAATATGAATCAACAATATGTAATGAAATCCTATTTAATTAATTATGGGTCCTGTGGCTTAGCCGTGCTCGTTAAATCGTGCACCACGGCCGCGAAGGCAGTTGCAGCAAGTCCGGAGATCGAAGGTTCGAATCCCAGCGCTGAGAGCGGCTATCCTGAGCGTTTCTTTTTATCACACTCCATCCAGGCAAATGCCGGGATAGTACCTACCTCAGCCCTGTCACTGATACTACTACAGTCATCACAGCAATACAGGTTATCAGACAAGTTCCGCACACATCAACTACACGAGGCTAATGACGAAGATGTCCCTAGTCCCTCAGACTATTTATTAACAACAACAAATTCACTGTGGGGCATGTCTGCATTAGACACACGAAATAATTCTTCACTGGTTGATCGCTCGGGAGCTTAATTAAATTAATAGTAGCAATTAAATCACCATCAATGTAGCCAATGTGGACAAGAAGTGTGCATTATCGCTAATATCGGTGGATCATCGATCTGAGGTGAGGCTGGCTGCGTGGCTCAGAGGTAATGTTCTCGCCTGCTGTGTCCAAGGTTGCAGGATCGAATCCTGGCACAATAAGCTGGCATTTGAGGGTGCGCAAATACGAGAGGGCTGTCTCAGTTGATTTACTGGCACGTTAAAAGATCCCCTTAGAGGCAAAATGCCGGCATCCCGGCACCTGTAAAAGCCGCAGTAGTTAAAAGGGACGTAATACCAATAGCATTATTATTATTATTATTATTATTATTATTATTATCTAAGGTGAGAACATCTGCCTGCTATTGATTTTATCTTTCTTCTTCAATGTCACTGGACATGTACCGGGTGAGTTAGCCGTGGTCATTACGGCGTGGCTGCAGGCAGTCGCTCACATCCGGGAGGCGAGGAGGTTCGAATCCCCCCGCCAGCAACCTTGAAGATGGTCTTCTGTGGTTTCCCATCTTCCTTCCAGGCAAATGCCGGGGTTGGTCCCTAACTATAGGCCACAGCCGCTACCTTCCAACTCCTTGTCCTTACACTCAAACTTTCCTCCCCAGACAACACTCCACACGAGACGGTACTTGTAGCTCACCCCATGGGTGGTCCGCATAGAAGCAGCTACAAACTGGTGAGTCAAACATGTCCTCGGACACTCCCGGCACTAAAAGCCATACGCTAAAAAAAATGGACATGTACTAACTTGGTGAAGAAGTGTCAGTAGAGAGGGGAGTTTCTGAAATTTCAAGGCAGCTTCTTTGCCCAGGACATTTTGCACCATCCCTTTACTAGCAGGCTTTAACACCGTTCCGACTCTTGTGTGTAATTTTCCGCCACCTTATTACAAGGCTCCTATACTTTCTTTAAAACAAGAAATAGTGCAGTCATGCGCTTTGCCCAGCGAAAATATTTGACAAATTTGCTTCAAAGAGAGGAATGTTTAGCTAAGAAATGTTAAGAATTTACTGGGAACCATAGTATCTTACTGATCATTACAAACCGTATACTCGAGGATTCGACAATCATGCTTTATTGCTACACCAAAATACCCCTAGGGTTGTTGTTGTTGCTTATTTTAGGGACTGTGACATCGTGGTCATATAGCCCCATGCTTGTAGGTGAGTGCATATTTGTGTATTGACCTGCGTTATTTTGATGGTTGTAATAGTGTGTGTATTTGTGAAATAGGGATAGGATTGGGAAGGAGGTGGCCGTTGCCTTAAGTTAGGAACCATTCCAGCATTTTCCTGGGGAAGAAATGGAAAAACCACGGAAAACCACGTCCAGGATGGCTCAGGAGTCACACACGTCACACGTCACCCTTCCCGTGACTTTTGGCCACTCAGTGTATGTCGGTAAGTGAAACTACGACATAAAAATTGTATTTAATTTCTTAGAATACATGGATATTCGTGGTGCTCTCTTCTTTAAATATTGACCACCTCGTGGTGTAGCAGCTAGCATTCTTGGCTGTCTCACTGCAGATCCGGGTTCGATTCCGGGCAATGCTAAGTAATTTAATTCTGGGTTCAGGACTGGAACGGGTTACACTCAGCCTCGTGAGGCAAAACTTAGATGATGTGGATTCTATTCCCACCTCAGCCATCCTAGAAGTGGTTTTCCGTGGTTTCCCATTTCTCCTCCAGGCAAATGTCGGAATTGTTCCTAACGTATGTCACGGCCACCACCTTCCCAATTCTCAACTGAATTACAAATACACACACGACTACAGTCATCACAATAAGACAGGTTATCAGATAAAATTCCCACTCACCCAAGCACAAGGAGCTGTATAACAACTATATCCAAGATCTTCAAACGACAAAATAACTACTTCTTTAAGTAGTGCGGTGGCAGAACATGAGGCAATGCTACAAACGCACAAAATATATTTGTGATCGAAACAAATGCTGAGAAGTTACTAGAGGTAAGGGGGCAAACAGACCAACCGCCACACGCACATCGTAATTGATCTCGTAACCCTACTTTCAAAATATTTTAATGTGGATAAGAAGTTAAACCAGGGGCGTCCAGCCTTTGCAATCTTGGCGTGCTAGCTATGCTGCACCACACGCCGGCAGGCTGACTCCTGCCTCTCTTGGCTGCACTGCCTGGCCTGACTGCCGGCGCTGCGATAGCTCCTCACCGTGTCTGAACGAGTCAAGTTGGGATCGCTAGCGCACCGAGGTAATGTAAAGAAACAAAGTCTTCGTCCAATGCGTTGGTTGTCCGACACATCTCCATTGTGTTTCTCGCGTTTCTCCACGTACTGGTACTTGCAGATTACCAGCTTAGTATTAAAACAGTCAGGCTCACCGACAAGGTATCATGGAACTCATTTAAGGCATTGCAATTTCGGTCACATTGTTCTTTCTTTCTCTTTGTCCTCGTTTCGTTTCTATTCGTTTTCATATTTACAATATACTGAATACCGTTCGACGTTCAACCAAACAACCACACCACATCACAACACAGAGAAGGCAGTACGGGAGTGAGTGAGACAGGAAAGCAAGCAAGAGAGACAGACATATAGTCTTCCCCCACCATCGCTGCAAGGCCGTGCGTGTCAGCGCACCCGGTGTGCTGTATGGGCACCTCTGGGCTAAACACTGACAAATAATTACGAGTGGGAGGCAACATCATCAAATAATGTAATTTCATATGCAAGAAACTGGAAAAATATGGTGCATTTTTTGGCGACTATTGTATGTTGTTGATTCATTTAGGCGACATCGCGGTCATATCTGGTAATCTGTGTTATTGTGATGGCTGTACTAGTGTGTGCATTTGAAATTGAGACTAGGATTGGGGAAGAAGGTGGCCGTGGCCTTAATTTAGGTACCGTACCATTCCGGACCACGAGTAGAAGTGGGAAACCCCTTTTAGGGTAGATGGGGTAGGGATCTTCTCGGGTGAGTGTATCCTGTTCCAGACCGCAGTGTTGAACACCAGTGTGCCACCACAAGATGAAAGTTGTGGGCAATAACTGTCAAGTTTTGAGGTATTCTGAGCCTATTTTCATCTTATGAAATATCGGTTTATGAGTTCACGTTTTGTCCGTGAGTGCGTGTGTGTGCCTAATAAATGTTAAACTGCTGGAGCGATTTCGATGAAACTCAGTAAGGACTTATTGCTACCTTCTCCGACTTCGATCGTCACTTATCAATTTGTATACGTGTTACCAATTCAGCCACGTGAGTATTTCACTGGCAATTAACATTCTCAGAAACCATTGCTGCAATGAACCTGTCATCCTAGATGGTGATATAGGCTACTAAAGTAAGTTCTTCTTTGTGCCTTCCAGAAATCTGATAACAAAACCAACATGGTGTCATGCAAAATTCAAATATTTGTACCGGTTTATCCTGCTACTTAATCATCCGAGCGCAGTGAAACTTGGCACTGTAAATCCTTATATAGGCCTAATGCTTATTATACTGTTGTATAGGCTAATATAATTCAGTTATTATGAGAAATTCAAGGTGGTGATCATGCGAAATTTTAAAATTAAGATGATATTTCCTAAGTCATGTTCAAGCGATCTATGTGAAACGTTGTATAATGAATCACTGCTATATCGTTTATTTTATGGTACATTATTATTGTATTACCTATATATGAAACAATCCAAGGGAGTCTCACGAAATATTTCACCAAATTTCAATATCTCCTATTGAGGTAATAAAATTAACATTTTGTATGGTGATAGAATACCATAAAGTAAGTATACATATGTGTCAAAGACCGTAAATGCACAAAAACAACATGGTCGCCACTCGAATTTCAAATATTAAAATATAATTTCCTGGCGATCGAACCATCCGAGCACAGTGGAACTTGGCCGAATGGATCTTTTTTTAGAACCAAATCTAAAGTTTTTCAGTTGTTATCAAAAATCCAACCTGGTGGCTGCGTGAAATTAAAAAATAAATTATCTCGTATTCTTTGCTTTGTGTAATGAATCACCCTAATATTCCTTATCTATTTGTATTAAATTCTCTAGCTTATTGTTTGTAGATAATAGGAGTTGTGCATTGGACTTTCCTTAAAATTAACCCCTGCGATCACTAAAGAAAAAGGGGCGTGGTAATGCAGCTGTCAAGCTGTTTGCCTATCACCAAGGCAGACCGGGTTCGATTCCCGGTCAATGGATGTGAGATTTACGAAGTGAAATGACATTTCCTGTGGTTCGGATTCCACGTAAAAAGGAGGTCACGTGGCTCATGATCGCAAGATTTACTGTCATATAAAACTACAAGCTTCCATTTCCTTCACTGCAGATCGATTCATCTGTATGGGAGGAGTCATAATTATTCGATGTTGAACGTTATGTACTCTAGCTAGTAATATTTTATTTAGGTGGTGGTGGTTGTTTTATGAGTTGGAACATCAAGGTCATCTGTCCCAAATTTTATATGTAAATCATAGATTTACTGATGTTCTCTTGACCCGGCCATTCAGAAAGTTGATAAACCAGGACAATGAACTATAGGCTATATTCTGGTACACAATTCCTTAGTCTTGCATTCATGCATACAGTATATTTCGGTGCTGGGGGTGTGTTGGTGTGAGATACCTTGAACCACAATGAAAGCTTTGTCATGTGGCAGTAAAAGCATGCTTATTATCTAAAATGTTTGGATATTGAGTTTTAATTTTGAAATCGCAGCCCTATACTTTATCCTAGTGAAGGTAATGCAGTGAAAAATGGATATCCACAGCCTGCTTCTAGTCTCCGACCGGGATAGGAATGGAATGAATGAAGCCCCCATCTGGCGGCGAGGATATGAACTGTGCCGGCTGCCGAGGCCCGACGCACTCCTCTGGGTCAATGATTAAATGAATGACAGATGAAATGAAATGATAGTGGAGAGTGTTACTGGAATGAAATTTTGACAGGGAAAACCGGAGTACCCGGAGAAAAACCTGTCTGCCTCCATTTTGTCCAGCACAGATCTCACATGGAGTGACCGGGATTTGAACCACGGATCCAGCGGTGAGAGGCCGGTGTGCTGCCGCCTAAGCCACGGAGGCTTTAGTGAAGGTAATGCACTAAAATGACTAACTAGCAACGTGCCGCTGTCTGTGTTATGCACACCACAAACAACGCTTGTAACACGGCAATGAACGCACATACAGTACACCATTTGTTAACAGGACATGTTTAACTTGTTGTCAGAATCTCTATCGAATCCCTGGAGCTCTCCAACATATGTAGCTACACCCTGTATAAGGGAGAGTGGGGGAATTGTGCGCACTTAAAGCAAGAATCGGTCTTGTGATGATGTAATTATAGGTAACACACAGGCAGTTATGAATAAGGGATTCTTAGTAACTCTACATTCGATGTGCTGAAACAAATTTAATGCAAAAATAAATTTGGTGGGCTTTATTCAAAATCTAACAAATGCATCGTACGATTACCCACCTTCGAGCGTTATCATGCGCATGTGCTGGGAAATGGTATGGATGGGATGAATGTTGGCAAGCCATAATAAAACAATGTGAATTGACTGAACCTTGCATTGTGCATTAATATTAGAATGTTAGAATGTTTTTTACAACAGCATAAACATGCAATGACACTAACATTTTGCAGTTAAGTTCAAATTTTCAAAAAGTTAATTTCTTGGTCAAACAAAATTATCACATATACTCTTTAGGGTTAATATCGTGTTGGAATCCATTCTTCAGTGTTGTCTTAGTAATCGAAATTAATGCTTTTCAGTCGGTCAACAGTGACAGCCAAGAATGCTAGCCACTATAACACTAGGTGGACCTAAGAAGAAGAAGACTAAGACCTGTGGTGAATATGTTCGTCAATTTATTGCTAATCTGTGGGTTCTCATGTGATCTGTCTGTTATGTAGTCATCCCGAAGGTTGTTCGACTCCTCAAAAAGTGTCACTGTGGGTTGTGTGGGCTGAAACTCACAGAAACCCTAGGGAGCGCCATATTGAGGCGTGCTAGGCAAGGAGAGGTATTTTGCCTTTACTAGCCTTACTGAGACAGTGCACCAGTACTGACTCTATGAGTAGGAATTCACAACATCTACAGGCACCATCTGTGTCCCAAATGCCATTACATAGCACTACCCATACCTCAATAGCATCCAGAGAATTACAGCCATGAATGAGACTGAGGTATTGATGAAAAGCCACATTTTACTCTAGCCTGTGCCAACAGGCAAATGCAAAAACCTTGCATCCATCAAGAGGTGCTTCTGACGCAATACTCGTCGCTTATTGAATACAGCTGTAATCCACTGGCCCAGTGACCTAAAGACTGAGTGAGAGTTTCTATGAGGGGCAATGCGGGAGCAAGGGTGGGAACGAGACGGGGGAGGACTTGTACAGGGGAGACCGTCTTTATTTTCTTATTATGTCCATTGGGATGTTTGCTCCCTACATTTCCCCGTATATCTTGATTTTATTTCCGTCCTTTCAACGAGGGGCTTAGAACATCGCGGTTATTAGTCCCGTGAATGCAGGTGTGTTATTAGATTCTGATAGCCTTTGAGATTCTAATGTCTTGGAATTTTTAAATTTTACTAAAATATTAGCCGAACACCGTAAAGGAAACTTCAAGTCCACTGTAGCTCAGCAATCAAGACCTGCTATATATTTATCATTCTATGCAATAAAAAGGAGGATATTCTGCTTCTATTCCTACAACAATAGAAAATGAATATGCAATAAAAGTTCTCAGCAACCATCTAAGTAGCCTACCGTCAATTTAAACTCGTCAGAAACTGCATAGATTTATTCCAAACATGGGTTCATCTATTGACCAGGCGTAGCTGTTGACTCACGATCTCCCAGGGACTAAACATTGTGCGACGGGTGTTGGGACCCCAGCTGAGTCTGGCATTGCTTCCACTTACTTATTCCTGGCACCTATCTTTCCTGTTGACCTCCCTTAGTGAACTCTTGGTCTCTTCCGACCTCGAAGGCATTAGGGTATCCAAGGTCTAGACAGATTTTCATTTTCCCGGTCCATGCAGTATTTTTCCTGATAGCTCATTCTTCGAGCGGTCAGGCTTTTTTAATTATTAGCCTTCTTTGCAATTTTATATGAAATGAAAGTAGATTTATGAGATCTACATGGGCCAAATCTCGTACGTCTCTATGTGTAGGTTTATATCTGTCACCTCCCCCCCCCCCCCCATCCCACATATCAAATCCCAAAGGATGAAATCGAATTGGATCAAATATGGTAAAAATGTAACATAAGTGAAGGGCACCTCCATGTCGTGTTTTATATCACTGCACAAAATGGCGGCAACCCAAGTGTTCAACACCTATGTCGAATACTGACCAAACTAATTATCGGATTTCTGGATGGTAGCTGCATGCACTATTCAGCCTCATAAATTCACCCCGCTGATAACAAGGAGTCCCATAAGTGAACTTATGTTCATAGCCTCTATCAACATACAAAATTTCAGTTTGATTGCTATCATAGGTTAATACCTATAGATATTGAGAACTGTCTAAATATTTCGGATGGTCGCCATGTTGGATTTTTATAACTGTAGGCCATAGAGTAATGTACTATTAGATGACGATTTTTGCGTAGGTTCATTATTAAAACGTTCACTACGATCGCATAATTAATACACAAGAAATAAAAATAATAATTTCGAAATGGCGCACAGTCGCCATCTTAAGGTCATGTGAACAATTGAAATGAACTAGATGCCAGTGCATTACAATGTGTATAAACATTTACTGTACCATATTTCAGTTCGATTGCTGTAGTACATTCGTAGATATTGAGAACCGTCTAAATATTTCGTAGGGTCGCCATGTTGGATTTTTATATATCTAGGTCTTACAGTAGAGTTATGTACTATTACATGAAGATTATTGTGTAGGTGTAGTATTCAAGCATCAATCGCATGATTAGGTCACAAGAAATGAAAATCAGATTTTTAAATTTCGCAGAAATAAATTAGATGCCAGTGGATTAAAATTTGTCTAAGCATTTACCATACCTAGTTTTACTGTGCCCAGATGGTTAGATCGCGAGAAAAGTCTATTAAAATGTTTCATATTTGCTTGGCCGCCATGTTCGTTTTGTATTGTACAGGTTTTTGGAAGTCTCATTGCCTAACGTCTAGTAGTACCCTTTACCATCGTACAAAATTTCAGGGTGATATCAGTAATAGTTTCGGAGATATAGAATGCCGGTGAAATATTTTGCACAGTCACCATCTTGAGGTTATTTAAACAATTTACCTTAATTAGATGCCATTGCATTACAATGTGTATAAACCTCTACTGTACCAAATTGCATTGCGATTGGATGATCAAATCGCGAGAAAAGTATATTTAAAAGTTTCAAATTCACTTGGTCACCATGTTTGTTTTGTATTTAACAGGTTTTTGAAAGTCTCATAGGTGAACTTTTATTACCGTACAGAATTTCTGGGTGATATCAGTTATAGTTTCGGAGATATAGAATGCCGGTGAAATATTTCACACTGCCGTCATGTTGGATTGGTGAGACGTAATAAAATTTGAAGGGCACGGTCGGGGTCGGCCAAACGGTGCTATGACCATACCGAGTTTCATTGAAATCGGTCCTGTCGTTTAAAAGTTATTAGTAGGGCCCGGATGTTGATGTCGTAAAAAGGTTTAAAAAATGCACTTAAAATTTTCAAAATCGACTGATATAAATGACATAAAAATTCGAAAAATGCACTATAAAATGGAGAAAATGATCTTATAATAATAAACTCATCAATATTTCAAAAATGTCATCTTAAGCTCAAACTGAAACGTCAATCAAAATAGATTTCTAGCTCTTAAAAAAAGGTTTATGATTACTTTAGTCTGAGTTGCACTGCACTACGAGTGTCATTCTGATGTTGTCAAATGTAAATGATCTGCGGTTATCTGCAAACAAGATTTTATATCTCAAAAAGCTGCGTTCAACATCAACTGATGTGATCGGAGCGTGCTTGAAGAGAGGAAGGTCGTTTGCTGCTAAATATTCCTCAATCCCAACCATGCAGTAATTTTCACCAGAAAGAATGTCTGAGATTTTGCATAATGTTTTATACCCGGTGTTTTTGTCCAGTTTTGATGCAATACCCGCAGCAATTTCGCCACGATTGTTGCTAAGACTAGTTTCCAACCGCTCGATTAAGGAAATAGAATCAATATTTCAATATTTTAAATTATCTTGTATCAGCTACTAGCTTCTTCTTAACTCTGAGAGACGTAACTCCCTCATATAAAGCTGTGACAGGACTAAATTGAAAAAAAAAAAAAGACCTTAATAGGCCGATTTCACTAAAATATGATCAAAAAAAGTCTACCAAACTTTAAAAAAATGCTCTTAAAATGGAAAATAGCAAAAAATGCAAAATGATGCAAATTAAAAATGACATATTTGGAGACTGGGTGGCACGTCCGGAGTTTCTATGTACTTCAGCATTGTTTTCGAGAGCTCAGTAAAAAGAGGACATGTCATCAACATCCGGGCCCTAGTTATTAGGGACACACACACGGACAATAGGTGATCTCATAAGCCTATCGTTTAGCCTATTTTCATTTTATGAAAAAAAAAATAGGCATATGAGATCACCTTTTTCCGTGTGTGTGTATGTGTACGTGTAGGTGTGTGGTGTGTGTCCCCCATAATAACTTCTAAACTGCTGGAGCGATGTCATTGAAACTCGGTAAGGTCATAGTATTATTTTGGTCGATCCAGACCGTGCCCTTCAAATTTTATTACGTCTCACAATCCAACATGGCGGCTGTGCGAAATATTTCACCGGCATTCCATATCTCCGAGGATATGACCCTGAAATTATGTACGGTGTTAAAGGGCACTACTAGAAGTTCACCTATAGGACTTTCAAAAACCTCTTAACTACAAAACGAACATGGCGGCCAAGCGAAATTGAAACTTTCAAATAGACTTTTCTCGCGATTTAACCATCCAAATGCAATGAAACTTGGTACAACAAATGTCCAAACACACTGTAATTCAATGGCATCTAATTTATTTCAATTACAATTGTGTATATATAACCTCAAGATGGCGGCTGTGTGAAATATTTCACCGGCATTCTATATCTCCGAAACTATCACTGATATCACCATGAAATTTTGTACGGCGATAAAGAATACTACTAGTAGTTCAGATATGAGACTTTCATAAACCTGTCAAATGCAGAACAAACATGGCGGACAAGCGAAAGTAAAACATTTTAATAGATTTTTCTCGCGATTTAACCATCTGAGCGCAGTAAAACTTGGTAAGGTAAATGCTTATGCAAATTTTAATCCACTGGCATCTAATTTATTTCAGTTGTATTCATAACCAGAAGATGGCAGCTCTGCAAAATTTAAAAATGTGATTTTCATTTCTTGTGTCCTAATCATACGATTGATGATTGAATACTACACCTACACAATAATCTTAATGTAATAGTACATAACTCTAAGAACTAAATACATAAAAATCCAGCATTGCGACCATCCGAAATATTTAGACGGTTCTCAATATCTGTAATTTTGTATGTTGATTGAGGCAATTACCATAAGTAGGATATATGAAAATAGGCTGTATAGTTCTTCACGGAACTACCTGTTCGTAAATGAAAATAGGCTAAAAATGAATGTTAGTTGATAGTTTGTATGTAAGTGTGTATGTCTCCTATGCATTCATTTACCATTCTTCCGATTGAGTTGAAACTTGCTTAAGTTGCTTTTTACACTCTGGGAAAGGTCTCCGGCTTAGTAAATCCATCTTACAATAGGTAGCGCACCAGTAGATTCAACAAATGAGTGACGGTGCGTGAATCGTTTAAATATGGATAAAATCCCGTATGCCTTGATATACGATTCATCCGATTGCGATGGAACTTTGGTGAGTTGTTTTGTGCACTCAAGGGAAGATTTCTGGCTTTGAAAATCCATTTTACAATAGGCAATACACGAGTAGATTCATCAAATGAGTGACGCTGCGCGAATCGTTTAAACAAAATCCCGTATGCGTTCATATGCCATTCATCCGATTGCGATGACATTTTGGTGAGTTGTTTTGTACGATCCCGTGAAGGTTCCTGACTCAGTTAATCCATTTCACAGTTTGTAGCGCACGAGTTGATACAACAAATGAGCGACAGCGCACGAATCGTTTCAACAAAATCCTGTATGCGTTCATATGCCATTCATCCGATTGCGATGAAAGTTTGGCGAGATGTTGTGCATGCTCCCGCGAATGGTTCTGAATTAGTAAATCCATTTTGCGATAGTCTAGAGGCAGTTAACGTAAATTTAAAAAATAAAATAATTTGTGTATCCAAAGGCATTTTAACAAATAAAATTCCAAAGCCAACACTTTCTTTGATTGGCATTGCAACGCATGACGAGTACAGCTTGTAAAATATAAAGATAAATAACTCTCAACACTCAGAAGCTACAATAACGAAAATTAGCGACAATATAGAGGCGTGAAAGCGGCCGCATATGCCCAACGTAAAGGAACAGCGATTCCATGTGTTCAAGATGTGCAGCCCGGCGAACTACTAGAACATTAAAATATACAACTCAGAATGTAAGTACATAATTAAGACGAATCTTTGCAATATATGGGTATAATTTAATAAAACTCACTAGCGTTGCATTTCATTTTCATTATCATTTTATATTTATTTATCAGTCCAATACACTTTATTTACAGTACACTGAAGGGAGTCTCTGAAAAGAGCAAAGCCCCACTTCACAGTGAGATGCATCAGAGCCCTCATAATATACTGGGTTATATTTACACACGTACACATGATGGCAATTAGTTAGCCATAGGTTTATCACAATCATTGAATATAGCACACAGCAGCCATCTTGGAATTTCGAAGTAAACGTTTACTTCTCAGTATTTTAGAGCTATTAAAGTAAAAATCGGTAATAAGGTAGAAGATTATAAGTCGCTTCGTTTGCTCAAAGCAAATGAACATGCTGCCTTGGCGACCTATTAAAACTTTAAAATATAATACTTGCTATTTAATTGCGCAACTAACATGAATCTTGGCAAAGGAGAAGTGGCATAGAAGAGACTCCACAGGAACAAGTCCCATAATTTTCACACTGAAATTAGTGCGCATCGGCCATTTTGAAACTGTGGAATATAATAGTAAATTGAATTCAATAGCAAAAACTAACAACAATTTGTAACAAAATAGAAACTGATAAGTGGCTGTGTCTGTGAAAGATAAAATGACACTGATTCCACGCATTCAAGATGGTGGCTTGGCGTACTTTTAAAATATTAAAATCAATAACTCGAGATAAAATTGCAAAATTGCACAACTAACACAAAAATGATGAGAGAGGACTACCATATAGATGACTTCGTTAGGAAAACTCATAAGAATACCCCCACTGATATAGCACGCAGCAGCCATCTTGAAATAATATAATATAAACAAGTAGTTCCGTGAAGAATTATATAGCCTATTTGCATATATCCTTCTTATGTTAATTGACTCCATCAACATACAAAATTCCATTTTGATTGCTGTAATAGATTCGCAGATATTGAGAACCGTCTAAATATTTCGGATGGTCGCCATGTTGGATATTTATATATGTAGTTCTTAGAGTTGTGTACTATTAAAATGAAGATTATTGTGTAGGTGTAGTATTCAAACTTCAATCACATGATTAGGACACAAGAAATGAAAATCAGATTTTAAAATTTCGCACAGCTGCCATCTTGTGGTTATGAAAACAATTGGAATAAATAAGATGTCAGTGGGTTAAAATTTGTATAAGCATTTACCTTACCAAATGTTACTGCGCTCGGATAGTTAAATCGCGGGAAACGTCCATTTAAATATTTATAATTCGCGTCACCGTTATGTTTGATTTGGCCAGGTTATTGAAAGTCCCATAGGTGAACTTATGTTCATAGTCTCTATCAACATACACAATTTCAGTTTGATTGCTATCATAGATCAGTAGATATTGAGAACCGTGAATATTTTGGTTGGTTTGCCATGTTGATTTTTTATATATGTAGGCCATAGAGTTATGTACTATTAGATGTCGGTTTGTGCGTAGGTTCATTATTCAAACGTAGACTTAGATCGCAAGATAAATACACAAGAAATAAAAAACTTTATTTTAAAATTGCGCACCCCCGCCATCTTGAGGTTATGTGAACAATTAATCTAAATTGGATGCCAGTGCATTACAATGTGTATAAATATTTACTGTGCCAGATTTCACTGCACTGAGACTGTTAAATCGCGAGAAAATCTTTTAAAATATTTCACCTTCGCTTGACCGCCATGTTCGTTTTGTAGTTAACAGGTTTTTGAAAGTCTCATAAGTAAACTTTCAATAGTACTCTTTATCACCGTACAAAATTTCAGGGTGATTTTAGTAATAGTTACGGAGGTATAGAATGCCGGTGAAATATTTCGCACAGCCGCCATCTTGAGGTTATGAAAACAATTAAACTACATTAGACGCCAGTGCATTACAATATGCATGAACATTTGCTGTACCAAGTCATTGCCTTTGGATGGTTAAATCGCGAAAAAAGTCAATTTAAAAGTTGCAAATTCCCTTGGCCGCCATGTGCGTTTTGAAGTCAACAGTTTTTTGAAAGTCTCATAGGCAAAGTTCCAGTGGTGCCTTTTATCACCGTACAAAATTTCAGGGTGATATCAGTAATAGTTTCGGAGATATAGAATGCCGGTGAAATATTTCGCACAACCGCCATGTTGGATTGGTGAGACGTAATAAAATTTGAAAGGCACGGTCGGTGTCGCCCAAAATAGTACTATAAACCTTACCAAGTTTCATTGAATGCGCTCCAGACGTTTAGAAGTTATTGGAGGGGGAGAGACACACAATATCACACACACATACGCACACACACACGGACAAAAGGTGATGTCATAAGCCTATTTTTTTCATAAAATGAAAATAGGCTAAAACACTAAATTTTAGAGCTGCAATCACTCAAACGAGCAATGAAGTATAACCGTATATATGGCTGTGTATAACCAATGCGAAAAATACATCTCCATACATTCAAGAGAAAGTAGGCTATATGTTGTTTAATAAACATTTGTTTTTTCATGGTATACCGTGCCTACTGTAAGACCTTGTAAAGGAAGCACGGGGTGTCCAGTCCCACCACGCATAGTGCATCCTCTATAGTGTTTTACCAGTGTACCCTTTGTTCTTACCCCTTCCCAACGAACTTACGTAACTTTACTTCCCTCCAAGACTCTGAGTTCACATTCTTCTTGTTCATGATTTTATATCAATTTCTTCTTCCAGTGTGTATGTTCGATATACGCCAGTAATAGCAGTTTTCATTTCATATTCATTTTCACACACCTATATCATTAGGGGCAGATGTCCTAGATGTTTCGCCCTTTAAACAACAATCACCACCAACTTAATCTCGAGAATTGAAATGTGCTTCAGTTCTTTTTACTGAAATGTGTATCACATACTGGGAATGAAATACACCTCTCAGGTAGCTCAAAATATTTAAATCACACTAAATAACAACACTGACTTTACTAAACACTAATTTATTAAACCTAAATAACACACAGAATATAAAATACACTACATGACTACACCTAATTAGAACAATGCGACCGCGCGCTGCGACTCACATGACAACAGTTATACCCAGGCCCGTACTGGACCCCTTCTTAGGGCGGTGGACGGCCGTGGCCAGAGGGCGCCAGCACTATGCAGGAGGACTACCGGGGGCTCTGGGGGGGGTATGGAATATAATAACTAAAGCGTTAGTCGCACATGACGCTGGGTCCAATATGCTTTTCTGGCAGCTGGTGACGGTACGAACCGACCATCACACTTACACATATCGTACCGGTATTTGTCAAACAAAATGACCCTGTATTGTTTGCTAAATTCTAATGTCCATTTGATCCATTTCTAATATTTGCAATGTCTTAGGGCAAAATAAAAGACGAAGTAGTAGTTGAAACATAATTAGTGTAATTTTGGTAAACTAACACATAGAGAAAATAAAGACGAGACAATTTTACATTACATCCATTTCAAAAAAAATTACCAGCATTTACAAATTATTTTCTTAATGAAAGTAACAAAAACAAATATGTTCACAAATGTAATGTCCTTTGAGTGAATTTACAAACTACACCTGAAGAAGTCCTTTTAATTCGGAGCTGGAGTGGTAAAGATAATCAATAACGGTGTCTGCATCTATAGAGTTCAAAATATCAGCCTCTGAGTGCATTAACAGTAAAGATTCGAAATTTTCGTTTGTCAAAGACGATCTCAATCTGGTTTTGATAAGTTTCAATTTAGAAAATGCTCGTTCGCAAGAGACTTGAGTCAATGGGAAGGTTAGAAGAAATGTAGGCTATATACTTTTGAAAGTTCTGGGTATTGTAAACATTATATGTTATATTCTATATACTATAATTTTGTATGCACACTTGATACAACTGTTGCATGATACCGACACTTGGCATTGGATCTCGTGGTCTTCATCATCTTCATCTTGATCATCGTCATCATCACTGGGGTCATCGATTTTCTCGTCTGAGACATCTTCATACTCATAGTCAGCGTTCATACTTGCATTTGAAATCTGGGGCCATACATTCAGGAACGAGATAAGTTATTCTTTCAGCTTTTCTTCATCAACGTTCAAAAGTAATTATATTTTCTTCAATGCTTTAGGAGGAAGAGATTCTTGGGATTTGAATATTTTTTGGTCGAAACAGGCCAGATCCAAATAGAGCGATTTGTGCTGCACAAAACTTTTTTCCATAGTTTGGACAGCTGTATCAACAATTACGAAGAGGATCTTTATTTTGAATTCTTCTTGTGGAGAAGTTCCAGCACTATCGTCTTTAGCAAGTTCTCCTGCCATTTTCTTTAACTCTCTTCTTTCTTTTCTCAGTTATTGCTATGACAATAACGATGTCATAAAGTGTTTCATCGGTCTTTGCTATTTCTTCAAGTTTCTGCGTCATTTTCAGAACAAATCGTTGTGCTGATTTTAAAGTTTCAGAAAACTTGTCTCGTAGGCGTTTTAGTCTACTAAGACAGGACACAATATTCCTCCACGCTTGGGCGTAGTCTAGATTCTTTGTTTGGAGATAATCCGATAGTGGCGTAGTGATTTTGAACACTTGCAAGAATACCATAGCAACAACTATTGTTTCGAAATCCAGATACTTGTTAAGTAAAGGCATTGCTTCATGTCTCACTTTGGCGTTGAAATAAGTTGAATGTGAAATTTTGAACAGAGCCAATACCAACTCCAGATAAATGTGTTTAGGTTTAGCTGTGTTTGAAGACTGTTCTTCAGAAGAGGTCCACTTGTCTATTCTGCCGAATATTTTCTTTGCTGCGTTGCTGCGGCTTCGCCATCTAGTTGCCCCAATGGCTTCCAACTTGTACTTAGGAATTTGCTCCCTGAACTTGTCTAGTCTTTTAATTGAATCCTTAAAAAAAACTAGGTCTCTTGCATTATGCTGAAAAATGAGATTGATACAGTGAGACACTGAGCTGTATCAGATATTACAAGATTTAAAACGTGCGCGTAGCACCACGTGTGAATGTGATTTGGGATTTTGCTGGCCATGTGTGCAGTCAAACCAATATACTGTCAGCTCATGTTAGGCGCGCCATCAAACGCATTTGCGAAGTAATCACTGAAAGGTATTTCAAGGTCTTTCAATGCTCCAGAGAGAGTGCCAAATAGACTAATGCTTCTCCTGTAGTAGAATGTAGAAACCACACGTTTTAATGCCAGTAGTCTCTCGCACACTTCATGTCCTTTAACATACCGGGCTACTATTGCACTTTGATCGTTGCTACATATGTATATTGTCGTGTCCATCAAAACTGAGTATTTGCCGGCTGATTTGATTTCATTTGCAACGACAGACTTTATTTCTTTTGTCATGCAGGTCATTATTTTTAGCCTATTTTCATTTATGAAAAAATATGCTTATGGGATCACCTTTTGTCCGTGTGTCTGTCTGTGTGTGCGTGCGTGTGTGATGGTATGTGTGTGATGGATATTTTGTGTCCCCCTAATAACTTCTAAACGGCTGGAGCGATTTCAATGAAACTCGGTAAGTTCGTAGCACTATTCCGGGTGACCCCGACCGTGCCCTTCAAATTTTGTTACGTCTCACTAATCCAACATGGCAGCTGTGCGAAATATTTCACCAGCATTCAATATCTCCGAAACTATTACCGATATCACTCTGGAATTTTGTACGGTGATAAAGGGAACTAATAGAAGTTCACCTATGTGACTTTTGAAAGCCTGGTAACTACAAAACCAACATGGCGGCCAAGCGAAGTTGCGACTTTTAAATAGACGTTTCTCGCGATTTAACCAACCAAACGCAATGAAACTTGGTACAGTATATGTTTATACCGTGTCCTACGTTATACTCAAGGCCTGGAAATAGAGCTGAGACTTGGTACGCCAAACTGGTAGTTCCACTTTACTCCACTAGGATCGCGGTTCGGCGCCCTAGTTGTCTGCTTTTGACTATGCGTTACATGCATCTCAAGTACATTTAATACATGTTTTTTAGCACTTCTTACCTGTTTTCCTCCAGTTTCCCCCCAAATGATGAATACGGCTCACTCTTGACTGTATTTCACTTCTCTTTAAGAATGTTTCTGTCAAGTGGCTTACTTCTTAAATTCAGAAACGTTGCACTACTGAACATGTGGTTCATACCAATATTCTTTTGCATTAGAACTACGGAGAGAGAATTGTAAATACACACTTCACATTTTGAGTGCTCGGAAAACGTGTCAGTTAACATATTTGTGAAATTTGACACTAAATATTTTCGCGACATGAAATTTACGGCTGTTGTGACATAGTGAAAAATTGTTTCCAACAGATAAATAAAAGAAGCTTTGGGATATCTTAATCCCCCTCTGTCCCGAAAATGTATTAAACTAAATGGCAGGCTTGAATTTGCTGGAGCTGATATTTTCTCTAAGCAACCTTCACAGTCTGTTGTCTCTCCTGCCACTCTTACAAGTTACAAGAAATCCCGCTACCATTAGAATTGAAATGAAAGATAGAGACGCTGGCTTTTCTGAAAACAAAAATAGAAATGTTAATGCTAAAATGTCAATCGTGATGTTTTATTTCAATGAACTTAATAAAGGCTATATGCCCCATATTCTTACCTTGAACAGGGCTTTCAAGATCTCCAAAACATGTGCCGGAAGCTGGGGTGTTTCTTTAGCATTGGCTGGGTTTTGGACCTTCCGCGATTTTTAGGCTTCAGAAACTTGGTCATGGCGCCTGTTACAACTGCATCTTCCCTCGGCTCCACATTCCCACTTCTAGAAGATGCGATCATTCCTGTGCTAAGTGTTGACTCGATGACATGCAGGCATGATCTCACGTCAATCATGTCATTGTTACCTCCCTTATTTCTCAGGTGACTGAAGAGCAGTTCTACATCGTCACTTGAGAGATTCCGCGTAAGCACATAATGGAAGCCGATACTGATTAGAAATCGTATGCAGGACACGGTTGATGAAGTTGTTAGCACTAAAGCTTGATAAGTTTCCTTTGAAAGACTATTCTTTTTATCGGGATAACTTTGAATCTGTGTCAGGTAGGGCAGAAATTCATTGGTCAGCCATGACAGTCTCTCATCATTAACGTCACTGAAAATAAGCTTGTCCGTGTTTCTGGAATGAAGTCCGTGTGTGGTATTGCAGATACCATGTATATCAAACCATTTTCTAAAAATTTCCAAGAATTTTGTTGTTTCGTGTAGGCTGTCCTTATATTCAACTGCTCTGGGCACACGACTTCCATGCTCTTAAACCCAGCTATTGTCTCTGGAGTAAACACCAATTTGGCTATTGTCACATTCATTTTTTCTAAATTGCTTGGATATACAACCTTTCTGCTTAATTTTCTAACTGGATTTACTACTAGCTTTTTCTGTAAGTAGTACAGATCATTGAGATGATCACTAGTTATTAAATTGTCATCTACATAAAAGTTCCTACTCTGATATTGTGATCGTACATTATTAATGATGTGACTCGGATCGAACCTAAGAAAAAGTGGCCTCTGCTCGTCTTTCGGGTGACGAATTTCATGAGTGACACATCCGCCACACAGCGCCTCAAACATTGACACAACCACCTGAGAGTTGTCCGTCACTATTCTGATGACCTTGAAGCCGCGTTCCTCAACCGCAGTCAGTGCGTCCTGTGTTATCCTAGATAACTGTTGTCCTGTGAGTCCACATGTAAAGTAGAACGAAACAGGTACCGGTATCCTGTAGAAGGATGACAGACCCTTGAACAGTATGCATAATAATTTATTAGCCAATTTATGTTCGATTCCAATTGCATCCTTCTCAATATCACTAATGCCGAGAAACATGTCTAAATTCTTGTCATACAATAGTCTAGACTTCATGGCCATTTCATCAATAATTAATGAACCAACCTTCTCATTACCCGCAGTTAGTGACTTTTCTTCAGCTGTCAACCTAGCTTTTGCAAGTGGCGTGACACCTGTTTCTCCGTTCGTATACCCAATGTACGTTTTCAGTGTCAGTGGATGAGGAAGTTGTAAAATATTTATATCTCTCAGAAAGCGGTAAGCCGACGGTGATTTATAAGAGAGCAATACACATATTTTTATTGTTGTTTCATTGTATTTACACTTTTGTTTCGTGAAAGCTCGAATTTGTTCAAGTAAGAAATTGGCCTTCAAGTCCCCACGATCCGCTTCATTCTTGAGCTTCGATATTTGAACATCGAGTTTGTCCTAACGATGCACTGAATGTAATTTTTGTTTCAATGAAATTATCTTCTGATTCAATGACTTAATTGTAGTTCTGTGTAAGTAACTGTATTTTTTCTTAATGTCCTCCTTACTTTTAATTTTTTTGACTTGCAATGAGTTTGCTTGATTGTAGAAGATTGCGTTCCTACACTAACACGTGGTTGATCATGGTTTTCTTCAATTCTTTCATCACAATAGTTTTCCGTAAAATATAAATTACCTGAACATTTCCTTTTATTATTGATATGTATGTCTCTATCGACACGTGCTCTTTTGCGCGTATTTCTATTTATTTGTGCTTGTTTATGTTCGGTGTAGTCCTCAAAAACCGTCGGAAATGCGTTCGGTAAAAGCGTTCTCTTTGTAGTATTTATACTAAAATCAGAATCCTTGAAATGCTTGCTACAAATTGTAGAAGACTGTTTTGGTGCCCACAAAGACCCTGGCTTTACCCACTCACGTGAAACAGCTAGAACCCATTATTTCAGTATGTCATTGTTCAATGGAAATTTATGAAACGAAAGTCCATTGCCTTTAACTTGACGAGATTTACAATATGGCACGCTACAGTACACCATTTTTGACGAACACAATAATAACACTAATATTTACACACAAGTTACTCTATTAAAATCATTCAGTGATTTATATCTAAAGTATTTATCACACATACATGTCACATTTACGCTAGTACACTGGATTAAAACTTGATTTTCACTACGTCTTGTTCATAAAGACCACTTAGCACCCAGCTCAATATCAGTCAAACAGCAGTCGACTGCTCTTAACGAAAGCACAACTAAATAATACGACACGCTTCGCCAGTCAATTTTAAACTCATCTTAGCTTTCTCACTCATTAGGACACCATATTTACCGCCAAATACAGGCACACTAATCACATTGTACGTAATGCAAACGGTACGATTAAGGGCGCCAGACAGCGAACCTAGCGGCAAAATGCGGAACAAGTTCGAACCATCGCTCGCAATGTTGTCTGGCGTCTCATTTCCAGGCCTTGTATATAACGTCGGCCACGGTTTATACACATTGTAATACACCGACGTCTACCTTCGTTCAATTGTTTACATAACCTCAAGATGGCGGCTGTGGGAAATATTTCACCAGCATTCTATATCTCTAAAACTATTACCGGTATCACCATGAAATTTTGCACTGAGATAAAGGGTACTACTGGAAGTTCATCTATGAGACTTTCAAAAACCGGTTAACAACAAGACGAACATGGTGGCCAAGCGAAATTGAACGTTTTAAATAGACATTTCTCGCGATTTAATGATCCAAACGCAATGCAACTTGGTACAGGAAATGTTTATACACATTGAAATGCACTAGTATCTAATTTAGTTCCATTGTTTATATAACCTCAAGATGGTGGCTGTGCGAATTTCGAAAATTAAGTTTTTATTTCTTGTGTTCTAATCATGCGATCGAAATCAACATTTGTATAATGAACGTACACAATAATCATCATCTAATAGTACATAACTCTATGGCCTACATATATTAAAATCCAACATGGCGACCATCCGAAATATTTAGACGGTTCTCAATATCTACTAATCTACTATAGCAATTAAACTGAAATTTTGTAAGTGTATAGAGGCTATAAACATAAGTTCACCTATGGGAAGTTCAATAACCTGGCGAGCACAAATCCAACATGGCGGCGACGAGAAATTTAAATATTCAAATGGACGTTTCTTGCGTTTTAACCATCTGAGCGCAGTGAAACTTGATACGGTATATGCTTATAAAAATTAATCGACTGGCATCTAATTCATTTAAATTATTTTCATAACAACAAGAAGGCGGCTGAGTGAAATTTTAAAATCCCGCTTTTATTCCTTGTGTCCTAATCATGCGATTGAAGTTTGAATAAAACACCTGCACAATAATCTTCATGTAATAGTACATAAATCTAAGGCCTATAATATAAAAATCCAACATGGTGACCATCCAAAATATTTAGACGGTTCTCAATATCTACGAATCTATTACAGCAATCAAACTGAAAATTTGTATGTTGATAGAGGCAATTGATATTAGTAGGATATATGAAAATAGGCTATTTAGTTCTTCACGGAACTACTTGTTGCTACTGTGTTGTTGCTTGGAAATGTCACGGTACCTCCTATGCCCACCTTTTTGTTTTTGCTCTTTCCTACATGTTCCACGTCAGGTTTTATTCCTGACCTTTTAGACATGCGCATATCACTTTCTTCGATAGCCTTTTTCAAGTGTTTCTCTAACCGTGGATCATACTTGGACATTAATAGAATAATTTCTAATAAGTTGCCATGGTTGATTGTGTCATCTTCAAGAGAGTAGGCAGCTTCCTTTGATGCACGAAATGGCCAATTCTTGCTTTCCTACAAGCTTCAAGACATCTATTACAATTGTCACCACATGTCTCCTTTCTAAAACTTATTGTTTCCTCTTCTCTAGTTGATCACAAAAAAGGAGGTCACGAGTAATTTTCTTACGTTTGGCTAACATAAAAGCCTCGACAGATTTAAAATGAGCTTTGGACATTTCATGTTCATTAACTCTTTGGTGGACATGTTTCCATTCTTCAAACCCTGTACAAAAGGCTGAATTGGAGTTGCTGCTGTAAACGGTACAAATAAAACAGAACATTTTCTTTGAATTTTCTTCATATGAAATCCAATGTCTCTGAAGGGTTTCTCCATGGTTTCGTTTTACAATATATAAAGGTTTTTGTCATTGAAAGGCAACTCTCTTTCATCAGGTTATATTGGATGATAATCAAAATATGCCGCTAAATCTCTTTCGCTTGTTTTTTTTAAGTAATTCACTGTAGATTCTTGAGATTCTTCTCCTGTAGGATTACATCCTCTAGCAGAATTTCCTGTGTCGAATGAAGGTTCTAGTTTACGTGGGCTAAGGTTAATCGGATCTTCCTCTTGAATTTGTGAATTTTCCACTACTGTGAATCCTTGAAATTTATCAGAACAGTAATCGGAAAATGATTCATCGTCGACGAGTCCATGTGTTGATTCTCTATCGTTTAGGAACAATCAAGATTTGATGAGTTTGATAGTGAAGACAAGCCAACAAATTCTGCTTCCTCAAACGTCTTGTTTTGTGTATGTGATTCAAGATTTTGATCTTCGGATGGGCCGTCAGGTAAAAAAAAAGTTTTTTTTACATGATTTTGCAGACTTGAGTAGAAGTTTGTTTTTCTTTTCTGGGCGAAATTAATGTCCACTTTTTTTCTTTTCTTTTTCTTGTCCATTATTTGTAGCCCGCTAAAATAAATAAGACTAATTAATTTATGTACTTGCAAAAACCAATATATAAATTTATTTAGATTATTAAACAATTCACTTATTTAGGTAAATAATAGAATTAATTAAATTGATAAAAGTACATTTCTCCAATTATTTTGAACGTTTATAATTTATCCGATTCATTATATTTTTGAATTGAATTTACGCTAAATAAAATTATGTCAGTACTATTATTTACAATAGATGTGAAATTTCAATAGAAACAAAGAATGTTTGAATGATAAAATAAACGTGACAATAATTCAGACGAAACGGAGAGGCGTAAAATACGTAGCACCGGAGGTATGTTGAGGTTGTTAGAGGCCAGCACACAGGGCACAGTCAGTTCTCCACTACGTAGCAGTAAAAGGTTAAGTAAGTCGACAACGACAACAAAATTAAAACTAAATGCGCGTTTGTTTACTTAATGTAATGCAAGATAAAATTGAAGCGACGTAAAATAAAATAAAAATCCAGAAAAAGCCTACTCGGCCAAAAATATTTAGTTTCCTCAAAATCTTTTTCAGGAATCGATTTTATGTTTTATATATTTTTTTAAAATTCAGGCAACAACGATTTTTCACTGTCATATTTGTCATGTTCTTAAAATGTTTAGATTGCGTGATAGGTGATAAGGCTTTCGAAATGAAATTATTATGGATAATTACACTATGTGTACAATTCTCGGAACGTGTAGAAATTAGGTGCCATGTGGAATATAGGTGCACTTACATTATTATGTTTTCAAAGATTAATATGAACAATAACTACACTTACCTTTATCATGAAGAATTTGAAACTTGCATGAGAAGAACAGTAACAGTACAGAATAACTTAAAATAAAATCCTACACAAGTCACAAACAGGCCTCGTCGTAAAACTTGTCAGTTTCGGAACAGGAGGGCGCCAAAATTTCCAGGCTGGAGGGCGCACCGGGATCCCGGTGTCCCGGCGGCCCAGCACGGGCCTGCTTATACCTCGCAAGGTTATGCGACCCTTCGCCGCTAGGCCACGCACCCTTCACATTGAAGAGCTTGACAAGTGCTGCCCCAGTGACATTAGGGAGAACTGTCTAGCACTAAAACGGCACTCAACATGCCGCCCACCTAATTTGGCACAAATTATACATTAGAAGGCTGAAATAAATATACAAAAACATAAACACAAATATTCCCTGTTGGAGTTCGATGTCCACAGTAGATAGCTCCAGAACGTAGATGTGAAATAATGTTATTCACTCGGGAAAGGGCATATCTTCGTCAATGGCCGCTTGTACATTCCCTTAGCTGATCGCACATATACAACTCGCACGTGGCCATCAGGTCCAGGATGCACCTCCTCAATGACGCCCGTCCGCCATGTGAAAGGTGGAAGGTTGTCCTCCTTGTTGATCACCAGTGTTCCAATCTCAATGTTGGGTTGGGCGGTGTGCCACTTGGTTCTCTGCTGCCACTGAGAGAGGTAGTCACACGACCACCGCTTCCAAATCTGCTACCGACAGCGCTGAACCAGTTGCCATCTAGACAGGTGGGAAGATGAGCTAACAAGACAGTCTGGTTCTGGGAACGAGCTAATAGATTCTCCAATTAGGAAATGCCCTGGAGTCAGGAAGGTAAAATCATCAGGATAGTTGGGTAGGGGAGTTTTAGAGGATGTTTCTGATCATGGGATGTGGAAGCATTTTTCAATCTGCCGCCCACCCTAATAAACTTGTCTTGATCTTGAAACGGGCACAAATATACAAGTTCACTCGCTGGAGAAAACGTTCTTTCCTTCGGGAGATTCTGAATGATTTGTGACGATGAAGCAGACTGGGCGATGCAACCAACAGTTTTCAAGGATTCGGGCAACTCGGCAGTCGTTAGTGGCCCATGCTGTCTCTCTTTCTTCTCACGTTGAAGGTTGTGAATAAACCTGAGCATGTAGGCTGTCACTCGTTGGAGTCTTGACCAGCTGGAGAATCGTTGAATGTGTTCTTCCGCGTCGGAGTTGATTGACAGCAGGCATACATTTGACTTTCGCTGCTCAGGGACTTCAGTTTAGCTGATAGCAGTTGCCATCTTCTCTGGCCGCGCAGAAGGGGGCTTGTGCAGCCAGTGGGGCCCCGCCCACCATAGCTGCGTCATTCCAAGATGCTGTGGTTCAAATTCTCTTGAGAGGACGTCTCCTGGATTGTTTTGAGATGCAACATGCTTCCAGTCATTATGCAACGAATCTTCTAGTTCCATCCGCGGTGTACGAAGGGACAATCTCACGGCGAAGCGTCCTGTTTCGTCTATTGTGGTGAATTTGGCAAAATGATCTTCACATAGTTTCTCTTCCTTTGACTGGGGATGTGTTCATATCTCTTGCTGGTCCCAGAACCGCTCCTCCTGAGAGTTTAATGGGTCGGTTCTGACAAACAACGTATTGTTCCTGCTACTTCGCTGTTCCACTGAGTGGGCAGGTATGCAGCTCACTAGAACCCATCCTAGCGCTGAGTTCTGAAGTGTGGGATGACCTTCCTGCGTTTGCTGACCGGGTCGTAAGATATCGAAGTTAACAGCCGCTCCTAGAAGAAGATCAACTTGACGAGGCTGGTTGAACTGAGGATCGGCCAAGTCGATGTTCTTAGGCAACTGCCAAAAATCACAGTTTATTCGTGAGGTAGGAAGCTGACCTGTGATCTGAGGCAGCACGGAGCACACAATAGGCCTTCTGTAATCACTCACCCTGGAAGATATGTTTAATTGGCAGATATATGAGGATTCGACTGCCTTGGTGTTACTAATACCACTGATGGGCATTGCATAGCGGCTCAATTTCAGACCCAAACGATCAGCAAGTTCCCGATACATGAAATTCAGCTGAGAACCACTGTCCAAGAGCGCTCTGCAATTGTGAATTCGACCTGTGTTATCCTTGATGTGAACTATTGCGGTTGAAAGAAGAACTTCATGCTGTAGATAAGATCCCTTTAATGAGCAGTATGACTGTTGTGAGGAATGGCCTGACGAGTTACTGTCCTGGTAGTTATGCAGTAATGTATGGTGTTTCTTGTTGCAAGTCCTACAGTTACCAGCATTACAATTTGATGCCATGTGATCACGCCGCAAGTAATTGTAACACAGTTTGTGATCTTGAATTCAGTTGATGCGATCATTCACTGCCATTTCCTTGAATTTTCGACATCTCGACAAAGCGTGTTGTTCATTACATGACTCACATCCGGGAGAAGTTGACATATATGAGCGACGCGGACTCTTCGAGTCTGCGCTGACTTTATTCGCAACATGTTTATCTGTTGGTGGGCTGTGTGAGGCAACAATCTCTAATGATTTACAATTGCTCTCCAAGAATGAAACAAGATCCTTCAAGCTGGGACATGTATCGCCTGACGTCTTGTTTTCCCATTGCTTCCGCAAGCTTAGGGTGTGTTTCTATCTCCCAAAATTTTAATAATGGCACCCCGTGGCGTTAACGAACAGCTGATTCTTCACCTCAAGTTAAAACGCAGTTAGAGTGAAACGCGAATTATGATCCGCGTCATCCTGGCTTGTTATTGGCTGGCAATTATCACCAGCCATTGGCTGCCCGCTGGCTTGTTTACAATTATCACCAACATGGCGGCGAGAGGAATAGATTTCTACATCAATTAAATTTCTAGAAATCTATTCCAGTTCATGACAGTATGAAGTGCAAATCACTTATTGATGAGGAATTGTATGTACGTTTATATTTAAATTGCAGCGTGACACTGTTCATCGAAATTTGTGAAAATAAAAGTACAAATCAACACTCTGGCTGATCAACTGAAAGTTTCTACTACTTTGGATGTAAATCAATTGGCTGTCGTTTCCACCAGTTTTATTCTTCATTTCGAAGTACATTCAGTACAATAACATTTTGTGCACAATAAAACTACATTATTGACCATTTCGTATTGATGTTGCTGTCTGAATATATGACATGTAATTTGTAGGTTATGCCTAAGGCATATAATTTAAGGTCCTTGCTGTATTTATGTACAAATATTATGGTTTAACTAATGAAGCAAGGACTAAAAGTGCAATTTGCATCGCCACCCTTTTTTTTAAATATTGATAGGCCTATGTAGTTTCTCAGTCTGGTAACTTCTTGGATTTGCTTGAGATAGATTTATAGTAATATACTACCTTATTGACCTGCAGGCTGAGTTTTATTTAAAACATGCCCAGGTGCATACAGTAGCATACGACCTACTGCAGGCTATGTCGATCCTAAATGTAGGCCTATTATAGTGCTCATGTCAAAGGTCGTCCTAAAGCTTGAACTATTGAGGCTTTATTTGCATCAAAGATAATTTCAGCTGAGTCTGGCAAGGCTTCGTAAACTTGGGTGCGACTTCACATTTTCATTATTCCTATACAGCTTTTGATACCAACCACTTAAATCACAGTGTTTCAAGATTTGCTCTCATTAAACATCACCAACAATTTTTTTTTTGTTTCCCCCTGGTGGTAGGCTGTGTTAGAGTCTACAGAAAATAAAGTTGAGAAATAAAAATACATCTTAGGTTTCTATGACACAGTTGCATTTTATCCTACTATATCTCCACTCAATATACCAATCCTACCAATGTTCCCTAATTCCTCATGCTGCATAAATAAACATGACAGATTACAGCATTAGCAATAATGACAGTAACTTATGATATGCTAAAATGTTTTTAAAAGATGCATAGAAAGTGGCTTGATAAACCCTGTATCATCAATCCATTTAAACATTCCCACAGAGTTCTAATCAGAAGCTCATTTTATGTGCAACAGGTATGTAGAATAAACCTCCCACCCAATAACTTGTAGGCCTAACGTGAACATAATCCATGTTAAGAGCTGTTTCTTGGTTCACAAAAAAAACTACCATTTAAAATCTTGCACATAGGCTACTAATCATATTATGGTGCAATTACCTATGGTAATTTTAAAAATCCTGGCTACCAGCTACTGATTTAAATATTCCAAACATCTTTCTTAACTCCACTTTTTCTGACAGCATGTAAGTCCTTACTACTGTCTTTCAAGCCATTGACCAATTATTTTTTTCATGAGGAACTATTTTAGTCATTCTTCTCTATGTGAAATACAGTCGATGACAACTGCCTGGAAGACTCGGGTGTTTTTTCTTGTGTCGCTTCTCTGGTTGCCTACGACACTTCCTAATTATTAACAGAATGTTTCATTGAATTGTTGTATCCAATTGACCAACTGTTAATATATTATGGCTTGCTTTAATATTCCTATGATACACTTTTAGATCCCATACATTAATGAAATATACAATAACATAGGCTGACATGTTGAACCAATCTCCCATTCCCTAACACTCCCAACTAATGGGACATAAGCTACCTAGTGGTTGGTCTCACATTGCTTCCAGCTACATGTACCGTACTAGGTCTAGTAGTACCATAGGTATTGTGACTGTTTCTCCAACTCCGTCAAGGAAACTAATTCTGAACTAAGATCTGAAATGGGGTACACTGTCCCACTAGGACAATCAAGGACAACTTGAACCATTCAAGTGATTTTTCTATTTCATTTTACCAACTAACCAGGTGCCTGGAAATGCTAGTGAAGGAGGCAGCGAAGTAGGCTAGCCTACTGGTATTCACCATTCAGAGAACATTCTCAGTGACTTGTCTATGCATAGGCATATGACACAATTTTAAGAAATTGATACAGTAGTCACAGAACACTAATGGTGCCCAGTACTCGCAACTTAGCATAGAACGGAGTGGATTCCAGCCACAGATTAACTCGTAATCTGTCAACGGGTTTTCAAACAGATTGAGCACACACCCAAGTCCAGGGGTCTTGACCATGATGTTCCAAGCCTCTAAAAGAAACACTCCTCTTTAAGACTTTCTGGTCTTGCATCCATGGTCGATCAACATTCTCCTGATCTCAGTGTTCTCAAGTTTCTGTTGGTTATGGACATGTTTTTATCCTGACAACTTCATATTTAAGGGGTTGGGGTACATGCCCTATTCTTAATTAGTTCAGCATAAGATCATTGGATCCCCTTAAGAAAAATAGGGAACATCCATGTGTTATTTGCCCATAGGAAAGGGATAATTAAAAAAAAACATCTAGGGACATTGATGCAGATGACTCCGAGTAAGTAGGCTAAATCAAAATGAACATTTTTTCAGTGTTGCCTTAATAAAGGTTGATAACTTTCTACCGTTCAACATGAATAGGCCTATATTGGATGGGAAATATTTTTATTATTTGCAGAGATTACAAGGATGACTTGTTGATGCATCATTATGTTGTTAAGCGATCATAAGTTCCAAGTCCATATTGTGTTGGAACTCATATTTCAGTGTTGGTCAACACGGTTGCACTTAATGGTAATTAGCATTATTCCCAAAACCAGAAAAAACCTGTACATGCAGGCCTAACATGTCAAATCAATCATACCTACAAGACAACAAAAATGCTCTATGAAAAACTATTAAAACCCCATAATGGTAGTCAAAAATAATCTCAATCCAACGCCACTATTTCGCGAAGGTGCAGACAAATCTTAATAAAGTACAGCTATTCGTAATAGTAAGCTACGGTTGTGATAAACCACTAAATGAATGATAGGCCCCCGAAATAGAACTATTTATCTTAATGACTACAAGATAACGAGATTGCCAAAAAACCACAATGCCACCCACAAATCTATAGAAGACAACACTAAAAATGGCTTATCTAATCCACAAGTCACCCACCCTTCACCAACATTAATATTTGTAATTTAAGTAACTCAGGTTATGTTAAATTGAGGTTAATGGCGGAATTGATTGCGGCTGTGTGGCGGGAAGGACCCAATAAGTGCTCAGCCAATCAGGGACGTTTTGATTGGAGACCATGCTCGGAAAAATTTTAGATCGTTTTGATTCACTTGCCTTCGTTAAGCCCCCACCCTAGGCCGTGGCAGCGAACAAAATGGCGGCTTAACGAACACGACGGGGTGTCATTATTAAAATTTTGGGAGATAGAAACACAACCTTAGACCAATGCGTTCCAGAACCAAGGACCATGCAATGGGGTCTCAACATGCAGGGCTTCAGTGGCATTCAGGTTACTGCTAAACTGATTGATGAGTTGTCGTAAGTCTCTGGATGATTCCGATTTTACGGGAGGTAGCGACAGCAATTCTTTAACATGGAGATCTAAAATGAGCCTAGGGATGTGGTATCGGTTGCAAATTAAATTCCATTCCACCTTGAAATTGTCTTGTGTAACTGGAAGGTTTTCAGTGAGTTTGTGTGGCTCGTCTGATACACACGACAGTGAATAATAATAGCGTTGAATGTCGGTCAGAGACTCGTTGTGGATAATTAAGGATTGAAATGTGTCATGAAAATGCATAAAGTCAATAAGAGAGCCTGTAAATTTAGGGAGTACGATTGTAGGCAACTTAAGATTATGGCTGATGGTAAAACATGAATTGTTGATAGGGGTTGATGACGGTGCTGCATCATCTGCCAGTAGTGTTTCAATTTTAGACTGAATTTCCAAACACAGTTCCACGAATGCTTCCCGGTCTACGTCGTAGGCAACATCGTCATCATTAACTTCCAACTGATCTTGGACGTCGTTGTACTCCCCTATGCTAGTTTCAAGAAGCTTTTTTCTTACCCTAATGTCATTAAGATTTCCTCTGTTATGGAAATCCGTTATAAAATTGCCTATTCGGGTCACACGAGACTTGATGACGGCCGTTTTCTTGACTAATGCGCGCTTTAGACTTTCTTCCATGGTGGCAAAGACGGAAAGGAAAAATAAAGTGAACCAGACTGTACTTACTACTCACGTGAATCCGCCGACACTGCACTCTGGTGGCCAGGTCCTGAGGTTGAGGTTATCCGCTTCCGTGATGTACGAAGTTGGCTGCACTGTCACAGTTCCGTAGTAGCAGAATGACACTGCTGTAAGACACCCGGCAGCGAGATTGCAATTTCTAGTTCACTTTTAGCATTGGAGAGCAATACAGCTTCCTGATTGGCTATTCTGACGGAACACGACTGCAGCAAAGGATGTGTGATTAGTCAGCGTAGTTATAGCGTGGAATCTATCAGCGATGTCGTTTCATTACAGTAAGTTAAGGTTTATATGCTAGTCAAATTTATGCATTCGTAACGAAAAGAAACCTCATACTTCAATAAATGCAATAACAAACACTTAGGAAGTGATGACTAGGGACATCCAAGCTAATGACAAATTGCGTATTTTTTGTTGTTGTATTGTCCAATTCTCAAAATTTTATTAAAATCTAGTCTATTTGTAAGATATACAATGATACATTTTTCAGAGAACTGTGTTGTTAGAATAATAAACTCTACACAGCCATAGGACCATGAAGTGTCCCCTATATGTAGAATCACCCAAATGGTAAGCTACAAGGGGGTGTTAATCGATGAAGAACATTCTGGTAATGATTCTTCTTGATTTAAAAAGATATGGAAACACTTATGGCCTAGGAACAATGAACATGCAACTATTCCAAGGTGCATTACAATATATACGGGTACCAAGAAATTACGAAGTTAAAACAGCGGGAGTTCTACATATTTATTTTCATACCTGGAACGACATCGTTGATAGGTTCCACCCTATAACTACGCTGACTAATCACATCCTTTGCTACAGACGTGTTTTGTCAGAATAGCCAATCAGGAAGCAGTGTCCTTCTCCAATGCTAAAAGTGGACTAGAAATTGCAATCTCGCCACCCGGCAACACAGCAAGCAACATGGCGATTCGCGCCAATCTCATGTACAAATGCCTGGACTACAAGGCATGAAATGTAAATTAATATAATCACGATCTTGTTTGTCGTTGCAAATTATATCAATTATCGTGGTCATTTACAACTGTACGAGGAAAATCACTCGAATATAAAGTGGATGTAGACTGTTCACAAGTGCACACGCGTCACGTTGGTTTAGAAATCCGGTGTGGTGGACCAAAAATGTCGTTGCTGGTGGTACAACACCTCTCTGGTAGCTCAAAATATTTAAATCACACTAAATAACAACACTGACTTTACTAAACACTAATTTATTAAACCTAAATAACACACAGAATATAAAATACACTACATGACTACACCTAATTAGAACAATGCGACCGCGCGCTGCGACTCACATGACAACAGTTATACCTCGCAAGGTTATGCGACCCTTCGCCGCTAGGCCACGCACCCTTCACATTGAACAGCTTGACAAGTGTTGCCCCAGTGACATTAGGGAGAACTGTCTAGCACTGAACGGCACTCAACAAACACAGTTCTATGGAAAAGGTATCATTGTATACATGAATATCTTACAAATAGACTAGTTTTGAACAACATTTTGAGAATAAAACAATACAAAAATATAATAATAATAGTAGAAGCCTCCGGGTCTTTGGCGGCAGCACGCTGGCCTCTCACCGCTGGGTCCGTGGTTCAAATCCCGGTCATTCCATGTGAGATTTGTGCTGGACAATGCGGAGGCAGACATATTTTTCTCTGGGTACTCCGGTTTTCCCTGTCCAAAATTTCATTCCAGCAACACTCTCCACTCTCATTTCATTTCATCTGTCATTCATTTAATCATTGCCCCAGGGGAGTGCGACAGGCATTGACAGCCGGCACAGTTCATATCCTCAAATAGCTTATATGATAATAGTGGAAACTCTCACCACTTAACACGCAGAGCAGCGGCGACAACGCATAGTGCTACCATCTAGCGGCTCGAATAGACAACTACTGGAACGAACTATTCAATAACACAATTAGTCTTCGAAAACGCAAAGAAATACAGATTTTAAGTCCTTTGCGTACTTCTTGTAGCATAATATAAGGAAAGGAGATGGATGTTGATCCGAAAGGGGCAGTAATAAGAATGAAATACATGTACCGGTATATTGTCATTCAAAAACATTTAATCGTCATTTTATGACAACAGTTTGACTAGCCTACAGATATTCCGAAAGCAAATTACGCGTGTAATATCTTATATAGCTTGATATTTTTAGTGGGAAGATTTTTCACGGATGAATCTTTCGTTCTATTCAGATATGCCTTAGGCTGGCTGCGTGACTCAGCGTTAACGTTCTCGCCAGCTGTGTCCAAGGTTTCAGGATCGAGTCCTTGCGGAGCCACTTGGCATTTGAGGGTGCGCAAATGCGAGGGAGTCGTGCCAGTAGATTTACTTCCTAAGTGTTTGCTATTGTATTTATTGAAGTATGAGAGATTCTTCCCCTTATAAATGCACACATTTTACTAGCCTATAGGTCTAAACCTTATTTCTTTTAAAATATTTTAAGAACCAACTCACAACTTGTGGGACGTGGGTTGGCGACCACGGGACCCCAGCTGAGTACGGCATTGCTTCCACTTACTTGTGCCAGGCTCCTTTCAGTTATCTTTCCTGTCGGCGTCCCTTGGACAACAATTGTTCTCTTCCGACCTCGACGGTATTCGAGACCTAGGGAGTCTTCCACTTTCCTGCCTTAATTGGCCCTTGTCTCCTCTTTTCTGATACCCTCTTTCTTCAAGAAGTCAGCCTTCTTTATCTTTTCATGTATCTCCTACCTTCTGCATAAGGCCCTCAAGGAGGCAGGGTGTGTGTAGCCCCACCACTTCTGATGCTCCCTGGATAGTGCTACACTCCCAAGGGCTCACGGCTGGTGAGTTGGTATTTAGTGACCTCAAGGGATTCCTGAGCTGGGTCCAATTGTTCACACCTTTTCCACTGATTTTGGGGCAGGCCCTATCCTCTTTGCCCCTTCCTAACTGCCTTTCATGGCTCTCCTTACTTCCAAGTCCCTTAGTCCTCATTCTTCTAGGATTGAGGGCATTTATTTTCCTCCTGTCCATTACAGTATTTCTCTCTCTTTTTATTTTTTATTTTTCTCATTTCTTCTTCTAGTACGTAGGTTAGTTGTTAGGTCAGCAGTTCATTTTAGTTGTAGTTTTCGGGTAATTATCATTCAATACCATGATCACCCAAACCATGAGGGACCGATAACCTAGACGTTAAGACAACAATTATCATCATCAACAAATAAGTCGGTACAATTTTTGAAAATCTGTCCCTGATGTATACTAACATTCGCGTGAACAAAAATAAAAAGTTTCCCGAATGGGAGGGAATTTTCGTTTTGCACTGGAATAATGTGTGTGGCGCAGCACTGATCAAGGTTATAATGGTGGGCTGTATCTTGCTGAAGTGGTTTGTTGTTGTGATTTTTAGAGGCTTCTTTATTCCTGCATTCAAGGTGCGTACCGTATATGAATTCATAGTCATTAGAATGGACAATGTAGAAATAAAGAAGTTTACAAAAATTAGCTAAGTAAATCATCAAATTGTTTATTAAAATGATGAATTCAGGGGTGTAAACCAAAGATCTGTTGAAGTTAACGTAACCTCAAAAGAATTAAATATAGCAATTTTGTCACTATCATGGACACATTTCATGTTATTGACATGGACCATTTTTGTCCATGCTACGGACAAACTGTCATGCTAATAACATTAATTTTAAATGTTCTTAGAATATACAATCTAATATTTTTAATGATGATTTTTTTTATCGGATCCATAACGTTTACTGTTGATAAATACATAATTTATATCACCTGACGTACTAACACATCTGTTCCTTAGTCTTTTGTCAATATATTTGATTGATTTATGATAACATTTCGTTTCATGATTATTATTGTTATTTTTATTTGAGTTTTGGTTCCATTAAATGATCTAATTTAGTTAAATGGCATTAGAATGGACAACATGTAATTAGCATAGAAAACATTTTTATCAAATTCATACAAAATGAAATAACAAAAATTCAGCTCTGCAACATGTAGGCCTATAAGGTGAGCCTTCCCTGGATACCATAATACTGTACTTCAGAATCCTCAGTTTCTTTTCCCTTGGTACTCCTCTCGTAGTATTCCACAATCACTTGGTGCATACAAAAAAAAAATGATCCTGACATCCTCGTTGTGGTCTAAAGCCACGCTGTGTTTCCTCCATCTTACTCTCGGCCAATAATTATGCCTGAGTATACTTCAACCTGACCGCGTTGCCTACAAAAGTAAAGTCCATAACATTTGTGAGATGAAGTGTGCATTTTGGTCACACACATTTTATCCCCCAATAAATGGTTTGAATAATGAAGAATTACTTACATACCTCAAGATCAATGAGTGACATCAAGGTACAACTAACAGGCTTCCTGAGCCACAGCGACTGGCTGCGTGGCTCAGCGGTAACGTTCTCGCCTGCTGTGCCCAAGATAGCTGGATCGAATCCCGGGACAGTCAGTTGGCATTTGAGGGTGCGCAAATGCAAAGGAGCCGTGTCAGTAGATGTACTGGCACGTTAAAGATCCCCTTCGGGGCAAAATTCTAGCACCCCGACGTCTCTAGAAGCCACAGTTGTTAAAAGGGACGTAAAACCAATATTATAGATATGAGCCACAACATCCGGCAGACTCCCACTTAGCATCACGTGGCTGGGAGACCCCACACCAGACCATACCAAGACTTAAATTCTTGGCAGAGCCGGGAATCAAGCCCGGGACCTCTGAGGTAGCAGACAACATTGCTGGCCACTGGTTTGTACATAGCACAGTATGAATTAAAAGGGGATATCAAGAAACAGTATAGCTGTAAAAATTATGCTATACGCGTCTAGACTCCACCCCCGCCCCACCAATTTCATAGACATGAAAAATGAATGAAGCTTGTAGTTTTACGTGACCGTTAATCTCGCGATCAGAGCTATGGGACCTTCACTTCGAAAATCTCACTTGCCGGGAATCGAACCTTGGTGAGAGCCAAGCAGCTTGACCACTACACCATTACGTACCCCCATAAAGTGAAGTAACGTGGGAATCACATAATTCCCGACTACTGTCGACCAAAATATTATGTGCACTCGAGTTTGAAGGATGTTTGTGAAGTAACCAATAGACCTACATAAAATCCTATAACATCATCATTTTCGTCGTTCCATTTTACGTTAGTTCATTTAGGCTTGGAATGATTAATTTATATATTTTTTATCACAGTTGGAACACAAAAAGTGCTAGTTTTAAAGCGTGTTTCAACCATGCGTCACATTTACGAACTATTATCTTACAAACCCGTCATCAGATCGAATCCAAATTTTAACACAAAGTGCATTGGAATGTTGTATAACTGGTTTATTAAAATATAAATTAAAAATTCCAAACTTTCATGAACTAACGTAAAATAGAACGACGAAAATGATGATGTTACTGGATTTTATGTAGGTCTATTGGTTACTTCACAAACAACCTTCAAACTCGAGTGCACATAATATTTTGGTCGACAGTAGATACGTAGACGTCATGAACAGATAATGAATTAGAATAAACCAGTTAGCCTATGCTTAAAAATAATGCCGGGATAGATCTTTGGTTTCTTAATATACGTATTTGGGCCATAATATATTTTGAAATATAGGCTATATTTAAAAATCTGAACTCAAGTCCTAACGATTTCAAAATGCTATACCACACAGAAGTGAGGAATGGATTTCGGGAGTGAATACACACTGCGAAATAATTGACGTTCATCTTTCTACAGCATATAAACACACCACTCCGTCAGCGCCTGGAACATTACCAGTGCTCAGTAAAATAGAGGGTGTCTAATAATGTAAACAGAGTTTCATATTGGCATACATCTATTCTGTTTTGAGTCTACAATCTCCGGAAGGACGAAATGTTTGTAAAACCGGTCAAGTAACGGGAAAAAATACTCTCCCAAAAGTCGTCATATCTCTGTATGAGTTCCGTTGTAATCCTTTTTGGGTTCCATACTGCAAACAGACAATATTGACTTCTTGTAGTATGAAGCTGCCCTTGAGTCTGGTAGTGAAAATTGTGTGTGATGTCGAGTTTCCTATTTCTCCTTTTCTCCCACTTTAATTGTAATAATAATAATGTTATTGGTTTTACGTCACTTTTGACTACTGCGGCTTTTATAGACGCCAGGGTGCCGGAATTTTGCCCCGAAGGGGATCTTTAACGTGGCGGTAAATTGACTGGCACGGCTCCCTCGCATTTGCGCACCCTCAAATGCCAGCTGACCTTGCCAGACTTTAATTGTTTAGCCTCTTCCGGGATAAAATTGTTCGTGTATGATGGGCATTTGATTTAAAAACGCCGTATTCACCAATAAGTCAGTCCGGGCTCATTACACAGCCTTACTATTTTTTTGAAGTCATCGTACTAATAAAAATTGTTGCACGGGAAAAGGTAGGCTATAACGTGCACATTAAAGTTCTATTGCAGCTTTTAAGACAATCGCAATACCGTAGTGGAATGAGCTTGTCCGCTGCTCATTGTATGTAAAAGGGAGGCACGTGCCGATCTCCCCACTCCCCTGCATGAGGAAAAGCCTGAGCTGGCCTAGACCAAATGTCTCAACTAATCTCTGCCTCTGTCTTGACCTGTTTCAAGGACAGGACCTGGCGACGCGACATCCGACGGAAACTGACTGAACTACCAGCACCTCGACACGGCTAGCATTAGCAACTCAACATGCTTACATTTTCTAAAATCACGATTAAACATATACAGAGTTCATAATTTTAAAATATGTTTCAGTAGCACTTTAGGAAAACTATAAGCTGTCTTGCAGTGGAGTTCGTTTCTGTTTTCAACATCATCTGAAGGCATAGAAGTGAGTAGGAAAATCGCAGTTCAGAACTCTATTTTATATGGAGAATTGCAATTTTAACTACACTTTTTATAACTATCTTTGTATTCCTGTTCGATATGCTTTTGCACTGATGAAAAGTGTATAAAATACTACAGTTCGCTATAGAAACAAAATAATTTTACCTTGTCCCGTTTCTTTATAAAACGTTTTACAAACTCTTGACCCATGTTACAACAAGTGTCCCCCCTGTGGGTGGGGGTTTTAGAATACACCCACGGTATCCCCGGCCTGTCGTAAGAGGCGACTAAAAGGGGCGACCTTGGCTATACTTTAAGGACTCCGCGTTGTTTTGTGAATTGGACCCCCAGTGGGTGGGAGGAAGCGAATACATCCACGGTAATCCCTGCCAGTCGTAAAAGGCGACTAAAAGGGCTTCTCGGAACGGTCCCCTTTCGAGGGTTTGACAGTCAGCTCTAAAAACATACACCCGTGCGGTATAACTCTCATTGGGTTATATCGCACTTCTTTCCGTTTCTGCTTTCAGGGTCTGGCAACCAAAATTTTCTATATGTGCGTGCTGTTAGGGGATGGGCCACTTACGCTTGCGACTACGCTCGAAAGCCTGTTCCGGTCTTGGCCGCGCCGACAGGTGGGTGTGCCATGTACCCGTGCAGTAGTATTCGCCTGACTACGCAGGTCCCCGCACAGCCGAATGTCTGAGCTGTAAAATCCAGTATATGCCAAGGGGTAGATGCCGATACGGCATTGTAAAACATCGGACCCCCGGGCAATGCCTTCCAAGCTAGGCGGGCCTTGCCCTGGCTGGGTAGCGCCTACTGTGACGGCCCATGATTCGGATGTCGGTGGCATTCGGGGAGGATGATCTGGCCATGGGTTCAAAAAGTAAAATCCTCAAACAGGGTGGTCCTACACCCAAGTCTTTAACATTTGATTCCCTACGGGGATCAACCCCCTGGGAACAATATGTGCGTGAAAATCTGGGTGCTAACACCCCCAAGTTTCTGGTAGCTACCAGAACAGATGGAGGTGATTTCAAGCTGGTAAAGAGTATTTTGTTTTCTCGCCACATAGAAGGCGTCTATGGTGAGCTTGAGAAAGTACAAAAGATGAGGAACGGTAGCTTGTTGCTCAAGACTAGGACTGGTGAGCAAGTTGAACAACTTTTGCAATGTGACCACTTTGGCGAAATTCCCGTCAAAGTGGAAAAGCACACGTCCCTGAATCTGGTCCGAGGAGTTATTTCCCCCCGGGACCTGATTCTAAACACTGACGAGGAGCTCAAGGAGGATATGCAGCACCGTCACGTGACTGATGTCCGGCGCATAACGCGCAAGGTCAATGGTCAAATCGTGGATACTGGTGATTTCATTATTTCCTTTGAGCTTTCGGTGCTCCCGGAGAAAGTCAAGGTTACGAGTTACCGTTGTGACGTACGGCCTTATATTCCTCCACCAATGAGGTGTTATAAGTGCCAGAAGTTCGGGCACATGTTATCCCGATGCTCGAGCCCCGAAATCTGCGGAACATGCGGTAGGGTACCACACGAAGCGGAAGAGTGCACAACACCTTATCAGTGCACTAATTGCCCTGGATTTCATTCTCCTCGGGACAGGAACTGCCCTGTCTTCCTGAGTGAGAAGAAAATCCAGGAGATCAAAACCCTGGATGGTCTCACCTACCAGGAGGCCCGCAAGATGTACCATACCACGATTTCGCCTTCTCCAACGATTGATTATAGAGCCATAATACCAAATTTGGTCGCGGCTACCTCATCTTTTGTACCAGCTGTGAAACCTGCAACTGAGTTTCCTGTTCCGAAACCAGCACCATTGATTATAACGGAAAGCCCGAAGGTGACTTCAACTCCACCTTCGGCCAGCACGAAGGCTGTGCGAGTGAAGGCTGCTCCGCCCGCACAGCAGGGGAGGAAGTTGAAGACTTACTCCGGCGGAGGCGGCATCGTCGACCAGGGTCAGGAATTCGGCTCCTGACCCGTCTATATATATTAAAGAGGCGGGTAAGAAGGGACCCCGCACTACGCATTCCCTTTCTCCAAAAAAGGGGAAGCCATCCGCCCCACCACCTGCGGATGCTTCTGCGCCTGGGGACGTTTCGGTCCCCAGATCTGCGCGCTCCCCACGGAGATCCCCCCGCCGCCGAACTGCGTCTAGGAAATCTTCCACCGAGTCGATTCACTCCATGACCTCGCCTGAGGACATCGAGATTATAGTCGACGTAGTGGATGAAGATCCTCCAGAGGCTAAGTTGTAGCTTGCTGCTCCAACTTATTCCCTAGTCTATAAGTTCACACAATGGCACTGTTACAGTGGAATTGTAACAGTTATGACAGGCATTTGACAGAGATCCGTCAGCTTATTGCCCAATACGCAGCGAGTATAGTCTGCCTACAGGAAACAAACCTCAGACCTGATCACGAGACTGTTCTGAGAGGTTTCTGACTATACTCTAAAGAGCGACAAGACGCCGCCTGGGCTTCCGGGGGCGTTTGTACCTTCGTTCGCTCTGACTGCTATAGTGAGGAGTTTCCACTCACCACTCCTCTGGAAGCTATTGCAGTTCGCGTGTCCTTGCCTGCTATGACAACTGTTTGTAACGTGTACCTTCCATCGAACCAGCCCCTTGATATTAATGACGTCTTTGATCTTGTTGATCAACTTCCAGTTCCTTTCCTACTCGTGGGTGATTTCAACTCTCATCACCCCCAATGGGGATCACCATCTTCCTGCCCCAGAGGAAGGGACATGGAGGGCTTAATTCAAGGGTTGGATTTATCTCTATTAAATACAGGGGCAGCTACACATTTTAGCTTAGCGCACGGCACGTACTCACACATTGACTTGAGTGTGTGTAGCCGTGCGCTGGTCCCCCTATTTGGTTGGTATGTACACGACGACCTCTGTGACAGTGACCATTTCCCGATCGTTCTTACCCTTCTGAACCAGACGCCCGTGGAGTTCCCCAGTCGTTGGGTTCTTGAGCGGGCAAATTGGCCCTCGTTTCAAGAGCGAGCTGTCTTCGTTGATCTTGGTTGCCGGAGCGTCGATGACGAGGTACAGCACATCACCGATGTGCTTCTTGCTGCCGCCGAAGAGTCCATTCCATCCTTTTCTGGGACTCCTCGTCGCAAACTCGTCCCTTGGTGGACAGAGGATATTGCAGCGGCAATAAGAGACCGTCGTCGAGCTCATAAGCACTACCGTTGGCGTCCAACCATGGCCAATTTGGTGGCGTTTAAGAAACTTCGAGCCAAGGCACGGATTCTTATTCGCCAGAGTAAGAAACAATCCTGGGAACGGTATGTGTCTTCTATTACGGCACATACCCCCTCCTCTCAAGTGTGGACTAAACTACGACGCATTTCGGGAATTCAGACATCTTCTACTGTACCGGGAATTTCCATTGATAATGAACTGGTTACAGATCCTTATCGCGTTGCAAACCATCTCGCCTCGTATTTTGCGGATATATCCGGTTCCGATAACTATGACCCTGCCTTCGTGGCCCTGAAGCGCGAAGCGGAACGTTTCCAGCTTAGTTTTGCTTCCCGCGCTTCGGAGGAGTACAACGTGCCCTTTACGGAGTGGGAACTCCGCGGAGCGCTGGCGCTCTGCAGGGACACGTCTCCCGGCCCGGATAATATTCACAACCAGATGCTTAAGCACCTTAACGATGAGAGCATTCGTTATTTGCTCAGGGTGTTTAACCGAATCTGGTTGGAAGGTGTGTTTCCAGCGCAATGGTAGGAAGGTATCATTATACCTATCCTGAAGCCCGATAAGGATCCCAATTTGACAGGGAGTTACAGACCTATTTGTCTCACTAACGGTCTGTGCAAGCTCTTTGAGAGGATGGTCAATCGGCGCCTGGTGTGGGTCCTGGAGAAACGGGGATTCCTGTCTGAATACCAGTGTGGTTTCAGGGCGTCTCGGTGTACCAACGACCATCTGGTACTCCTGGAGACCGCCATACAGGACGCTTTTCTCCGGAGACAGCACCTAGTCGCTGTTTTCTTTGACCTCGAGAAGGCCTATGACACCACTTGGCGTTACGGCATCCTCTCTACCCTGCATCAATGGAAATTCCGAGGTAACTTGCCGGTTTTTATTGCGAATTTTCTGTCCCTTCGCCTGTTCCGTGTCCGAATAGGGGGGACATATTCGCAATATCATATACAGGAAAACGGAGTCCCACAGGGATCGGTGCTTAGCGTAACATTATTTGCGATTGCCATAAACGGTATAGTCGCTGCTGCTGGTCCAGCAGTGGTACCGTCGCTATATGTAGTCGACTTCGCTCTACATTATAGTGCGCAAAATAAGGCGGTCGCTGAACGACAGCTACAACAAGCTATTCGGAGAGTGGAACGCTGGACACTAGAGCATGGCTTTCGATTCTCAACCGCTAAGTCCTCGGTTGTCCATTTCTGCCAAAAGCGCACTCTCCATCCTGATCCTGAGCTTTATCTGGGCAATGTAGCTTTGCCTGTTGTTGCTGCGTACCGGTTCCTTGGGCTCCTTTTCGATCAGAAATTGACGTGGGAGCCACACGTGCGGTGTTTGAAAACTGCCTGTGCTAAGAAACTCAACATGTTGCGGTATCTTAGCGGCACAACATGGGGGGGGGGGGGGGGCGGACCGCGCGGTGCTCCTTAGCTTTTATAAGGCTCTGATTTTATCTCGATTAGATTATGGCAGTGTAGCATATGGTTCGGCCCGTAAGTCAGTGCTTGTTAAACTGGACAATGTCCACCACGGCAGTGTGAGGCTGGCGACGGGTGCCTTTCGGACGAGCCCAGTCGTCAGCTTGCTCGCCGAGGCTGGCGTACCTCCTTTACACCTGAGGCGCCAACAAGTAGTGCTGACCTATGCTGCAACTCTTCGACAGATGCCCCTTCATCCAAGCTATCCATGTTTGTTTTCCAATCCGAATCGCTGGCTGTATGATGCGCTCGCCCGAGCCACTCGGCCGGCGGGGATTCGCTTGGATGACTTATACCGTCAGTTCCGATTTCCTTCTGTCTCCTGTATCGCCCGAGTACCTAGCAAGGCCCCTCCGTGGACAGGGGCGGTCGCAGCCAGAACTTTTGGAGGGGGCCCTAAGCCCATAAGGAGGGGGGGGGGGGGGAGGCATCCGTCCTATTTTTATATACAGTAGGCTATCTTTAATTTTTACTGGAAGCATGTCGCATAATATCATAAGGACTGAAATTCGTATAATAACCTATTAGTTTTATAAAAATCGAGGGAAGGGTCGAATAGACTCTAGAAAGAGAACACACATAATAAAATTTAAATCTGTTTATTGTAGGTATCTGATCAATGAACAAAATCCAATCGCCTTGTCTTCATTTTGGCAAACCGATCAGTTACTTTCTCCACACTGACTTTCGTTGACCGATGGCAATGTAACAGAGCCAGTCCGGTTAGCCTTTCTTCCGGCATTCGGGACCATAGCCAGTCCTTCAGCCGTCGCAATGTCGGGAGTGACGTTACTCACAGGCAACGTCGCCAAAAGCTGCAGGAGAGTGTTGACTGTAGGTGTCAAGCTTTGAGAAGCAGCTACCGTTGACTCAATTGCAGTTGATGGCAATTTCTTCCCTGCCGACTTCAATCTCAACCATCGCTGTCTCCATACAGCATACTCTCCCTGCAAGTGGCGCCCGTCGGAAATTAGCAAAGGCTGATACTTGATACGAAGAGCCTCCAAACATTGCACCACTGTTGGGTCTTCAGCCGGTTTGTCAACGCAGATTGCAGGCATCAAGTCGAATGCGCCCAAAGATTCATTTGGAAATTGTTCCTTGAGATCCTGCACCACATGCTCGATCAGCGGAATGAAGACAGTTCGGCGGTAGAACTCTTCGGGTGCGTCAATGTCAGCTGGAACGTTGGACCGCTTCCTCCTGCCTGCTCTTCGGGGCAACGCCACCTCAAACTCCAGTTCTTCCGCAAAATATTATCTCAAAGTACGGTTCAGCATTCTCACGTGCAGTCGAAAGCGCCTCGATGGTGTCCATGACACCCGCGGAAGCCGAACCAAGTCCAATGAGTCGTCCTGAAGAAGAAGGCTCAAAGGCCGGGTTTTAACTAGAACGTCGCACAGACACAACATTGAAACCACAAATTGCGTATCACACAATGATTGAATGAGGGATTCAGCTGCACTCTATGTGTCGCTGTCCTCCCATTCTGCTATGATTTCTTAAGTTCGAATTATCTTAACTAAGAGTCTCTCGAACTGTAAATGGCCATCATGTTTTTCACTCCACCTCGTTTCACACAGTTTGCCAAAGTCTTCGCCCAAAACTGACAAAAAAAAAGCTTTGTATCTTTTAGGAGATGATCTAGCAAAGTTAATTGCATTTTTCATCAATGCTGTACCTTTACAAGTGGGCACTACTTTTGAAGTTTTCGCTAAGCTGCTGTTAAGGGCGTGATTGTAGCATGGACACCTAGAACCGCAAGGTGCCGCTTTCAAAAGTTCCTGTACTGCACCTTTCGTTTCCGATGACATCACCGAACTGTTATCCGTGCCTACCCCAACACAAAGCTTAAGATCGAGTGAGAGCTTTGTAGTGAGATCTTGTACAACGTGACCAAGAGCAAAGCCTGACAATTTTGGTTCACCGCCTTGAATATCGTCCTCCCTAATAGACTCGTAGGCGTCCGCAAATGTCAAAATATCTTCGTGCACCTTCTCTTCGTGGACGTAGCGAAGTGACAATGCAAGCTGTTCTTTTAGCGAAATGTCTGATGTCTCATCGAACATGACGGAAAACATGCTGCTACTTTCACCTTCCGAACAATGTCTTCTTGGATTTCCTCACGACAGCACTTAATCAGTTCATTTTGTGTTCTATTACTAATATACGTAGCCCGTGCTGATGCATTTTCAAGGTGGCAACGAAGAGTTTCGTCGCCGCTTTCGACTCGAAACTGAAGGAGTTCACGGAAGTTTCCTTCATTTTTTAAGGGGTCTGGAGGGTTGGTCTCACTTTCACAGGCTGGTCCTGTGATGTCAAAATTGGAACTGTCAAGTCAAACCTTTGCTCTCTTCCCTTTCTCTCCTCTGCCTTTCTCTTTCTCATTTTCATTTTTTTTCTTTCTATTTTTGAAGACCGTTTGGGGGGGGCATGGCCCCCTTGCCCCCCCCCCTTGGGACCGCCCCTGTCCGTGGATGGTCTCTCGCCCTGATATCATCCTGGATCTGCACACCGGCCCCAAGTCGGACACTGACTCCTCCGTCCATCGAAGGCTGTACCAGTCCGTGGTGAGCCGGTATCCGGGATCAGGGCTTCTATTCACGGACGGTTCGAGGGTAAACGAGAAAGTAGGCTGTGCATTTGTGGTTGAGGATCGTCGGTTTCTCTTTTCACTTCCCGATGCCTGTGGCGTGTACACAGCGGAGCTCCATGCCATCTTAGAGGCTCTGCGGTACACGTTATCAGACGATCACCAGCACTTTCTTGTGTGTACTGACTCTCTGAGTGCGCTGCAAGCGATCGATGTGTGTTTCCCGAAGCACCCGTTGGTCCAGCGTGTGCCCGACCTGCTCGTCAGTTCGCGTACCGCTGGGGCCGGGGTGTCCTTTGTGTGGCTTCCTAGCCACATGGGTATTCTGGGAAACGAGCTTGCTGATCAGGCGGCGAGAGAGGCAGTCGCACTGCCCTCGCTACCGTATAAGGTGCCTGCTAGTGATGTGCGCTCTCAGTTGCGGCATTCGATCCTGTCGCATTGGGAGGAAGCATGGCGCGCCACGCCTCCACCCAACAAACTGAGAGGCATCAAGGAGACAACGAAGGTGTGGAAATCTTCCTTCCGATCTCTCCGGAAGGAAGCTGTGGTACTCTGTCGACTCCGGATCGGCCATGGGATTGCTACCCACTCCCACTTGCTGAAGAGAGAAGATCCCCCTGTGTGTCCTTGCGGCGCCCACCTAACCGTGGCACACCTTTTCATGGAGTGTGTGGATCTGGCCGATCTGCGCAGAACTCTTAAACTGCCTAATACCTTCTCCCTTATTCTCCGTGATGACGGGCCGTCAGCTGACCTCGTCATCCGGTTCATGAGGGCGAGTGGTTACTTTTTTAAGTTTTTATGTGTAGTTACGACTTTTAATTCATTTAAATCTGTTTTATGTTTTTTATTGTGTTCATCTATTTTATTGTTCACTATGCCTTATTTGTTTTATCCTTTTTTACCATCCGCCTTTTATTCTTTTTATTCAAATAAGGCATAATTTTTGGGGCTCACTGTCTGTTTTATAAACACCATTTTCGTTTCATCCATGGCAGTGAGTTGTTTTTATCTACATCCTTTCATTTCACGCCATTTCATTTCATTAGGGGCCGATAACCTCGATGTTAGGCCCCTTAAAACAACAATTATCATCATCATCATACAACAAGTGCTGGGCTGGCGGCCGACCGTTCCAACTCCGGCCGGCTCTTAACGCACATTCTTGAAGGTCTGATGAAGACGACGGAATTACCGAAGCATTGTGATGGTGTCATCTACGATGGTGCTGTACTCGTCCGTGCTAACCCTCCAAAATCGGCGAAAACTTTTGATGACTACTACACAAAAGAATTAAGGGAAACTGTTAACAAATTTACATCCACAATGGGGTGCAAGCGACTTGACATCGTCTGGGAACATTACAAAGGTCTTAATAAATCCGCGCGAGATGCTAGAGGAGTAGGCGTACGACGAAAAATTAGTGAAAAAGCAAATGTGCCTCGAAATTGGCAAGACTTTTAAAAAAATTCTTCAAACAAACAGCAACTTTTTCGACTCATCGCCTCACTTGCATTGGCAAATAGCAGTAATGAGGTATGCTTAGTTACCCACATGAACGGCCGCATAGTTTCGTCAGATTCAAGCAGAACAAGTATCGGTGGCTTAGACTGTGAAGCACTAGAAGAGGCCGATGAAAGAATGATGCTTCATGTTCGAGATATGGCTGATCACGGAGCATGAAAAGTGGTGATTTATTCCTACGATACGGACGTTCTTGTGCTGTCTATTTCATTCATGTCTGTATTAAGGCAAGCTGGATTGGAAGAGTTGTGGATTTATTTTGCAGCGTCAAAGAACCGACGATACTTAGCCGTTCATGACATTGCCGAATCGTTGGGTGAAGAAAAATGCGCAGCCTTAAGAGGTTTCCACGACTTTAGTGGGTGTGACACAACGTCTTCTTTTGAAACCAATTCTAGAAGAAAAAGCGAATGGAAAACGTGGCTAGCCTTTGAAGAAGCAACAAGCGCTTTCCGAAGAATATCTGCTCCACTCACTGATCTCCCTGATGACGTCTTTCATACCTTGGAAAAATATGTGGTTATTTTGCACACCAGAGATCCTGAAATTCAATCGACAAACGAGGCCAGGAAAATTCTTCTAACAACCAAGAACAAATCAATAGAAAGTCTTCCACCGACAACAGACGCCCTGTTGCAACGTGCACTACGGTCTACATTTCAAGCCGGCCATGTTTGGGGACAGGCCCTCAATATCGAACCTATTCTACCATCACCACAGGTAAGTTCAATCAAAAGTGTATGTATGTCTGCTGAGTATTGCCGGTAAAAACACTAACACTGCGTTTACGTTTTATTAAGGGCTGGGGATGGCTTAAGCGCGAAGACACGTGGACTCCTAGATGGACAACACAGCCTCCGATTTGGACAGCCTTAAGGGAAGTACTGCTCAAGTGTGGATGCCAAAAAAAACTGCTCAACGAAAGCATGTAGTTTCTTTGGAAACGATGTGCCATGTAAAATAATGTGCAAACATTGCCGAGGGAAATGCCACAATGCCAGTTAAAATGAAAGTCAAACTCAAAGAGACACCCTTTTAAATCATGTAATTAACCTATAACAGAGAAAACATTTATCTTATTTTTTTTCCAGTGATGAGGCCACTGCATAGTAGGTAATATTTTGTGATCAATAAAACCAAAACAGTATTAGTAGTATTACTTATTAAACAGTGTATTTTTATTATGTGACAAACACATAAAGTGTAAAATATTTATCTTTTAAATGTAACGTGGACAACATTTATGTTAAATGCCTTAAAAAAGAAAAAACGCTCACTTCGCAATAGAGCACCAAAGAGAATTTGCCCCCCCCCCCCAAAAAGTACCAAGGTCAAAGGTTGTTTTTTTCAATAAAAATCCCCCCCCCCCCCCCCTAACTAATGTGTATTGGTCTCGAAAGTTCAAAAAATATTGTAGTTGTGTTTGAAATGTGGAAATTAGTCAATAACTATATAGCCTAACACATACCTGTACTCTAATTTGTCCATTTCTATATTTCAAATTTCTTAACGTTTGTTAAAAAATAATAACGGCACTCTTGATCCCGGAACGTACTTCTATGTCATCAGAAGTTCAAACAAATATTTCAGTTGTGTTTTGGATGTCGAAATTAGTCGAAAATTATACAACACATGCCTAATGTTGGCAGTTCCTTATTTTTAAATTTTCTTAACGTTTGTTCGGAAATAACTGTATTTTTTGTCCCGAAACGTACTTATATGCCATCAGACGTTCAAATAAATATTTCAATTGTGTTCAGGAGGACGGAATTAGTCGAAAACAACACAACGCACCACACATTTAACAAATTTATTTATTTTCGTGTGTTTTTAACGCTTGATCAAAAGTGGACGCCATCTTGGATCCTAAGGGACATTTTTGGTGTTACCTCTTTTAGAATTATCAAACATAGTGCTACCGACAAATCTGCCAAGTGGCGTGGTATAGAAACTATTTGCAGTATGGAAATACGTACCGCACCCACTATTGGCCATGGCCAGATATCTAGAGTAGACCTCATTTTGTCGTACAAAGAGTAATTTTATGACTTGAAAATATTGAGAACGTTGTAAATTGAAATTCTTGTTCAACTACTCTGGGACTGCCTCATCAAATGTACAGTAGTCTATCTGCTTCGTCCATGCCCCCAAAGTGAAATAGATTATGCCTCACTTCCATGTCCTTCGGCACAGTGCTTGGCTTGTATGAATTGTTCTTCACGTTTTATTGCCTTATACACGAAGTTGTATGCTGAAACAGAGTATGTCCTCTGCAGATCAAATTATGACTCTAAATTTGATTTCTCACCAAACCAAATTCAGCTTTGTTTCACAAAATCATCCCACTGCAATGTGTTACTATCACGCACAGGGATTATGACCACGATGTCCGTACCCCCCCCCCCCCCCCCCCCAAATGTAAAGAAAGATATAAGAGATTTATTTTACAGGGCTTGTATATATTTTGTATACATTTATTGCATTCTACGACTAGGGACACTGTTGTCGCAGCCCCATGTACTTTGCTATTTTAAGAATCCTTCTAATAGTCTTTGGGTTTGTGTCATATGCACAGTTGCTCAGACAATGAATGAGCGGGCTCGTAATACTGTCTTGGAAAAGTCCCAATGGTGGGTGTATACGAAACCCAGTACAGCAATGTCAGCGATTGTAAGTTATAAAACGAGGTTACTTTACTCATTCTGTTGAGTTTTGGCTCTGGGATCGAGAAGGAAAGGAAGGGATATCTTATATTTCTTTTATATATCATATCCCTCATCCCTCATTTCTCTCTTGAGGAGCGTGGTGGCGCAGCGGTCAAGCTGTTGCACCCTCACCGAGGTGAACCGGGTTCGATTCCCAGTCAATGCATGTGAGATTTTATAAGTGAAATGCCATGTCCTGTGGTTTGGATTCCACGTAAAAAGGAAGTCCCGTGGCTTCCTTCTTCCTTCCTTCATTTCTCTCTTATATTAACATATTCTCTTTTCTCTCCTATATTCTCATATTCTCTTATCATGAGTGCACTTTGCCAAAATTACAGTTATACTTATTACTACAGGTTACAGGAATGAAGACAAAAACTCATCTCATAAAGCCTGTACCACACGACGAGGAAATTAATCAAAGAAAGGAAGAAAGAAAGAAAGAAAGAAAGAAGCCTGTCATTGAAATTTCCATATATTAAGCAAATATAGATGATTATGTTTCCTCTTCGTCGTCTTCTTGGGAATGGAAATCCAAAATGATTCTTCCATGAGGTATGCTGTTAAATGATTGTTCGATATATATAGATTGTTGTACGCAGTAGGTCACCCACGTCCCTTCCCTTGGGACATAATGTTGTTATTGAAATTCTACACTCCAGGCACGCCAATGATCCAAGGTCTGCGTGGCCAATACTTAATAATTATACAACGGTATGGTAATCCCTTTGAAGTAAGTCAGAATTCCTTGTACACTACTCTCTTGCCACTTTCAATACAGAGACGCAAAATTGTACATTTGGTAAGCCATTCGTGAGATGTGAACATTCTTCCAAGTAACAGCCATTATTTACGTTTCCTTTGTGAACGTTCCTTTATTTTTTCAAGTTGAAATCAATAAACAAAACTTTGGAAGCGCGGAGCAGTGCAGGAGTGGGTAAACACCGGCTTCCATCTCACAATAGCAAGCCAACGAAAATTTTAACAAACGACTGAATTTCAAACAAAGATTAATTGAGAATCGTAAAACAAAACAGAAAATAAATAAATGAAATAAAAGTAGAAAAAGCTGCCGATAATAAAACAAAAGAGAACTGGGCTGGAACCGTTTGCTGACAGGAATACAAACTCCTTTTGTGAGTGCCTTGCGTATGCTCCCCGCAAAGGCTGAGTATGTGTGTAAGCCCATGTAAACCTGTACACGCTCAACAAAAGAATAATATAACACATTTGAATGAAGCAGAAAATAAAATATATGAATTTCCTAAGATGACGAGGGTTCATCAAGGAAAATTTCTACACGTTACACTCCCCTACTAAAACAGCACTAGAACCCGATGTTTATTCACGTATTGCATGCCTTCAATGTGGCATTTTTGAGGTCTGCGCCTGTGTTGCATATTTTATTAGATAATTAAATTTATTATAATGAATCTTCGGAAACAATAATGAATATTTCAATGTTAGTTTTCTACATAGTCACACGTATCTTGCTGAGTATATATGCTTTGACCAACTGAATAGCAATGCTTTATATCGAATCTTCAATGTTGTATTACGTATCTTCTGAAACATTGCTGAGAATGTAACCTTTGACCAACTGAATAGCAATGCTTTATATAGAATCTTCAATGTTGTATTACGTATCTTTTGCTACATTGCTGAGTATATAAGCTTTGACCAACTGATTAGCAGTGATTTATATAGAATCTTCAATGTTGTATTAGGTACCTTCTGCAACATTGCTGAGTATATAAGCTTTGCCCAACTGAATAGCAATGCTTTATTTAGAATCTTCAATGTTGTATTAAGTATCTTATATAACACTGCTGAATGCTGAATACTGTATTTAAATCTTTTATATTTTTAAGACAAAGCCACCAGGATGGGTTTAAAGGGATAACTATGCTGCAAGTTTTTCTTCACCTATTACCTATTGCATTCACGAAATCCATTTTAATCGCAAAACTCTTACTAACGAACGACATAGGTCAAATCTGCATCGTCTTACTTGTTAGTGAATTAGTTAGTAGCAAAAATTGAACTCATTTCTCTCAGTAACACTTGTAAGGCACTCATTATTACTCGTTCATGCAAATGACTTTTTTAGATTCCGATAGTTAGGTTATAACTCACCCTGTAACATATTGTCTAGTATAGAACCCAGTGACCGACAGTAGTGGCTACGCTGGCTAAAGCGCAGCATTAGGTCATGGGGCCAAGCTCTCTGCTGACTCGGTAGACGCGTGGGTTCGAGCCCCACCGTCGGCCGTCCTTGAAATGGTTTTCCGTGGTTTCCCCCATTTTCAACACCAGGCAAATGCTGGGACGGTACCTTCTGACAGGCCACGGCCGCTTCCTTCCACATCCTTGCCCAGTTGCATTCACCATCATTCATTTCATCTCTCATTAACTCCTCTCATGAGGTTGGCGTCAGGAAGGACATCCGGCCGTAAAAACCATTGCCACAAAGACTTCCATCGCATCTCATCCCCGACCCCGTTGGGAGACGGGAATAATAAGGGGTAGACATACATAGAACCCAGTGAACTTGTTCTCTGTCTTGCAACTGTATTGAAATATGTGCACGTAGACCTAAGTACAGTATACTCTCGATAATCCGTGCACGGATTAACCGTGCAAGTTTTCACATAATTAAAACATTGATTGTTAATACAGTATACAGTAAAACAAATTCTCTTTAATTGATACTGTACTGTGACTTGATTACGTTTGAATTTACTTTTCTTACATATCTTTGCAGTGTAGTCCCGGTATTTTACGCACATATTTTTGCAGTGTAGTCCAGGTGGGGGTAAGTTATTTTTTGTACGGTACTTTGTGACAAGACGGCGACTTCTTGCTTTGTCCAGTCTTCTTTTGTATTAACGAAGTGCAAATTCCGTAAGAAGGTGGGGGTAGGCTTATTTCAAGGTTGCTGGAAGGCAAGTGTTGTCCGCATTCCATTGAGGGATCCGCTTATACGGTCAACAGCTGTTTATCAGATAAACAACCAAAAGCAGTGATACATTAAAGACTTTTCAGAGCACAATAATGTGGGTGAGTTGTCTTTAGAAATGCATTATAGCCTACATTATATGGTACTGATTTTTTAATAATAGAAGGCATTCGTCTTGCAATAAACAAATGCTTTTGGATTATCCGTTTTTTCGGATTATCCGTGCCATTCACCCCAGTCATTAGCCCGTATACTCGAGAGTATACTGTATTGGAAATATCTGGTCTCTTGTACAAAATGATTTGGGAGATCTTGTCCTGCTTGTCTCCCCCACCGGGCACGCCCCTGTTGTGAACATGCTAAGCTGAAGGTGATGTGGTCACCCCTGGGCGCTTGAGGGAGAGGGGTGTGAAGGGAGGGTCAGCACCCAGCACTTAGCGAGACCACTCCATTATATGGCGGTTCCGGGTTCCACTCCATTGCCCCGCTAAAAGTGATAGTCGCGTGGCCCTGCTCGTGTTGGGACGGCTCCTGCATAGAGAAATCCCCACAAATCTTGACGTACAGTATCCTCGCACATGGACACCAAAACAGAATTCTTCCTTTGTGATGAGGAAGCTCGTTTGAGTCCTGTTAATTTAGGCACCTAGAGCATTATTAGGGTGGGGAATTGACTAGGAGGGATTAGTAGAAGTACCCCATCCTCTCTCCTGTGGTGAATTGCATTCCCCATACATACCCCACATACATTTTCATTTGAAACTGTTTCGCCTCTAAGCGTCCAGTCTAGTCTTCAAGCCCCTGTTTGCGAACAAGCCGCCTCCATTTCCCCTATTATCAGTTAGCACTGCGGCCTCCTCTGCTTCTACACCTTTCACTTTGAAATGTTTCAACACTGAATCTATCCATCACCTCCTAGGTCTACCTCTGCTTCGCTTACCCTCTACAGCCAAACACATTAACCTCTTAGGTAATCTCTCCTCACCCATTCTCTTCACATGATCCCACCATCTGAGACGGTTCATACGAACAGCTTCATTTAGCGCACAGGTGGGCATTGAGATAGCCCTCTCTTGAGCTAATGGTATGAGCGCGGAAAGACCCGTGAGCAGCTTACTTCTAATAGCTTGTGTAGCAAATTCTAGAAGTTGACAAGTGGAGTAATGCCGCAATCAAGGCCACGGCATTGTACCTGGTTGAGTATTTGTGCTTAACCCTCCGTCGGGCGCAGCTGGCCTGACAGGCCCCGAAAATCTATTCTTGCTCCCCCACCTTCCCTGAGGGCACCTATGCACCTGCCCCTTTTAGTATTTTCCTATCTCTAGGTCCCTTTCCGAATGCTCCCTGTTAGTTTTCCCGCCTCCTCCGTAAAGCGCAGTAATTACCCTCCAGGCCTGTGAGGCGCATTGCGCCCGAACTCGTTCGACTTTGGAAGGTTCGTATTTCCTTATTGTTCCATCGCATAATTGCTTCTTTTCCTCATTTTATGAATAAGAAATACATAGATTGTGGTTATTTCGTGAATTAAACGGGTCAAAGGATGTCGAATTATGAATGCTATGTATGTCACAAAGCAATCTGTCTACCCCATACAGATACAGTATGACTTACCAACCTTGCACTTTACTGGGGCAATGTATCTTTACTGCTGAGCATTCCAACAGTGATTCCAAGTAAGACTGGCTCTTTATGGTGTTTGAAGCCAGTTTCCATTGTTGCCTTAGTAAAGAGAAGTTTTTGTTAAGACTGACTCTATTGTGCTATATCTTATTTTGTAATAAGAACATTATTTAAGTTTTGTTCGTAATCTTAATATTTATTTGAATTTTTCACATGAAAACTGAACGCAATTTGGTGGTGGGTTGTTAATGCGAGCTATTATTTTAAAGTTTGATTGTGAGCAATAAATTATTGTATGTTTTTAAAAAACCTGATGTTGAATAAACTCCCTATGTATATCCTAGTGAATGCCACTTATCACTTAAAACATAATTGCGTTAATTGAGTGTTAATGACGTCTATACAACAAGGGCCTGTCAGGCGCACTGCGCCCGAACACGGGAGTCGCGGAGGTGCGCCCGACGGAGGGTTAAACGGTACAAATGTACAGTACGTGGTGTATTTATGATGGCTAGTCAAAGCGATGCGGTAAAACGGCGTTCTATTGTACAGTCCAATTCGGGTTGGGAGTATCATTAGCCTACTTGTTCACCAAAATCGAAAATGGTACCTGGCAAGATATTAGCCACCAAGAAGTCTAATTTAGAATGTCACTACAGAACACATCACTTCCACCAATATGGGAGTGTAGAGGGTGAAATGTGACTTACTCGTCTCTATCTACGTGAGGAGTATTTAGGTATCAGCGTATAACATCAATAATTTTGCTTCCTACGCATAACCTAATGAAATTAATATTGGCTAATTAAACTTATTTACTTTACACATGCCATTTGCATTCACAAAATTATTTATTTCCTTATCATAATCCAGTGCACTGAATAGAACGATAAACTGTTATAAGTAGGGCTTTTAACATATTTTTATGTAAATACATATTTTAAGCATTTTTTCTATAAATACATAAATTCCTGCTTTTCACTTATTAGCACATAGAAAGACATAATATTTATTTATTTTTTAAAATCAGTATGCTAGATCTTTCAGTTTATTGCATTTTTGTTCTGTGTTACTTCAACGGGGAAGAACCTGTGAGCTATCTAATCTTCATGCAGATCGTATGTCAGCTTGCAACTGTGTTATTCTTAACTTGTCGCCCCGTGCCACTCACTGTGGAAGCCGGGAATTTCCTTTTCCATAGCCATATTGCACCACGTGCTAGACCTCCCCTCCCCCAGCTACCTGGAACCAGTGTCACTCACATACAGTTCATTTCTGGCACTGTGAAGTGTAATGCAGTTCTACGATGCCTAAAGTAAAAACAACGACGAGTTATCGTCTGTTGTAGAATTTAAAGATAATTTTACTTCTGATGGGGACGTTCTGTACTGCCAACCATGTGTGAAAGCGATCAAGGCTAAACAGCGGTCTCAAGTTACACAACACCTCAAGGGCAAGAAACATATTGCCGCTGTTTCGCGCCTTCAGAATAAGTGTTTCGCGATAATCGTCTTGATTTGTGATGGACAACCTGAAGATGTATCTCGTTGTGTATCGTAATGCTTCAGCAGTCAGTGAGACATAGAATAAATTGCATTCGTGAGTACTGCATATTGTTTATATTCCCATTAATAAACTTAATTATACCAATATTTTTACTTTTTTGTCACATATTTCAGGTATTTTTAACACATAAAAATAAATATTTTCCCGATTTTTAGCACCTAAAAATCCGAGCCCTAGTTATAAGATTGCTGTAAATCTGTTTTGATACGCGTCATTCCCGTGCGAGCCATGTAAGCAGCTGCTAGGCTGTACTTTCCGTCAGAGTGCATACACTGCTCCGTATCCTGCCTGAGCTGGAGCGTTGCTCATTGAGCGGAATTGTGCTCACCTTTCATCTAGCGTCCTAATTTCTAACTTAGCATTTATCTCTTCATTACAAGTACCTTCCTGCCATTGCTCCCATCCATTTCTCCCAGCAATATTTCGTGCTGCCCCCATATCAGCTACTTCTAACGTATGTATCAGATATCCTGAATCTACCCAGCAATCAATTCCATATAGCAAGTTCGGTCTAAATACTGAGTGATGTAGGAAGAGTTTCGTCGCTACACTCCCTTCTTTCTTTCGGAATACTTGAGCGAGCCTCACTTGCATTCCCCTCATATACAAATTGGTATACACCTTCCAGGTATAATGTCCATCCCCGTAAAGAAACGTAGATTTTATCAAGGAAGTATGGGTGGTATTTCTTCTGAAAGCAGTACAGGAAATCACACCTAAATACGGTTGTGGTATACAAGGGGACATTGTGATATTGAAGAATCTCCTGATATTACTAAAACTTAGCACAAGTGCTGGTTGTATCACAAGAAAAGCACCTGTGATGATATTTTATCTTCTAAATCACTTGGGTAAGAGGACGAAATGTGCTCTGCGCTCGTAACATTAAGATTAGGAAATCCGGCAAGCCTGGCTTGAGAAGACAGTGTTGGTGTTGCCCCTGTTTATTATTAATACATCTTCTTAGTCAGATAATGTCCAGGAAGTTAATCCAATAAGCAGGAAGGAGAATTTCACTCTACCTAGAAATATATTACTAGACCTACTGTACTATCCGCGATCCTATTTGTTTGATCTTGTCCTTCTCCATACAGAAAAAGTGTGTACTCCTGCATAGGCAGTTGAGGGATCACCCTGATAATTTAAACTTTGTATCAGTGGGCTCATTTGAATTACTTTTATCACCCCTGAAGGATAAGTTTCAATGATAAGTTTCAATCGTCAAGCGATCATCATCAGATCATTTACACTTAGGCTATTGAATCTATGTCTACAAGTAAGGATGATGGTATTCTTTAATTTACACAATTTAGTTGCAGTAGTTATTTAACTAGCGCAACTCGTCAGGATTTGTTATACATATGTGATTTTTAGCCTATTTTCATTAACAAAAAATAGGCTTGTGAGGTCACCTGTTGTCTGTGTGTGTATGCGAGTGCGAATGTTTGTGTGTCGTCGTCCCACTCCCCCTCCAATAAAATCTAAATGTCCGATGCGATTTCAATGAAACTTGGTGAGTACATACAACTACCTTGATTGACCTCGATCGTGCCTTTCAAATTGTAATATATTTCACCAATCTAACATTGCGGCCGTCAAAACTATTTCACTGGTGTTCTGTATCTCCGCAACAGTTACCGATATCACCCTGACATTTTATACGGTGATAAAGGGCACTACTGTACTATAAGTACAAACATATTACTTTCAAAAACATGGTAAGTACAAAACCAACATGGCGGCCAAGCGAAGTTGAAACATTTAAATGGCATTTTCTTGCGATTTAGCCATCCGAGCACAATAAAACATGGTACGGTAAATGTTATACAAATAATAATCCACTTTAGTTCATTTTTAATAACGTCAAGATGGCAGCTGTGGGAAATTTTAAATTAAAGTTTTTATTTCTTGTGTAGTAATTATGCGATTGAAGTGAACGTTTGAATAATATGACTACACAATAATCTTCATTTGATGGTTCATAACTCTTTGGCGTACATATACAACAATCTAACATTGCAGCTGCGTGAAATATTTCTCCAGCATTCTATATCTCCGAAATTATTACCGATGTCACCCTCATATTTCGTATGGTGATAGAGAATACTACTCTTATTTCAACAATGTGACATTGAAAACCTTGTTATCTACAAAACCAACATGGCGGCCAAACAAAGTTAATATAGGTTAAATTGCATTTTCTCACGACTTAATCATCCGAGCACAGTAAAATTCGGTGCGGCATATAATTATGCGTGATTTAAGCTACTGGCATCTTATGTTATTCAATTGCTTTAATAACCTGAAGATGGCAGCTGTGCAAAATTTTAAAATCATTTTAGTTTTTTTGTGTCCTAATCAAGTGATCGCAGTGAAAATCGTTTTAATAGGCAGGGGAGTTTTAATGGTAAAGACCGGTGGGATATATGAAAATAGGCTATTTAGTTCTTCACGGAACTACTTGCTTTTGTTAAGATATTGTTAGTGGTGATGACCGGGTGAGTTAGCTGCGGTTGTTACGGCGTGGCTGTAGGCAGTCACTCACATCCGGGAGGTGAGGAGGTTCGAATTCCCCGCCGGCAGCCTTGAAGAGGGTCTTCTGTGGTTTCCAATCTTCCTTCCAGGCAAAGGCCGTGGTTGGTCCCTAACTATAGGCCACAGCCGCTACCTTCCAATTCCTTGTCCTTACATTCACACTTTCCTCTCCAGGCAACACTCCACAAGCGACGGTACTTGTAGCTCACCCCATGGGTGTCCGCATAGAAGCAGCTAAAAACTCTGGCGAGCCGAACATGTCCTCGGACACTCCCGGGACTAAAAGCCAAACGCTAAGAAAGAAAGAAAGAAAGAAAGAAAGAAAGAAAGAAAGAAAGAAAGAAAGAAGAGGAAAGTGGTGATGGAGTTTCAAGTTTGCTTGCTTAGTGTGATATCTTCAGGTTGGAGTGGATTGTGAACTTTGCTGATTGTTTGAGCGACGTGTGGTCCGTTCCCGTGCAAATGCTAACACCGCCTGCACCACTGAAATGGAAGGAATTTCCTGTGCGGTCTCATTATCTCTTGTCCACCTTGGCCTTTCTCCCGCATTCCTAATTGTCCATTTCATCCGGCAATGAAACAATGCTGCCAAGTCTATATCATCACAATATGGTATATGTTACTGTAATCTGGACATCTTCAACTATTAAAGGCCAATTTTCATTCTTGCTACGCGTAAGCTAAACAGCCTACTTTAAGCGCACCCGTTCTATTGAGAATGTCTTGGAATGTTTAACACTGCAGTTAATGCCGGCCTTGGTTTATTGAAGATATGGTACAAAGTACGATAGAAACTTGTCATCGAAGTGTATTTATTAATCCCACGTAATTTTTTTTCAGGATTAGAGAAACACCCATTACAATTGGGTACAATAGCGTTAACCGAATAAGTAACACTAAATTTCGAATACTAAAGCAACACTGAACAAGTAGTTCCTTGAAGAAAATTCCCATAGGTGAACATGTGATAATAGCATCTACCAACAAACACGATTTCATTTTGATTGCTGTAATACAGTAGATTCGTAGATATTGAGAGCCGTCAAAATATTTCGGATGGCTGCCGCGTTGGATCGTTATATAATTATGTAGGCCATAGAGTTACGTACCATTAGATGAAAATTACTGCGTAGGGTCGTTATTCACTCATTATTCACTTCTATCGCATGATTTGGACACAAGAAATTAAAACATAATTTTAAAAACAGCCACCATCATGAGATTATGAAAACAATTGAATTAAATTAGATGCCAGTAGATTGAAATGTGTGTATACATGAACCGTACCAAGTCTCACTGCTCTCGGATGAATTAATCGCGAGCAAAAGCCATTTAAATGTTGTAATTTAGCTTGGCCGCCATGTTGGTTTTGTACTTGACACATTTTTGAAAGTCACGTAGGTAAACTTCTAGTTGCACCCTTTATCACCGTACAACATTTCAGGGCGATATCTGTTATTTTTGTGGAGATAAAGAATGCCAGTGAAATATTTTGCGCGGCCACCATGTTTGATTGGTGAAGCGTATTAAAATTTGAAAGGCACGGCCGAGTTCGGACTTGTATGTCCTTACCAAGTTTCATTGAAATTGCTTCGGCCGTTCAGATTTTCTTAGGGGGGACACGCACATACACACACATACGCACACACACACACACACACACACACACACACACACACACACACACACACGGACAAAATTAGATCCCATAAGCCTATTATTTTCATAAATGAGAATAGGCTAAACATGGCTTCCAACACGATAGTGAGCACAGATAGATTCAGCGATTGCAAATAGGGGAAATATGAAGTTCATCCTGGCACTTGTTGCACGCGAATTGCGTGCTTTCCACAACAATGCCAATGGATAAGGTGCACGAGGCGAGTAATGAACTATGCTAAGCAGTAGGCCTATTCCAGATGGTGTTGCTATATGGGTGAGGAGAATCGTCCATCATTGCAAATGGGAACGCTACATTATCTCTACTTAGTATAAAACTAAGTCCCCGATTCTTGGATGTCACGGGTAATCTCGAGAACCTCTGGAAGGATTTTGATCCGATTTTCATCATTCTGTAAAGGGTATCTCGAGGATGATTTCTGTTGAAAATAATTTATTTATGATCAAAGGAAGCCGAGCAGTAACGATTTCAGTGAAAAAGTCGAAAAAAGCCTGGCGTCAGAGCACTTTGTAAGCTTACGCTGGGCAAACCGTTAAAAATATCTAAATGAAATGAGTATAAGAATTGTTCAGCATGAAAAATTCTACAAAAAAGTCCGGGAGAGCATATCTCTATCTTGAATACATCGGCCACTATAAGGGTTTTATACGTTTTCATTTCTTCCAACCATGTCCAATCAAATACTGAGGCGACAGTTTACGAGCTAGCTAAGTGCGAGTCTATCACCCCTGTTACAGCCTAGCTAGCGGGCGAACCTATTACCCCAGATACAGCCAGCAGCAAACCGTCGAGTCGTGTTGAGTTAATACTTCAGAGATGGGTGGTTGTGTTTGGAGTTTCCCTGGAAGTGCAACTCGGCTTTTCTTCATTTCGCCTGTGAACGTTTCGTTCCGCAAAATACACAGTCAATTTAAGATTGGACGGAAGGGGGATTTGTGTTTCATGCACCTCGCAATTCTTAAATTACGCCTGACAAGAATTCGTTATAATTAATAGTCCAGTCAGTGATTTTAAGCCATCATGCCGAGATGTAAAACGGATATAGGTCATAGTTCATTGACATTGAAAAAACAAACGCTTATCGCGTAACAATGAAACAGAGCAACAAATAATTTCTCGATTGTCACAAGAGAGAGAAAGAAATACTTCACAAAGCCAAAGGGAGTCATTCCCAAAAGTTCCTTTGACACATGGAAGAAATGTTCATGGTTTGTGGTGCGATAAAGAGAATTCTGCTATGAATTATGGTTCCTCCATAAATTATATAAATGAAGCTTCAGTATCTTTTGGTGCTATGTCTGTTGTCTGCCAATACTGTTGGAAAGAGGAATCAAAATGTATATGTTGTTTGCAGGGAAAAGTAAAACTAGAAGGAATCCTTCCCCCTCTCGAAACTTTGCATTCCCTTCTGACAGGAAACCACCTTAAGAGTAATGAATTCATGAAGCACATACGTCATTATAATAATGCATTTCAAATGACCTCCTTCATGAGTACACAAGTAATCGAATGTGGCTTCATGCCGACATTTAGGGTACAAGGACAAAAGAGTGTACCATTTGGCCGGCAGTCTGTATCCTCCTGATCCTAATGATCACACGTTCCTACAGATTTATTTCATAGCGGACCCAGAAATACAAGCTTCTACTAGATGTAGCATCATTACACAACCCCTTAATAATGGCTTAGTGAGGTCTTTGCAAGAAATGTTACACTGCCATTCTTTCAAAGCAACGAAGGAATGGTATTTCGATATTGTTATCCACTCCGATAACATTCCTGTCGGTGAACATCGCGCCGCTTTAATGCATCTACTACGAGTGAAGTAGCTGTTGTAATAGCTGGGCAACAGTTTGACAGAAGGGAGATAGTATTACGTAGTCGTGATAACAACCTCCAGAAAATTCCTGAAATTCACAGATCTTATGATAGCTTGCAATATCTCTACTTAGTATAAAACAAAGTCCCCGATGTCACGGGTAATCTCGGGAACCACTGGATGGATTTTGATGCGGTTTTCACCATTCTGTAAAGGATATCTCGAGGAATGTTTATGTAGAAAATACTTTATGATCAAAGGAAGCCACGCAGTAACGATTTCAGTGAAAAAGTCGAAAACAACCTGGCGTCCGTGCGCTTTTTAAGCTTACGCTGGGCAAACCGTAAAAATGTCAATATACTATGAGTGTAAGAATTGTTCAGCAAGAAAAGTTCTACAAAAAAGTCCGCGGGAGCATATCTCTATCTTCAATACATCGCCCACTATAGTGTTTTTACGTTTTCATTTCTTCCAACCATCTCCATTCAATTACTGAGGCGACAGTTTAGGAGCAGGCGAGCCTATTACCCCAGATACAGCCAGCAGCAAACTGTCAAGTCGTGTTAAGAGAAGAGTGGTTGTGTTTGGAGCTTCCATGGAAGTGCAACTCGGCTTTTCTTCATTTCGCCTGTAAACTTTTCGTTCCGAAAAATACACAGTCAAGTTAAGATTGGATGAAAGAGGGATTTGTGTTTCATGCATCTCGCCATTCTTAAACTACGGCTGACGAGAATTCATTGCACATGCATCTCCATTATAATATAATTAATAGTCCAGTCAGTGATTTTAACCCATCATGCCGAGACGTAAAACGGATATAGGTCGTAGTTCATTGACATCGAAAAAAAAAGCGCTTTACACGTAATGCATTCATAACAATAATTTTAACAAACGCGGTCGTTCATTTCTTCTTAAGGCACTGCACATTATTGCAAACCAAGAGCTCTCATTTTGACACCATTCTGATTGTAAGCACGAAAAGTTTACCGTTCCTTTAGGTGAACTGATACAAAACCTGTGGCTCCGTAATAACACTGGATATTAGGGGGTAGTCGAATGTAATCTTTGCAGTGTCATTGCCCATTCATTACCTCAAAAGAAATGCCGTAGAATGTTAATTTATTTATCCCACTGGGAGACAAGACGACCAATCCACCAATCCCTTCATGTAGAAGGCATTAGGTAACTGAAGGAACCATGACCATACCCAGTGTTGTATCACACACATATGCCATCGAATTGAACGTTCTTAACCCTCTACGCTATAACTGCGTTATTATTATAGAAAGCATTTCACTCAGTCAAAACCAATTGTGCCCAATATATTAGGCGGGAAAACTAGTGTTTAAACACCCTAACCTGGGAGAAATATTACTCGTACATCTGCCTAAGTCAGGGGTGCACAACCTTTTTATAAGTGGGGACGAAGTTTATTTGTACATAATAAGTGGTGGGCCGCAAGTTCCCTTTACACATAGGCACTTACCAAACCCTACCGTACCGCTAAAGCTAATTTTACTATTATCTGAATAACCTATTTTACCAGCAGACAAAAAATGTGTTTCAATACCATCTTTGTGTCCTCTAAATGGTTTAAAACCATCTTTGAAATTTTTTGGCAAATTGCGTTATTAAGTTACCAAATTACTGATTTGCAATCAACTTAATCCTAATTGGAAACGGTTTAGGGTATATAAAATAAAATAATACTATCACAAGGTTGTAACATGTTAATTTTTACAAAAAGCAGAATTCCTAACACCAAATTATATAAAAAATGAAAAATCAATATATCGTCAAACTGACCATCAAATCAAGTAGTAGCTTATTTCAACTAGGGCCTACAATAATGGGAAAAATCGCATCAATCATAATATATATTCACGTTTTCAATAGTATAAACTATTTATCCGCGGCCGCATAAACTGACATTGAGAGCCGCAAGCGGCCTGCGGGCCACGGTTTGTGCACCCCTGGCCCAAGTGAATAGGATCTGATATCGCTTGACGATCGAAACACGTCATTCAATTAAATATCCCCCAGCTTTTTGTAAATAAATGCGTGTAATTTTGGGATAAATATCTAATGTAATATTTCTTTGAGGTTTAAATATTAGTCTTCCCACCTATTGTTATTGGGCACAAGTTGTGTTGACCGACTGAAAAGCTTTCTGTAATAGAACTAGGCTACACTGAAAAATGGCTTCTAATACTTCAATATCTAAAACAAAAGTTTGATTCATTTCAGTCTGTCAACACGATTTTACCCAAATGAGATGGGTTATTCCCTAATCCTGAAAAATAGTACATGTGATTAATAAATATTTATTTATTAATCGCATTTAATGTATTACTGAAAAGCATCAAACTTTTGTTTACTAAGGCAACACCGAAAAAGGGCTTCAAACACCAGAATAAACCTCAATATCTACAACTGCGTGTCGCACACTGCCTAATGGCCGAGAGATATGATTCATTAAAAGACCTCAATAATCCACATACAAACAAATAGTATATACTGTTATGTACAGTATGCATGTGTTTGTTGATGATAGTGATTGTTCTTTTAAGGGACGGAACAGCAGGTTTATCTACCCCGAATTTATGCAAGTATGTATGTGTAGGCTACGAAGCCTCCGTGGCTTAGGCGGCAGCACGCCGGCCTCTCACCACTGGGTCCGTGGTTCAAATCCCGGTCACTCCATGTGAGATCTGTGCTGGACAAAACGGAGGCAGACAGGTTTTACTCCGGGTACTCCGGTTTTCCCTGCCACAATTTCATTCCAGCAACACTCTCCACTATCATTTCATTTCATCTGTCATTCATTTAATCATTGCCCCAGAGGAGTGCGTCAGGCCTCGGCAGCCGGCACAGTTCATATCCTCGCCGCTAGATGGGGGCTTCATTCATTCCATTCCTGACCCGGTCGGAGACTGGAAGCAGGCTGTGGATTTTCATTCATTTCATGTATGTGTAGGCTACATATGAAAACGTACCAACTCGCGGCTTCTAGATAAAGGGATGATCCAGTTTAAATCGGAAAACTGATAAATATCTAAGTATATTGAATTCAGACTGAAAAGAAACGCCAACATACGAAATTAAGAAATTAAAATTGATTTTTATGTTCTGGGTTGTAAGTTCTCAGAAATGTGACTAACCCAATTGTACTGAATCTTAAAGCACAATGAGAACAGAAGATGCAAATTAAGCCATGGATTTTAAAGAAAGTAGGCTACTTGATCTTTATGGAACATCCTATTTTTTGACTGTCCTTGCGTCTTGAGATTCTATTCACTCTTCAAATATGGCCCTTCCGTAGGAAAATGTTACAGGGAAAATCCCGGACGAATATGGTTACCATATAGAGCTTCCCTCTATCTGGCATCTGTTGTACCAAAGCGGATCGTGAGCTTGGCTATTAATATTAATACTGTACCATTGGAGGCGAAGAGAATTTCAAATTCCTTAGTCGTCCAACTTGACAAAAGTTAGTAGGGAGTGATAAAGAAGACAATGAACTGTTGATTTAGAGAAATCGCACCGGTTTAGTGTGTATTCCTTATGTTATTCTGTAAGCCTAGAGTCTCTAAAGCGGAGTTTCTTAGATTGTGTTGAAGTAATTAAAGTTGCCTCTTCTTAAGTCGAAATGACAGTAAATTTTAACTGAAGGGACGTAAGGGGAGATAGGTAGAGGAGGGTAGGGAAACGGTTTTGAAATGTTGTTTGCTTTATCCCCCCCCCCAGGCTTCAATGCCTTTCAGGGTCACGTGATCATGGAAAGCATTGTCTGTGATGTTGAGGCCCGGGTCCGAAGCATTTATTCAATGAGCACTGTTTCCTGAAGCACCCAGATCTTCTATCGAGACAGTGTAGTGAACTTCCATTCACTCTCGTCTTCCCCACCAATGCCTCATTCCTGAGGTAACGATTGGAGTGAGGGGGAGAGGGGGATTATGAAATGAAAACAGATAATATAATAAAATAATATGTGTTAGGGCCTATAATATTAAAATAAGAATATCCTCTGTTCCGATTGCCAGAGATTGCTGAGAGAGTATTATAATTATATTGCTACCATCACTTGATACCTGTGATTGTTAATCGATTCTCTACTAGAAAACGCTATAGTGTTCAAGGAGCTTAGATATCTAACCTCCTTGGCTTTCATAGTGCTTCGAGGAACAACGGAATTCGACATGCAAGCTATCCTCTGGGTGTCAAATAACAAAGCTTACACCCGGCACCCGAGGCCATACGATATTATTAATTCTCTAATAGCCTAGTACAAAAGAAGAGAAAGTTTAAAAAGGTAATTTATAAATATGAAATTAAGGAAATTTAAAAAAAATAATGAATTACTATTGTTATTAGGTGGTTAAGAACTAGGTAAAACCTATCGGTATGTTGATATTCAGATAGGAGATATAACTTATTACAAGGAATATTAATGATGTTAGTTCTTGTTGTTGTTGATTCATTTAGGGGCTTCATGACATCGTGGTCATGTAGCCCAGTGTACTTGGGTATTTGTTGAATCTGTCTGATAACCTGTGTCATTGTGATGGCTGTACTATTGTGTGTACTGTATTTGTAAATGGAGTAGGATTGGGTTAGGTGGTAGCCGTGGCATTAATGTACAGCACTGTAGGTACAATCCCGACATTTTCCTGGAGTAGAAGTGGGTAACGACGGAAAATCACATCCAAGATGGCCAAGATGTAAATAGAACCTACTTCTTCTCAGTTATGTTGTTGCTTCATACGAGAGGCTTGGACATCGAGGTCATTTAACCCCGTGTACTTGGGTGTGTGTAGAATTTGTCTGATAACCAGTGTCATTGTGGTGTCTGAAATAGTGTGTATTTGTAATTAAGGTAAGGATTTAGGAAGGAGATGGCCGTGGCCTTAACTTAGTACACTTCCCAGCATTTGCCTGGAGTGGAAGTGGGAAACCACGCAAAACCCCTTCCGGATGACCTTCGGGTCGACAGCAATGATTGCTATCCGCAGCGCAAGGGTGCAGACTAATGATGTTAGAACATTAATTACACCACTAATATTAAACTAATGATTAATTCATTAATTTTCGATTTAACGGAACAATGCTTTATTGTTGTTGTTATTGTTGTTTAAGGGGCAGAACAGTGAGGTCATCTAACCCTGAAGGAAAAATCCTGCTAGGTCAGTTGTTTCTTACATTTCAGTATTACATTTTGGTGAGATTTTGCATCTCAGCTCTTTTCTACTAATATCACAGTGACTAGTCTACTTTTTATATTTTACAAAAAATGAGAGTAGAATAAGGACGGTATGCGGCGAGGCCTCAAGGTCGCGGTACAGTATGAGTGGCGGGGAGCTGGAGCGCTGGAGGAGAAACCCCTCCCTTAACTGCGTCGAGCTCAAGACTATTAGATGCAAATTTTAAAAATTAACACGCGATGTCGATAGCACGGCGTGTGACAAGTGACTGTTGTCGCTGTTCCCCCACCACTGATTGGAAATCTGTGTGCCCAGAGCGGTCAACTTGACCTTCAAGCCTCACCACATACCGTCCGTACTCTAGATTTATGTGATCAATCCGGGCCATTAACGATGTTAATGATTTACAGTTATGCACAAATACAGTAGGCTATAGCTTATATACAATGTTTAGATTACGTAGGTTTGTAAAAACGTGTGTAACGTGTCCATCTTATTTATTATTGCAATGGCCCAGATTGATCTCATAAATTTAGAATACGGACGTAATGTCGTGAGGTTTGAAGGTCAAGCTGCATAGCGACATGTAAATATCAAAATTTTGTTCAAGCAGGAACGTTCGAGTTGTATTCATGTTAGATAAGGGAATGCTAAGAGACTCGAGACACTTCCCTATTCGGATTGAAGCAGAAGGGAATACCTAAGTATAAGCAGCAGCAGGAGGCAGTGTCATACACTGAAATGGGGACATAAACATCGTGTGCCTGTTCGGCCACGGAATCTGCTCCCCGCCTCCGCCTTCGCCTTCGCCCCGTAGCGTGGGGTTGATCTACTTCTTGGCACATTATACGAGTCCCTCCTGCACTACCACATTGCGAGAGCCTGAGCACACATTTAATTACAGCAGTATTGGTAAAAATAAGCGTAGTAGTTAGGTCCTGCCTTTAAGATATTGAGGGCGTCCCTCCACCCCGCTCCACCTCGCTGTTATTATGTACAGTAGTAAGGTCGGGGTATTAATTCTGTGCACATGCACAGACTCCCATCCATCGATTTGCACTCCACTTTCCTCCACACCCACACCTCCACCTGACCGCAGGCGTTTAGGCCGAGTAGAGCCAAGCGGCGAGGTAAGAAAGTCGCGGTATTGTTACCCTCCCTCGCCCCCATGAGCCCCACTCAGGGCGCCGCTAGGTCCTGCTAGCAATGCTAATGAAGATGGCTCACTTGAATACTAAGCAGTGCTCCAATCTTGTTCTCTGCTATTATATATAATGCAGTCGCCTCCAAGCCCTCTCCCCTTCCAAGGTGTAAAATATTATACAGCAATTTGGGTTAGTCGCCAGAAATTGGGAACGTAACTGATAGCCACTTCATTTAACGTTAGCGTCAAAAAGTGCGATAAAGTCCATCAATAACTATTTATATGTGGAGTTACTTCTTGTACAATCTTCGCAATTATGCTTGGAAACAATTTGTTTCTTTTAGCAGTGTGCGCAGTTGAGATTGCTCAGACCTCCTCCTCTTCCCCTCGCCAGTCACCGCCACCCCCACTCCTCCCACGTCTCCATGCTCCCATCTGTTCTCACACGAGTGAACCAGAATTCGACGTTTGCCTTCAGTAATTCTAAAACAATGGTTGTTTCGACAAGATAAGACATGATGAATGCGTATGCAGTGGAACTACCACAAATAACGTGATGCATACTCAATCGAATGTTCCGATAAAACCTCATAAAATAGAAGTGTCCTGTATTGAAATGGGTTTGTCAAACCGAGTTTGTTTTGGCCCACCCGCAGGTGTACAATAATCGCATTGTGGGAGTAAAACACAAGACGAGATCCATGTGAAAAATTGGATAGATAGATAGATAGATAGATAGATAGATAATGCCTTTATTGGTGGCGAAGTTAGGGCTCAAGGCCCTCTCTTACACATAACCACTAGAAGAGCATACATCTACATGACTTATAATTACAAATACCGATAGCACAAATAATATTAATAGCAATAAGAATAGTGATAATATGAACAATGGTAGAATCATTAATTTCAAAAATACACAAAGTAAAGTATCCTTAAATGACGTAACTACAGTAATCCAATCCTTCATCTAATTCATTCATTCGTTCATTCAACATTTATCCAGGAAGTCAGCGGGATCCACCCAGCAAATACTCGCAGCAAGCCACTTTAAACTTGCGATGAGAGGGATTGTCTCTAATGTTCGCAGTTAGCAAATTCCATGACCTGGACGCAGAGATTATGAACGAGCGGTTGTAAACAGCAGTACGGTTTATAGCCTAGGTATGGCAAGAGAGGAGCCAGATCTCGTATTGTGGTCATGATAGGTCGAAAGGTAAGAAAATGGTGTTACAAGATAGTTAGGGGTATTAGTGGAAAGTATTTTGTGCAGTAGTGATAACATGTGGAGTTCACGACGCTGGTGCACTCGAAGCCACGACAGCTCCTTATAATAGGGTGATATATGATCATCATATCGCAGACCAAAGATATATCTTACACAGTTGTTGAGGCACCGGTCCAGTTCCTTGTTACTGTCACAGGTTATTTCAATCAACACAGTGTCACAGTAGTCAAATATAGGTAGTATCAGAGAGCGAATTAGTTGTACTTTAAGTCGAACAGAGAATACAATAACGAACTGTTTCAGAGGATATAAGCATTTATGCACTTTATTACATGTGCTTATCACCTGTTTAGTCCAATTTAATGTCTCAGTCATAATAATTCCTAAGTTTGTCACTGAAGTAGAGTAGGGTATGATTTTATTGTTTAAAATTATTGGAGAGATGTCACGTTGCTTGAGGGAATATAAGTTTTTACTGGTACCGTTAATAATCACTTGAGTTTTATTTGGGTTTATTAATAAACTGTTTTTATTAGCATAGTCACTAAGATGTTGTAGGTCAGAATTTATTTTAATAATTGCATTATTGATATCACTCGGTTTTGAATGATAGTAGATCTGTACATCATCTGCATACACTTGCAATTTGCAGAAATTAAGGGCTTTTGATATGTTATTTATTTGGATGATAAATAACAGTGGCCCAAGAACCGAACCCTGAGGGACACCGAGGGTCTTACTTTGCCAACCCGAACTCACATTTCCCACTATCACACGTTGCCGGCGATTTTCAAGGTAAGAGGAAAAGAATCGAAGTGACACACTATTAAAATTTAGTTCTCGAAGTTTCTGCAGTAGCAACTGAGGGTTTACGGTGTCAAAGGCGCTACTGAGATCTAATAATGTCAGTACAGTCACGTCCCGTTGGTCCATTGCACATCTGATATCATCTGTCACTCGTAGTAAAGCTGTCGCAGTGCTATGCCCCTTTCTGAAGCCGGATTGGAAGGGGTTGAGTAGGGAATGCTTTGTAAGGTATTCAGTAACTTGTGTATGAACTAGACGTTCAAGTACCTTGGATAATGGTGGTAGGATGGATACTGGACGATAATCTGAAAGAGAATCTAACTTGGAGCTCTTCGGGATAGATCTAATTAGTGCATCTTTCCAAACATCTGGGAACACTCCGTTTGTCAGGCATTAGTTAAATATATGAGTTAGTATTGGTAAAACAGCTCCCAAGACATATAGGAATGTCATCATTACCTGTGGCACTGGATGAAATAGAGTATATGACACCTTAACTTCATTTGACCTGATATTTCTAAAAGAGAACACAGACTGCTGTTGAAACAATGGTAGTGAACTTTTAGGGAAGGAGGTAGAGGCTACTTTTGGCCGTGCGAAGTGACCATTTAGAGCCTCTAGCGATATGCTCGGTACATGTTGTTCAACTGTCTTACCTATCCCTAACGCACGTTATTTAGGCTATTCCATTTTTGTCTCGGGCTGTTAGTTTTCATCAGTTCCTGAAAGTATTTATATTTAGAATTTCTAATTAGCTGCTTGGTTCTGTTTGTCAGAATTCTACACACATCAAAAAAAGTTTTGCATCACCTCGGTTCCAAGAGTTCCGGAACCGTTAAATACAAAGGGAATAGAGATCAACACAAACAACATTTCAGCTCGTTTTATTGCTCATGAGACCCACACATTGCATGTTGTACCATCATACAGCTAGACTTTCAGCATTTGTGGTCCAGATTGCAGTACACACCACTACCTCTAATACCCAGTAGCACGTCCTCTTGCATTGATGCATGCCTGTATTCGCCGTGGCATACTATCCACAAGTTCATCAAGACACTGTTGGTCCAAATTGTCCCACTCCTCAACGACAATTCGGCGTAAATCTCTCAGAGTGGTTGGTGGGTCAAGACGTCCATAAACAGCCCTTTTCAACATATCCCAGGCATGTTCGATAGGGTTCATGTCTGGCGAACATGCTGGCCACTGTAGTCGAGCGATGTCGTTATCTTGAAGGAACGCATTCACAAGATGTGCACGATGAGGTCGAGAATTGTCGTCCATGAAGACAAATGCCTCTCCAATATTCTGCCGATATGGTTGCACTATGGGTCGGAGGATGTCATTCAGGTATCGTAAAGCCGTTTCGGAGCCTTCCATGACCACCAGTGGCGTACGTCGGCCCCACATAATGCCACCCCAAAACATCAGGGAACCACCACCTTGCTGCACTCGCTGGACAGTGTGTCTAAGACGTTCAGCCTGACCTTGGTGCCTCCAAACATGTCTCCGACGATTGTCTGGTTGAAGGCATATGCGACACTCATCGGTGAAGAGAACGTGATGCCAATTCCGTGGGGTCCATTCAGCATGTTGTTGGGCCCATCTGTACCGCGCTGCATGGTGTCGGGGTTGCAAAGCTGGACCTCGCCATGGACGTCGGGAGTGAAGTTGCGCATCATGCAGCCTATTGCGCACAGTTTGAGTTGAAACACGACGTCCTGTGGCTGAACGAAACGCATTATTCAACATGGTGGCATTGCTGTCAGGGTTCCTCCGAGCGGCAATCCGTAAGTAGCGGTCATCCACTACAGTAGTAGCCCTTGGGCGGCCTGAGCGAGGCCTGTCATCGACAGTTCCTGTATCTCTGTACCTCCTCCATGTCCGAACAACATCGCTTTGGTTCACTCTGAGACGCCTGGAAACTTCCCTTGTTGAGAGCCCTTCTTGACACAAAGTAACAATGCGGACGCGATCGAACTGCGGTATTGACCTTCTAGGCATGGTAGAACTACAGACAACATGAGCAGCGTACCTTCGTCCTGGTGGAATGACTGGAACTGATCGGCTGTCGTACCCCCTCCGTCTAATAGGCCCTGCTCATGCATGGTTGTTTACATCTTTGAGCAGTTTTAGTGACATCTATGAACAGTCAAAGGGACTGTATCTTGGATACAATATACACAGTCAACGTCTATATGCCGGAGATCTGGGAACCGAGGTGATGCAAAACTTTTTTTGATGTGTGTATATCTCTCAAAATCAACTGCATCATGTGTCAGTCTGTATTGTCTGTATAGTTTGTCACGACTGGCCATAGCAGATCTTACCTCAGCCGTTAGCCACGCAGATGAATAGCGGGTAATTCTTACCCGTTTCTTTGGTGCATGTTTGTCAAATATTTCTAGTACCATTAAATTGAATTTATTTACTTTAGAGTTTATGTTCTGAGAATTACCTATGTTATCCCAAGGCAAGTTATATGCATCATAACGTAGTTTATTCTGGTAAATATGTCGTAAGTCTCGTATTGTAATGTAGCGTGGTTTATACTTAGGTATTCGTATAGAATAACATACGTACAATAGATCATGTGAAGAGATGCCAGGAGCAGGGATCTGTCCGTGTTTAATTACTTTCTGAGGTTAATTTGTCACAAGAAGATCAATTAAGGTATGACTCGTATGGTCAGAGTAATGAACATGATTAGTAGCGTTCAGGGCTAAAACCGTCATGTTTGTGGCGAGAAATAAATTCAGTAGGCTATTAGCTTCACCAGTCTGCTTTAAAAGGTCAGTGTTAAAATCACACATGATTATAATGTCGTCGTATGCCGAGGCAAGACCTGCTAATGCATCTTCAAAATCAGCAGTCTGTCTTAATTTAGGTGGCTTATATACAATCCCTATTAATATCTTTTTATGGCAGTCTAATTCTACAAACATAAATTCTGGTCGCAGTATAAGTGTTGGGTCAGAAGTGGAAATTATCTTACATTTTAGGTCGTTTCTATAATAAAGTCATGGCGTAATATAGAGTATCCATCAAGGTTAGCTGCCTATGACGGCAAGTATTTGCGCATCCAACTTTCACTGATTCCAATAATATGTACATTGTTTACTTCAAAAATAAGAGTTTATAGCATTTACGACAAATGTGAAATTTGCCTAACGTTTTTCACGGTATGTTCTATGATCTCCACGGGAGGATTTGAGTGGAATCTCTTTTATCGGTAAAATGCAAATTTGCAGAAAATGCAAAATTACTAGTTTTTTTTTGCGAAATAAATTTGATATTCTTGATATTCTATGAAATAAACAAACTTAAAAATAAAATATTTTATATCTTCATAAGAACAATAATTAGCTTCTTTTCGGGTGGACTGTGGTTCAAAGTTTTCAACGGAAGGGATTTCCTACAAGGTCAACAATCAAAATGTAAAATTTGTACTAAACTGGATGTGTATGGACATTTACCGGCGGTTAGCTCTGCACTTCCCATCCCACTCCCCTGGTATACTACTGCAGCGTAAACATTTGCCACGCTGAGCGCGTCTATGTCTGATTGTGAGAACCTACTGTCACGCGCGTCAGTGTTCTCAGATAGGGAAGTATTCAGCACCCATTGCGCACTGTTCTACATCCCTCTCCTACGGCTGAGCACTCACGGTCAAGTGCATACCTAAACGCCGGTATATGTACAGTTAAGGTGTATATGTGTATGCCAGGATCTTCTGTCTCAGATCTCTATAATAATTTTTGTAAATAATATGACAAATAATTTTATATTAAACTATACACTGTCCTAATTTCTACATATACTGTATAATATTGCACAAGATCCTCACCTGTAACAAATAGAAAATAATAAATCTGAAAATCGTAAATGCTGCAAAACACCGAAATCGGAATACAAAATGCGAGTTTAAATGAAAAAAACATAAGCTCTAGGTATTTTTGATGGTATTGATGACAAATAGAGGCATAAATCTAATGATAATATTAATAATAATAATAATAATAATAATAATAATAATAATCTGGTACAGATATATTAGCTAAAGTTTCATTAAATATAGATGCCATGCATTTGACTTTCCTTAAACTAAACTCCTGTGACTCGTCACAGAAAAACACAATGTCTACGAGAATGACTTTTAAATGTCAATAAGTGTCACCAATCCAACATGGCAACCGCGTGAAATATTTCAGCCTATATACCGAAATCATCTTAGGCAATGTAACGAGTGCTCGAGTGCCTTGGGACTTATAAGATAACCCGAAATCTCTTTCGGCTGACTGCGTGGCGCAGCGGTTGCGTTTTCACCTGATGTGCCCAAGGTTGCGCAATCGAATCTCTGCACTGAGGGTGCTTATTGTGAAGGACCCGTGTCGGTAGATTTACTGGCGCGCTGAAATCCCCTTTAGTGCAAAATTCTGGCACCCCGGTGTCTTGAAAACCATCAAGGTTGAATGGACGTTAAATCCATAACAATAATAGAAATTCGTTGTTGTAGTTGTTTTATTTGAAGGGCTGGGGCATCGTGGTCATTTTACCCCATCAATTTGGGTGTGTGTATGTTGAAGTTGTCTGATAACCTGTGTTATTTTGATGTCTGTAGTAGTGTCTGTATTTGCAATTCAGGTGATGAGTGGGAAGGAGGCGACTGTGGCCTTGCGTTATAAATCATCTTCGCATTATCCTGGAAACACAAGAAACCACTTCCGAGGTGGCTGACGCCGAACTTACATCTTCACAGTTTTGCATCAAGAGGCTAAGTTAACACCATTACAGTTCTATGACCTAAAATATTTTTTTGTGTTAGAGCCAGGAATCAAACCCGGACCTCAGGGGTGACAGCCAAGTATGCTAGCCACTGTACCATTAGATGGACTGTTAGAAATCTCTCTAAATATGAGAGTATGCTGTTTGGTTTTCCTGCCTTGTGTATTTAACATTTTTAGGCGAATCAGGACCACACTTTGTAGGTGTTAATATTGGCTGATGACCGTGAATATTTGGATAATGCAGAAACTAATGTGGATTCAGTTATAAAATGATTTTATTCGACTTTACCAACAATTTATCACAATATTAGATAATATCAAATGCAACATCTTACTACGGTTACAGTGTTTTAATCAACCAGTATTGTAAGCTAATATTTGTTTTACCTTCTTCCTGCTTATCAAATATTGCAGGATATATTGCTCTCTCTCGCTATCTGTTGATCAGATCTATGAGAACATCGGCAAAATATTGGTACGGTACTATGAATTAAAATATATTTGGTTAACATATTGTTGTGCATTTGGCCTATACATAGATTCCTAATGGTGTATGAGTGAATTTCCTTCAACTCTAATCAGTCCTGTTTAGAATGCCGGTAGCACTGACATAAGATTTTCTCAAGATTTGTTAACTAGTTAGTAATTGTTTTCCTAAGCGGCGTAACAGCGAGGTCAAATGCCCCACTCAAGATTTGCCTAAGAGAGCAGTATAGTATGTTCGAATTGTTTCCTTACATGCATTATGAGATATTGAGAGTCTACGGCTCGAATGCCCAGGGAGAGTTATTATGTAGTTGGTAGGACTGAGAATGTGCACAAGTATCTCGTATAGCATACACTGTGCATACAAAAATTGGCAGAAATCTACTTAATGTTATGGACGTTATATGCAGTTCTTCATGGAACACACAAAAGCATGTAGAATTATTTTGGTAACACTGATAGGCTATATACGTGTTGCTCAAAATTAATCTGCAATATTGAGACATTATAGTGTATGGAGTTTCTAACTGTTTACATGAACAGGTTCTACAATATTAAGTATAGGGCTTAAATGTTCTCAGAATGTTACTAGGCAGTCGGCAGTCCTGTAGACTCATTAAATGTCTGCTAAGATATACATAGACCATGGAAAATTAGTTATAAGTCCATAAATTATTTTAGCAGTTGAATGCAGTTGAACACTGAACATTACACGCATGCATAGATTTATTTTGGTAGGACTAACTTTGACGATTTATTCTGAATTTGTCCAGAATTTCAGGGATATTCACCGAGCTAAGTTTGAAATATTTTCCGTACAGCTATTCTGAGATATTGACTCTAGGATTCAAAAGTATTGAGATCTTTTATATACAGTTGGTAGCCCCGGTGACTCTTATAAGTTAAGTTCTAAATCATACCTTGCACTTAAACAAAATGGATTAAATCCATTTGTTGGTATCGAAGTTACAGGCAGTTAAACATTGAAAGTATCAACGGGCGTAGAATAGTGTTACTATAAATTACTTTGCAATATTATGTTATATACGTGCGCCATGTTTAGAACTGTTGGTATATACACTTTCAGTTACCTTGAGACTAGGGTTCGAAATGACACAGAACATTTACCAATAGTTGCCGTCCTAGGGATTCTGAATTTATGCATAGTTTTGTCTCTTTAAAGTGCACAAAGCACATACAAAATTTGGTTGAAATCCAATATATAGCATGGACATTACATGAGGTTAAATATTAAATTATTCAGCACGCGTAGAAGCATGTTGGCATCAGTGCCATGTATTGGTTGCTTAAAGTGAATTTAAAGAATTATTTTCTATATGTGTGCCCATTTTGGATGAAATCCATTCGTTTGTATGGGAGTTAAATTCAGTTAGACATTGAATCTATCAGGACGCGTAGAATGATGTTTTCAGCACTGTCATATATGGCTTACTGAAAATTAATCTGAAATTGTAGGTTCTAGACGTGTGCAATGTTCAGAAATGTTGGCTTGCACACCTTCTATAATATTGAGACTACGGTCAAAATTGTAGAAGGCATTTATCGACATTTGGCAGCCCTGGTTACTGAATTCATGCCTAATTTCACTTCTTAGGATACACAGTACACGCACAAAATTTGGTTGATGTCCAATAGAGAGAATGCACGTTACAAGCAGTTAAACATTGTACCAATCCACATGCGTGGAATTGAGTAAGGCAACACTGTCATATATGGGCTGCTAAAAATAATTTGAAATGTTCTGATAGTTTGGAAGCAACATGCAGTAAAAAATTACGTACGTCACGTAGAATCTAATTTGTAGCACTGTCATGTTCGGGCTCTTAAAATTAATTTAAAATATTATGTTCTATATGTGTACCAATTTTAGAACGGTTCCCATGCATACTTTCTGAGATATACAACTCAGAGTTCAAATTTCAATTATTATTTTTCATCAGTTGGTAGCACTAACGTCATTTTCATGTATGACCTTGAGACGTACTGGTATAGCACTATCAGTATATTGAAATACTTGGAAGTAATATTAATCAAACAAACTGTAGTACTCGATTAGGGTACAATATTTCAGGTATATTGCGAACAAATCAAAAATTCCAGTATTACGAACTTAATTTCGTCATTATTCTAGATAGGTCCTAATCAATCATTGGTATGAATCTTAAAGTTTACGAAAAGTGGTGTTCCCGATATGTCATGTGTCAAGATGTCAGAACGAATCACGTGATCTAAGGGCGGACAGATGACGTATACGAATGCTTGAGACGTCACTGCCATGGCCACGTTGATTCCAAGATGTCCAGAGACCTTGAATTTTGAAAGGATATAAGGCTCATAATTTTACAGTTATTATCTGAGGATTTGTGAAAGAGCCTCCAAATGACGTAGTAACGTATGGGACCAGTAAGGGAAGAAGTAGATAACGTAATCAAGTAGGACTCTGTAGAGGGCTCTGTACGCAGAAAGCGAGCTTTGGAGGTGAGTAGATGACTTGAGGTCAGCCACTTGCTTTTTATACGCAGACTAGTCAAGACAGGTCCGCGAACACGCATGAGTAATATTCAACTACAGTTTAGTGGCGAAGGACTTATCGCATCGCCGTGCCAACATGGCAAATACTTAAAGTGATTTATACAATCAGTCAGAACAAGTTATAAAACAGAGAGTTTTTCAAAAGTGCGGACAGTACGTGTACGGTAACAGCCTATATTTTTTCACGAAGTTACGATCCGTAGAAAATGCTGTTAGGGCTAGGCTGGACATTGAAACTCAATGATGTCAGTGAATGTGTAAGCTGCTTGAAGCGAGACACTGATTACAGAGAGGCGAGGTCATTGTGCCGAGAGACAGTATGTGAGCCAAGGCCAACCGCCTGTGACGTACGCAACACACCTGTGTTTCGAGGCCACGCTTGAGACGGCAATCTCACGGGATATTTATTACTAACTTTACTTTTTGGAAACAGCTCTAGTTCGTGAACCAAAAGGTTTGTCAAAGTGCGGTTTGCACGACTGTATCCAGAAACTTGTAAACTGTCACATTAGACGGGCAGAAATTTTGTGAAATTTTGGACATGATGGTCATCAGACCCGGCAACTATTCGTATCTTGCGAAGAACGTCCATTATCGTAGGATGGCGCACTACGGAACACGCGACATGGGGGATTTAGGAGACGGCTGACGTTCCTGGAGACGAGCATGGAGACCCAAAATCAATCGCAAGTCGACCACGAGGCTTGGAGATGGGTCAAGACCAAATGGCGAGAACGACGGGAGTCGCCATTGGTCCTACAAGAACTCCATACTTCTTCAAGAAGAATTCTAAGGTACAGATGACATCACCATGATTCTAAGTAGCTAGAATTTTAAGTGAAGTAGATTTTAGTGGTTTAGAATGCACCCATCAAATTCTATTGCGATAACTTAAGGGGGTCTATGGTCATCAATTAGGCGGTGACATTGAAACATTTTTCTTACGTTTTCTAGAGAAACAACTGGTTCTTACAGATATAGTGGATATAATTCTAGTTAAGTAGTAGATAAACTTAGACATGAAACATTAAATTAGTGAGATATTGAGGAGATGCTGTTAATAAACTTGATCACATTTACACCATAACATCAGTAAATTTGTAAGGAATGTTTGATGGATAATAATCATTTAAACTGAATATGCAATGAAATTTACCTAATGCTGCATAATTTTGCAGAATTTAAACATTTAAATAAGATAATTAAATCTTTCTTTAAACACACTGATAGCTTAGAATGGTAGAGCTAGACGCGACATGATGTTATAAAGCTTCAATGATTCAGTTAATGGGAATGAATGGCAGGTAATTATAACGCTGCAATGCTGTAATTAGGATGATAAAGTGTAACGCGGGTAAAATGTGTTGATTTAATGATGTGATCAAAAGATTATAAATATGTGAAGAAATAAGAAATAGTGTGATAAAAAGGTCACTGTGATATAAAGAGGCAAGTAATTAAGTGAGAATAGGCAAAGTATGGTAGTATATTGGCTTTCACGGCCGGAGAATTAAAACTCAGCAATTCTTCTAGGTTTGTGCCGTGTCTTGTGTGGGGTTTCGCCTAGGTCACCAAGCTGGCTCATCGGCGGGCTCTTGGTGTCCCCGCCCGGACCCCCACAGGAGTGACGAACTGCGCGCCACCTCCCTTTATATTAGGTGCCACTGCACCACTTGACTGCGAGAACTAAAAGCTCAAGCAGCCCTAACCTCCCTATGAAGGCTTCCAAAAAGATGGTATATTGGCTTTCACGGCCGGAGAATTAAAACTCAGCAATTCTTCTAGGTTTGTGCCGTGTCTTGTGTGGGGTTTCGCCTAGGTCACCAAGCTGGCTCATCGGCGGGCTCTTGGTGTCCCCGCCCGGACCCCCACAGGAGTGACGAACTGCGCGCCACCTCCCTTTATATTAGGTGCCACTGCACCACTTGACTGCGAGAACTAAAAGCTCAAGCAGCCTTAACCTCCCTATGAAGGCTTCCAAAAAGATGGTATATTGGCTTTCACGGCCGGAGAATTAAAACTCAGCAATTCTTCTAGGTTTGTGCCGTGTCTTGTGTGGGGTTTCGCCTAGGTCACCAAGCTGGCTCATCGGCGGGCTCTTGGTGTCCCCGCCCGGACCCCCACAGGAGTGACGAACTGCGCGCCACCTCCCTTTATATTAGGTGCCACTGCACCACTTGACTGCGAGAACTAAAAGCTCAAGCAGCCTTAACCTCCCTATGAAGGCTTCCAAAAAGATGGTATATTGGCTTTCACGGCCGGAGAATTAAAACTCAGCAATTCTTCTAGGTTTGTGCCGTGTCTTGTGTGGGGTTTCGCCTAGGTTACCAAGCTGGCTCATCGGCGGGCTCTTGGTGTCCCCGCCCGGACCCCCACAGGAGTGACGAACTGCGCGCCACCTCCCTTTATATTAGGTGCCACTGCACCACTTGACTGCGAGAACTAAAAGCTCAAGCAGCCTTAACCTCCCTATGAAGGCTTCCAAAAAGATGGTATATTGGCTTTCACGGCCGGAGAATTAAAACTCAGCAATTCTTCTAGGTTTGTGCCGTGTCTTGTGTGGGGTTTCGCCTAGGTCACCAAGCTGGCTCATCGGCGGGCTCTTGGTGTCCCCGCCCGGACCCCCACAGGAGTGACGAACTGCGCGCCACCTCCCTTTATATTAGGTGCCACTGCACCACTTGACTGCGAGAACTAAAAGCTCAAGCAGCCTTAACCTCCCTATGAAGGCTTCCAAAAAGATGGTATATTGGCTTTCACGGCCGGAGAATTAAAACTCAGCAATTCTTCTAGGTTTGTGCCGTGTCTTGTGTGGGGTTTCGCCTAGGTCACCAAGCTGGCTCATCGGCGGGCTCTTGGTGTCCCCGCCCGGACCCCCACAGGAGTGACGAACTGCGCGCCACCTCCCTTTATATTAGGTGCCACTGCACCACTTGACTGCGAGAACTAAAAGCTCAAGCAGCCTTAACCTCCCTATGAAGGCTTCCAAAAAGATGGTATATTGGCTTTCACGGCCGGAGAATTAAATTTAATTCTCCGGAGAATTAAATTTAATTCTCCGGCCATGAAAGCCAAGATGTGCCCTTGGCCTATGTCTTAGGCCATGGACACATTATGTCACTGGAGTACTTATATGGGGCAATGTCATGATGTTAATGAGAATGAAATCATCATTATGTAATGATCATAAGAAATAACTAGGATCTTTCTGCCGTAGTGAGACCACATATACTGTATATGGCTTGGCAGTTCTGACAGGGAGAAATTTATGGTTTTCACACAATGGACAGAGCAGGTGCATTCCAAGTCGCTTGCCTGCAAGTTTCAGAGCAGGAGCACCCCAGCGAATTCTGAGAATCTTGCCAAAACGCAGTAACTATCTCAAGTTAGCACGCAGTAGATGCCTGACTCCGCCCTTAAAGAGTACGCTTCAGTTAGTTACAAGAGATCAAGGCATTACAGGAATGATCTGAAACGCCCATGATGAATCTAATTATTATCAAGAATTTTGGGAATGCGGTAACGGATTAAATATCTCTGTGTTCATCGAATGAAAGTAGTCCCTGCGCAAGGAAATCTGACAACGTCGAGTGTGTGAGAGAGAGAACATAGCGTCCTTCAACAAGAAATTAGTTCTACCCAAGCGCTGATGATATAAACTTAGCCTATGATCGAGTTCCGTCGTGAATCATATGATTAGCAAGGCCATATTTTTGTGTATAAATTAAGGTACCTGATTACTGTAGCCTATGATTGTGAAGGGAGCATTTGGTGTCGTATGTGCAAAACTGTGAATTGGCAACCATTTTGTCATATATGTGGGTAAAGTCTGTGACAGGAACATTGTTCATCTTTCAGCCAACGTTAGTGGATGCGGGCCATATGTAGCACCACGCCAGGCATTAATGTACGAGACGCATAGTCCATTGTTCGGCTGATGCGAAATAATATTAAAAATGAATACTAAGTTGTGAATATGTATAACAGAAAGGAAAGATGTGAAATCATATATAATTCGAGTGAAAATATATAACAGAAAAATGTATCCGCCATGAGTGTGTAGCCCACTAATGTGTAATCTTTTTTTTTGTGGTGCATAAATTTAATCAAATATGTGTGTGTGTGCATTTTAAAAGGGTGCTGGCTTATAGCGACCTAGTGATAATGGAGGGTTGCAGTGATATTATCGAGTGGTTCTACATCATCGTGATGGGATTCGAACCGGCCATGGAGGTCATGTGTTAAGTTATACTGTTGCGGGCCTCTGGTCCAACTCTTGCAAATGATGAAGGAAGTCTTCAATATGATAAGTACCTTTTGATTATATTTTAAAGCGTCAAATAATTCATGGATTTTATCGCCATAATGTTAGCATGTTATTTGTTTTCTTTTGATTTGTTTTATCTTGTGTGTACAATGACCGTGTCAATGGCGACCATAGTTGTGCATCTGAAGGAGCTGGGTACGCTCATAAGGATTAAGGATCAGAATAATTATTTTAATGAATTAAAAGTGCCTAACTTAACGTAAGGATGTTGCTAGGTAATCGTATCCGTACATAAAACACATGGTAGAATTCCCTATTTTATTTATAGATGTGTGTTAGAAATATCCCCTGTGTTTTCCACCCAAATAGAACGAACGAAGCATGGTATTTCGATAGGTGCCCTTTCCAGGCAAAATCTCATTATTTCGTGTAATTGACCAGAGATAGTAATTTATGTATTTACATACCGGATGAATTAATAGCCGATGATTTTTTTTGGGACGATATTTAAAGGACCATGGTGTATTGTGATGGATGATATGGAGTATTATGGTGTAGCAATGAGTAAAGTTTATAGGACAGTTTACAAAGGCGTGAATTATGTCAGATGAGAGGTAGTATGATAAGTTTACAATGATATGAGTGACGGCTGACCCAGCCTCACCAATTGTTATATTAGTTTTTATTGAACGCGTGTGATATTTAAGGCCATACAGGTAAGATGTTGTAAGGAGGAATCTACGATGAAATAAGATAAAATAGATAATGATGCCAGGTAATAAGACCTGAGGGAAGATGTCGGATGAAAGTATGATAAGTTGTATGTGTAAGGTAGTGGCCATCAAGCGCAGATAAAATAATGCTATAATTAATCTATATCCAAATGAGAGCGTCCCGCTCCACTTTTAGAATACTAAGATCCAGCCCGATCAGCTGGTGAGAATACAGTCAAATATTAGCCCGGGGGAAGGGGTGAAGACTTGCATTTCTACCTTTCACGGTCAAGGTCAGCCAGCAGGCGAGGCCAGTCCATTGTCACTTGCCACAAAGAGAAGGAGGGGTCCACTCTGGACTCGGGTGTTTGCCGCAGCGATTCATTTAAATTTTTCTTATGTTTGGTCCCAAGTTTAATATTCACGTAAGGGTATGTTAGGTCACTACCCTGATGCCTCCAATCGATAGCGTTTCTTTTACTGGTCATTTTGATATAAGGGACGGTTTTGTCTGTTGACCATACAGTCCCGGGTTCGATATCCTTTTGTTGTGCCTGGTCCAGACGCTATTTTTAAACGGGTACTAGATAGGCAATAACCTTGCGGTCCCGTGTTCGAAATCCTTTTATTCATACCTGGTCGATCAGTCTTTTTAAATGGGTACTAGCTAGACAGTGACCTTAGAGTCCTGTGTTCATGAATAATTATTTTCGGTCCTGGAAAATAATTATTATTAGTTTTTTTTATAGTTAATATTGGTTCAAAATTATCTTGAGATTTCTTTTTCTCGATAATTGTTGAACGGACCATGCTTTGTTCTATTGTAACCTCGTTCTGCGAGATAAGGCATTCAAGGTAAGAAATGTGTAGGTAGCGAATACCCCTAAATACATATTGACCCTATTGAATAATCCGCTAAGAACATGTTTGTGCCATGTCTATCTTTTTCAGGGGTCGCGGCTTCAAATACATTCACCGTTGCTTAACATAACACTGATACAAGGTATTTCTTCTGTGCCATGTCTATCTTTTTCAGGGGTCGCGGCTTCAAATACATTCACCGTTGCCTAACGTGACTCTGACACGATACGATTACTTTAATAATGTTTGGTTGGAATTATTAATTGTTTTTCATGTTTATCCAACCCAAGTTTGAAAGGCAAATGATTAGTCATCATTTTTTTTATGATGCTAGTTTTGTCTGTTTTTAAGGCATTTTTCTTAGTTTGTTTATTATATATCCATGAATTATTTGACAAGGCATCGAGTGCTTGGTTCGAGAATGTATCACGTCGAACGCAAGGGCCGAAGCCAGGCTTATCATATTGCTAATATGTTAATGTAATATGTGACAATTTGTAAGGGTGTTTCAAGGCTAAGTAAATTCAATGGCTTCATTGATTCAGCTGATTTGTTTTAAAGCTAAGACGTCCAAAGTAACGTCGGGATTGAACATTAAGATTCCGTACGGAAAGGCTTCCATGATTAATTTACAAGAGTATGTAAATAAGATGCATAAATCATATTCATGTTCGCAGATAGAAATACATAATTAATGCCATGAAGGTTAAGATTTGATATGAGGGTAAACTTTTATTTAACGGAGGGATTCTAGTAAATGTTAATTAAACGCCATTAATAATTAAATAAGCCAATGGCTAGGCTATAATGTATACTTCGGAATGGCCATGGATGTCTCTGATATTTGAACATACCATGTATCTGAAATGTAATTGGATGATATTAGACTCAATGATTATTATGTTTACTCAGATTAATGATTGATTAATTTCGTATAAATGGATTTCTTTTTCTTAATCCATACTGTTGTTACAGTTGACCGGACCCTCTTGATCCATCATCTCTTAATAACTTAACTTTCTGATGATATCTTATCATCGTAATTAATAAATTTGATTTTGGCAATTAATGCTAATTGGTGTTAACCAGATTTCATTTTTGATTCATTTTCTTTGCTTTTTGCCATATGATTGGTTTTTATTTGTCAATAAATTTGATTGTAATCATACATCATAACTACTATGATAAGTATTAATTGATGCTGATTAGCATTTAATTGGTGGTTTTTGGACATTAATTAGTCCATTGTTTATATTTTTGATTTTGACTTAATTTTATTGATTCCGTATTTGATTTATTTTACCTTTGAGTTATTATTATTATTATTATTATTATTTTAAATTTCATTTCTACTATTTTTGGTTTTATTTCATTTATTTGTTTTTGCTGTACTGGTGTTGGTGCATTAAATTTGTTTATTCTCATTCAGAATCTGTGTGTGATGAATTTTATTCAGCCCTAGTGATCTTCCTATAATATCCAGAACAGTTTCATATTCAAGCTAGTGTACCGTTCATGCCCCGACGACAGAGTCCTGTTCTGAAGGCCTTGTGCAAGGGTACATGGCAAAGGATAGATTATTCTCTATTCTTCTTCGATTTTTCTATTCTGGAAGATCCTAGTGGTTAACATACACAGATGCACCCGGGTTTTGTGCTTGTTTGATTAAGTTTGGCTTGCCTACTCGTTTGGCATGTTAGTTATTTTTTTGACTTTATGCTGAGCGGGTAAACGCTGGAAGATACCCATAAGTCACTTATCAATTCAAACCCGAATCCAAACCGTATTCCATTCATTTCATACCCGTTATTTTTCCGTGAGGATCAGCCTTGCCCTTTTTCCGCTTGCCACATTCATTTAATACCAAACCCTGTTCTCCCCACCACCAGTGTAAAGTGCAAAATGGCGCCCAACGGTGTGACTTAAGCTTGAGACAATAGCAGCCCAACATAAGGTCGAAATGGAGCTCAATTAATTGAATGAGAGTTACTGTAATTAAATTTTCATTTATATAAATTTTTATAGTATCATACAGTAATCTCAAGGAGTCCCTTGAAATGTTTATAGCATTGAGCATCCATCAGATAGTTAATTAAGGCTCATTAGTGGCCTGATGAGAAACATTAATCATTTTAATTAATGTTTGATTAAATTAAATTAATTAATTAATTTTTCTTTTAGTGATAAGTCAAATATTTAATGACACCAATGGATTACAATCAAATTTTGAATCGTTTTACTGTTGCAATATCACTGTAGGTGATTGCAAATTCGAAGGATAGGGGAAGGAAGCCTTGAAAGCTTTGAAATACACTTACATTGCATGGTGTGTTGATGTGTGTATTTGCATGAGTTGGGACAAGCCCGCATATTCTCTTATTGATAATTATGTCGTCGACAGAGGACCTGATGGTCGTATTGCAAGAATTTAAGGACAGTAGTTATAAGCAGATGCAGGAAATAAAAGACAGTAATCAGGAACTTAGAGTTAGTACTGAACAGCAATTGTCACAGATGCAGAGAAATATAGAACATGTAGGCCACATTTGCAATCAGAGTACTGAGCAAATAGAAATTCATATGGTCACGATCGAGAACGAGATCAAGAACGTGTCTCAGAGAATGGCTAGTATGGAAATTCGAGTCCAAGCGCAGGTAGCGAAATGTGAAGTGGGAATTGCAGCAACTCAGGCAGATGTCGACAAGCTGAGAGATGAGAATAAGTCAACGCAAGCCAAGATAGGAGTGATCGAGACCGACATTTCTACATTTAAGGACGAGATTAAGGATTCATTGCAGCTCATACGAGATGATATGAATGGCCAACATGACGAATGTAAGAAATCATGGGAAAAGGATAAGGAAGGATTGAAGAGAGATGTCGAATTAGCATACGAGGACATGGGCCAGGAGGCTAAGGAAGAAAGGATAGCTGTACTCCGTAAATTAGAAGAGAGAAAATTAAAGATGAATAAGGTCGAGATGGAGCTGTTGGCAAGGATGGAACGACAAGAAAATAAACAAGTCAAAAGCGACCTCAAGATGCTGATCCAAGAAGAGGTCATCGCCGACTTACAAAAAGGATTGGCCAAGTCCATTACAGAAACCCGTATGGAAGGGAAAGTAGGATTTCAGGAGCATACGACCATAGATGAGGGGATGGAACCTCACAGTCAGGAATTCAGGGGTCGTACTTCGACACCCGTCGAGTCTAACGCAGCTGCTCAGGTCATTCACGTTATAAAAATGAGTGATGACCGGCCGAACAAATTTTCAGGGAACAATAACTTTACTCCTAAGAGTTTCCTCAGAGAATTGATGGAATACATCAAGGAAAGCAAGATCTCAGAAGACCGACAGTTAAGGACAGTAGAGAAACTGCTGACTGGACACGCGTTACAATGGTTCCGTAGCTTCAGGTATACCTTTGACACTATGGGAGAATTCCGTGAAGCATTTCTGAAGAAGTATTGGAGCCTTGCCTCGCAACAGAACCTGAGGATGGAACTATACGCGCGCCGCTATAGTACCACATCACCCACAAAATATTCAGAATATTTCATCACACAGCTACACCGAATGAAAGAGTTGGATATGCCTCCATCAGAAGAAGAGATGATCACCGCCATTGAGAAGCAACTGCCAGTCGGGGTTCAACAGATCATGGCGGCAGCGAACGTACGGACAGCGGTACATGCCGAGGAGATATTAAGAAACCTCGATGAGACGACGATCCACAGTCCGCAAAGATCAGGTCGAACGACTGAAAATGTAAACGTGGTCGGCCTAGAAGAAGCACCTAGACGACGCATGAAAGACCAAAGTACAGACGCCATGGACATGAGGCAGAACTGGGAACGTCGGGAATACCAAGATCAAGAACTGAGGCCCCCGTGGTATAGTAACCGAGGTAATAATAACTGGAGGTCGTCCCAAAGACAAAATGAACCATGGAGAGGACATCGTGGATCATACAGGCCGTATAACAAGAGAGGTGGGCGTTTTCAACGCGGAAGGCCACCGTGGGACCAAAACAGAGAGCCAGAAGTGAGATGGGACTTGCCAGATGACCACAGAGAGGAAATGGAAAGGTGGCACAGCGATTCGGAGCGGTATTTGGCAGAATTACGTGCCAAAGAATCGGCCGAACAAAGTAAGAAAGACAAATGGAACAGGGGAATGAATGATCGAAGGGATCCAGATGTCATCGAACAGGGAGCTGAGAGCCTGGAACTCCAGAATACCCGGAGGAACAACAATCAATCATCCGGAGGTACACCAGATAGGAATGGCAACAACGAGAAAAAAAAACGCCAATTTTAGAAGATGGGAACGTCGCTAGAGCACAAAACAGTCACAATGCAAAGTATATGGTAGTAGCGCAGATCAGTGACTGGGTCATCAAAGAAGAGGACTTGACGGAGGACACAAGAGGGCCAAAGATTAATACAATTAGAGAATTACCCATAATTTACGCCCGAGTGGGAGGTCTAACGGTACGATGTATGGTAGATACGGGTGCCAGCATCAGTATAGCTTCCCAGGCATTAGTTAAAGAGTTGGAGAGATTGGGGAAGGTTCCCGTGATGCCAATTTCTAACATCACAGTCAAGGGCATTATCCCAGACAAGTCCGCAGTCTGTAAGTTCCAAGCTTTGTTGGACATTACACTGCAAGGACATAATATGCCGCATTCGTTCATCATAATGAACAAGATAAATTATAACATTATCTTGGGAGCGGACTTCATTCGAGAATATAAAGCAGTCATCAACCTATTTGAAAACACCATTTGTTTTAAAGATATTGGAGAGGACAATCATTTGGACATGCAATTAAATACGGATGTTCCAAGAGATGGCGAAGAGATATGGACATTGTGCACCACTGAAGAGATGGAAGCATATGAGAAAATCGACGAAAGGTTAAGGGATATTGAGGATGATTTAATGGAACCTGAATCCTGGGTCATGGCGCTAGAAGAATTGGAAGACAGAATTACTGACGCTTTTGAGGAGAAGGCTCGTGAAGCAAAGATAAATGAGGAGAACAGGATCAAATTGATGGACATGTTAAAGCGACACGAACCGGTTTTTAATTCTAAACCCGGTAAGATAGAACATTTCAAGTACCAAATGCAGGTCAACGATTGGTCACCGTTTAGGAAAAAGCCTTATCCGATAGCCGAAAAACATATGAATGAGGTGAAAGAAACCATCAAGCAAATGGAGGATGCTGGAGTCATAGTTAAGATGGCTACCCCATTCGTGAGTCCGTTGGTTGTGGTCAAGAAACCCAATGGCTCTGTTCGAATATGTCTGGACGCCAGGACAATTAATGAACGATTGATTCCTGAATATGACCAAGCTCCAGCGATCAAAGAGGTCATAAACAAATTCCAGAACAAGATATATTTTTCATCGATAGACTTGACTAGTAGCTATCACCATTTGGAACTGGATGACAAGTCAAGGTTGTTGACTGGATTCCTATTTAATCAGCAAACTTATGCATTTCAAAGATTACCATTCGGTATCAAAACAGCAGGTTCGGCACTCATACGAGCGTTAGACCGGAACCTGACGTCGGAAGTCAAGGATGCCACTGTAAGATATGTCGATGACATACTCTTGGCGTCTGATAATTTGGATGATCACCTCACGAATTTAGAGAAATTACTAGATAATTTGGAGAAGGCCAATTTCAAAATTAACATCCAAAAATCTCATTTTTGCCAGAAGGAGGTACTCTATTTAGGCCACATCATCGATGGTGAAGGAGTACGCCCAAATCCTGCGAAACTAGAGGCTATTCGGAACTTTCCTAAACCAAACAGGGTAAAACACGTCCGCCAATTTCTGGGCATTTGCAATTTCTTTGCAAATCATTGTCCCGGGTATACTGAGGCTGTGGCGCCACTACAGGATATGCTTCGTAAGAACAGCAAATGGGCATGGAAGGAAGAATGCGACGCGGCTTTTCGGAAAACGAAGGAATTACTAACCAATAGTATTAAATTGGGTTACCCGGATTTCTCAAGAAAATTTATAATTCAAACCGACGCCTCACGGATTGGAATTGGATGCATGCTGTACCAAGAAGATCCAAACAACCCTCGAGAACGATCTTACTTGGCATTTTCTAGCCGTAAGCTAAAGACACACGAGCGAAATTACACAGTAACGGAATTGGAACTTCTATCCATCATTTTTGCTTTACAACAATGGAGGAAGACTGTCTATGGTTTCGAGATTTTGATAAGAACCGACCACAAGAGCCTTATTTTCCTATTGAAAACTCCCATGGCTAGTGAGCGAGTGAACAGATGGTCGTTATATGTTCAACAGTTCAATATTGACATTGAACACTGCCCAGGAAGATTCAATGTGATACCCGACGCATTAAGTCGAAACCCAGAACGAGGAGAAGGAGTAGTATCTGTACATCAAGTCGAGCTCACTCAGGCAGATCAGGAATTTTTGGTTAAACTGGGAGAAATTCAGGCTGAACAAGTTAAGGATCCGTGGATGAATATGATCATCGATTATTTAAGAGGAAGATTGCAACGAGGAACGCCCGCGTATTTGGAAGCGGAGAAAATTTCGACAAGTTATATTTGGTATAATAACCTGCTGCACAAGTACGTGGATCCCGATCGCGTGAAATCAAGGATTGTGGTGCCACCTTCTTTACAGAGAGGTCTAGTCTGGCACGCACATAGCATATCTGGACATGGAGGAATCGATAAGACAAGTGCTCTTATTCAAGAAGCATTTGTATGGCCCAAATTAAGGGAAACCATTCGCAGTGTTTTGAAGACCTGTGATAAATGTCAAAGGGTTAAGCCAAACTCATTCCTCATGAAGCAATATCCCAAACCTCTACTGCCACAGAAGCCGTGCGAACTGGTCGCCATGGATGGTTATGGTCCGTTACCAAAAGGCAGAAGAGGATGCAAATACATTCTCGTCAGCATCGATGTATTTACAAAATACGTGGTGTTATGTCCAGTTCAGAAGTTAAACACTAAACAGGTACTGAACAGAATTAAGGCAAGGGTAATTCCAACGTTAGGGAAGATGGAATTCTGTCTTACGGACCACGGCAGTTATTTCACTAGTGCCGAGTTTAGGAGTGAGATGGTGAGGTTAGATGTCCGGCACGTGTTGAGTTCAGTGCGCCATCCTGAGGGAAATCCATCAGAAAGAATAATGCGGGAGATCGCAAAATATTGCCGAATTTACTGTTCTGATCAGCATTGGAAGTGGGTCGACGTATTACCCGTAATGGAATTCTGTATAAACAATACGATCCATGAAAGCACAGGACAGATCCCCACGGTCCTTCACTTAAATCGATGTCCGGATCGACCGTGGAAGAACATCTTGCCGTGTCCATTGGACGCACGACCAAGCCATGAATTAACCATACAGGCCACGGCAACTTATTTGAAGAAACAAGCTGATCGTCGATTACGTAGAGTGCGTAATAAAAGATTTCACCGTCCTTTGGAATTGGAAGAATTGGTCTTGGTGAAACGACCAGCAGTGTCCGATCCAGCGAAGCGAATATACTCAAAATTTTGCGAGATATTCTATGGACCATACCGAGTCATAAAGGTGATTGGAAATAATGCTTATAAAGTGAAACACCTACGCACTGGAGTCGAGTCTGTCTATAACGCACAGAATCTAAAACTGTACTATCCCGCCGAAGAAGATGAGGTCCAACACCAAGTCAACGTAGTGGAGAAGAAAGTAGAAGGGGAAGATCCATTCCAAGTAGAAGAACCATCGGATGCAGAAGAAGAGAATCAGCGGACAAATAATCACGACTGTCAATGGATAACGCTGCGTGAAGAATTTGATAATGCTAAGAGAGGGTGAACTTAGGATAAATGCAGAATTTAAAGCTGAGAATAAGAGGCTGCTTGAAGAATTTCACGATCCGAATTAATTTGGAGTCCATTAGAAAGCCAATTTCGAAAGAAGGTCGATGAGGAAGACATGACATTGTTAAAATGGATTATGTTGCCGAGTATTGTTGAATTGTAAAAACTCTTCGTAACCTCAGCAGTTTTTCCAAACTAAGAAGGAGGGAGATGTGCCCTTGGCCTATGTCTTAGGCCATGGACACATTATGTCACTGGAGTACTTATATGGGGCAATGTCATGATGTTAATGAGAATGAAATCATCATTATGTAATGATCATAAGAAATAACTAGGATCTTTCTGCCGTAGTGAGACCACATATACTGTATATGGCTTGGCAGTTCTGACAGGGAGAAATTTATGGTTTTCACACAATGGACAGAGCAGGTGCATTCCAAGTCGCTTGCCTGCAAGTTTCAGAGCAGGAGCACCCCAGCGAATTCTGAGAATCTTGCCAAAACGCAGTAACTATCTCAAGTTAGCACGCAGTAGATGCCTGACTCCGCCCTTAAAGAGTACGCTTCAGTTAGTTACAAGAGATCAAGGCATTACAGGAATGATCTGAAACGCCCATGATGAATCTAATTATTATCAAGAATTTTGGGAATGCGGTAACGGATTAAATATCTCTGTGTTCATCGAATGAAAGTAGTCCCTGCGCAAGGAAATCTGACAACGTCGAGTGTGTGAGAGAGAGAACATAGCGTCCTTCAACAAGAAATTAGTTCTACCCAAGCGCTGATGATATAAACTTAGCCTATGATCGAGTTCCGTCGTGAATCATATGATTAGCAAGGCCATATTTTTGTGTATAAATTAAGGTACCTGATTACTGTAGCCTATGATTGTGAAGGGAGCATTTGGTGTCGTATGTGCAAAACTGTGAATTGGCAACCATTTTGTCATATATGTGGGTAAAGTCTGTGACAGGAACATTGTTCATCTTTCAGCCAACGTTAGTGGATGCGGGCCATATGTAGCACCACGCCAGGCATTAATGTACGAGACGCATAGTCCATTGTTCGGCTGATGCGAAATAATATTAAAAATGAATACTAAGTTGTGAATATGTATAACAGAAAGGAAAGATGTGAAATCATATATAATTCGAGTGAAAATATATAACAGAAAAATGTATCCGCCATGAGTGTGTAGCCCACTAATGTGTAATCTTTTTTTTTGTGGTGCATAAATTTAATCAAATATGTGTGTGTGTGCATTTTAAAAGGGTGCTGGCTTATAGCGACCTAGTGATAATGGAGGGTTGCAGTGATATTATCGAGTGGTTCTACATCATCGTGATGGGATTCGAACCGGCCATGGAGGTCATGTGTTAAGTTATACTGTTGCGGGCCTCTGGTCCAACTCTTGCAAATGATGAAGGAAGTCTTCAATATGATAAGTACCTTTTGATTATATTTTAAAGCGTCAAATAATTCATGGATTTTATCGCCATAATGTTAGCATGTTATTTGTTTTCTTTTGATTTGTTTTATCTTGTGTGTACAATGACCGTGTCAATGGCGACCATAGTTGTGCATCTGAAGGAGCTGGGTACGCTCATAAGGATTAAGGATCAGAATAATTATTTTAATGAATTAAAAGTGCCTAACTTAACGTAAGGATGTTGCTAGGTAATCGTATCCGTACATAAAACACATGGTAGAATTCCCTATTTTATTTATAGATGTGTGTTAGAAATATCCCCTGTGTTTTCCACCCAAATAGAACGAACGAAGCATGGTATTTCGATAGGTGCCCTTTCCAGGCAAAATCTCATTATTTCGTGTAATTGACCAGAGATAGTAATTTATGTATTTACATACCGGATGAATTAATAGCCGATGATTTTTTTTGGGACGATATTTAAAGGACCATGGTGTATTGTGATGGATGATATGGAGTATTATGGTGTAGCAATGAGTAAAGTTTATAGGACAGTTTACAAAGGCGTGAATTATGTCAGATGAGAGGTAGTATGATAAGTTTACAATGATATGAGTGACGGCTGACCCAGCCTCACCAATTGTTATATTAGTTTTTATTGAACGCGTGTGATATTTAAGGCCATACAGGTAAGATGTTGTAAGGAGGAATCTACGATGAAATAAGATAAAATAGATAATGATGCCAGGTAATAAGACCTGAGGGAAGATGTCGGATGAAAGTATGATAAGTTGTATGTGTAAGGTAGTGGCCATCAAGCGCAGATAAAATAATGCTATAATTAATCTATATCCAAATGAGAGCGTCCCGCTCCACTTTTAGAATACTAAGATCCAGCCCGATCAGCTGGTGAGAATACAGTCAAATATTAGCCCGGGGGAAGGGGTGAAGACTTGCATTTCTACCTTTCACGGTCAAGGTCAGCCAGCAGGCGAGGCCAGTCCATTGTCACTTGCCACAAAGAGAAGGAGGGGTCCACTCTGGACTCGGGTGTTTGCCGCAGCGATTCATTTAAATTTTTCTTATGTTTGGTCCCAAGTTTAATATTCACGTAAGGGTATGTTAGGTCACTACCCTGATGCCTCCAATCGATAGCGTTTCTTTTACTGGTCATTTTGATATAAGGGACGGTTTTGTCTGTTGACCATACAGTCCCGGGTTCGATATCCTTTTGTTGTGCCTGGTCCAGACGCTATTTTTAAACGGGTACTAGATAGGCAATAACCTTGCGGTCCCGTGTTCGAAATCCTTTTATTCATACCTGGTCGATCAGTCTTTTTAAATGGGTACTAGCTAGACAGTGACCTTAGAGTCCTGTGTTCATGAATAATTATTTTCGGTCCTGGAAAATAATTATTATTAGTTTTTTTTATAGTTAATATTGGTTCAAAATTATCTTGAGATTTCTTTTTCTCGATAATTGTTGAACGGACCATGCTTTGTTCTATTGTAACCTCGTTCTGCGAGATAAGGCATTCAAGGTAAGAAATGTGTAGGTAGCGAATACCCCTAAATACATATTGACCCTATTGAATAATCCGCTAAGAACATGTTTGTGCCATGTCTATCTTTTTCAGGGGTCGCGGCTTCAAATACATTCACCGTTGCTTAACATAACACTGATACAAGGTATTTCTTCTGTGCCATGTCTATCTTTTTCAGGGGTCGCGGCTTCAAATACATTCACCGTTGCCTAACGTGACTCTGACACGATACGATTACTTTAATAATGTTTGGTTGGAATTATTAATTGTTTTTCATGTTTATCCAACCCAAGTTTGAAAGGCAAATGATTAGTCATCATTTTTTTTATGATGCTAGTTTTGTCTGTTTTTAAGGCATTTTTCTTAGTTTGTTTATTATATATCCATGAATTATTTGACAAGGCATCGAGTGCTTGGTTCGAGAATGTATCACGTCGAACGCAAGGGCCGAAGCCAGGCTTATCATATTGCTAATATGTTAATGTAATATGTGACAATTTGTAAGGGTGTTTCAAGGCTAAGTAAATTCAATGGCTTCATTGATTCAGCTGATTTGTTTTAAAGCTAAGACGTCCAAAGTAACGTCGGGATTGAACATTAAGATTCCGTACGGAAAGGCTTCCATGATTAATTTACAAGAGTATGTAAATAAGATGCATAAATCATATTCATGTTCGCAGATAGAAATACATAATTAATGCCATGAAGGTTAAGATTTGATATGAGGGTAAACTTTTATTTAACGGAGGGATTCTAGTAAATGTTAATTAAACGCCATTAATAATTAAATAAGCCAATGGCTAGGCTATAATGTATACTTCGGAATGGCCATGGATGTCTCTGATATTTGAACATACCATGTATCTGAAATGTAATTGGATGATATTAGACTCAATGATTATTATGTTTACTCAGATTAATGATTGATTAATTTCGTATAAATGGATTTCTTTTTCTTAATCCATACTGTTGTTACAGTTGACCGGACCCTCTTGATCCATCATCTCTTAATAACTTAACTTTCTGATGATATCTTATCATCGTAATTAATAAATTTGATTTTGGCAATTAATGCTAATTGGTGTTAACCAGATTTCATTTTTGATTCATTTTCTTTGCTTTTTGCCATATGATTGGTTTTTATTTGTCAATAAATTTGATTGTAATCATACATCATAACTACTATGATAAGTATTAATTGATGCTGATTAGCATTTAATTGGTGGTTTTTGGACATTAATTAGTCCATTGTTTATATTTTTGATTTTGACTTAATTTTATTGATTCCGTATTTGATTTATTTTACCTTTGAGTTATTATTATTATTATTATTATTATTTTAAATTTCATTTCTACTATTTTTGGTTTTATTTCATTTATTTGTTTTTGCTGTACTGGTGTTGGTGCATTAAATTTGTTTATTCTCATTCAGAATCTGTGTGTGATGAATTTTATTCAGCCCTAGTGATCTTCCTATAATATCCAGAACAGTTTCATATTCAAGCTAGTGTACCGTTCATGCCCCGACGACAGAGTCCTGTTCTGAAGGCCTTGTGCAAGGGTACAACCATATTTTTGGAAGCCTTCATAGGGAGGTTAAGGCTGCTTGAGCTTTTAGTTCTCGCAGTCAAGTGGTGCAGTGGCACCTAATATAAAGGGAGGTGGCGCGCAGTTCGTCACTCCTGTGGGGGTCCGGGCGGGGACACCAAGAGCCCGCCGATGAGCCAGCTTGGTGACCTAGGCGAAACCCCACACAAGACACGGCACAAACCTAGAAGAATTGCTGAGTTTTAATTCTCCGGCCGTGAAAGCCAATATACCATCTTTTTGGAAGCCTTCATAGGGAGGTTAAGGCTGCTTGAGCTTTTAGTTCTCGCAGTCAAGTGGTGCAGTGGCACCTAATATAAAGGGAGGTGGCGCGCAGTTCGTCACTCCTGTGGGGGTCCGGGCGGGGACACCAAGAGCCCGCCGATGAGCCAGCTTGGTGACCTAGGCGAAACCCCACACAAGACACGGCACAAACCTAGAAGAATTGCTGAGTTTTAATTCTCCGGCCGTGAAAGCCAATATACCATCTTTTTGGAAGCCTTCATAGGGAGGTTAAGGCTGCTTGAGCTTTTAGTTCTCGCAGTCAAGTGGTGCAGTGGCACCTAATATAAAGGGAGGTGGCGCGCAGTTCGTCACTCCTGTGGGGGTCCGGGCGGGGACACCAAGAGCCCGCCGATGAGCCAGCTTGGTGACCTAGGCGAAACCCCACACAAGACACGGCACAAACCTAGAAGAATTGCTGAGTTTTAATTCTCCGGCCGTGAAAGCCAATATACCATCTTTTTGGAAGCCTTCATAGGGAGGTTAAGGCTGCTTGAGCTTTTAGTTCTCGCAGTCAAGTGGTGCAGTGGCACCTAATATAAAGGGAGGTGGCGCGCAGTTCGTCACTCCTGTGGGGGTCCGGGCGGGGACACCAAGAGCCCGCCGATGAGCCAGCTTGGTGACCTAGGCGAAACCCCACACAAGACACGGCACAAACCTAGAAGAATTGCTGAGTTTTAATTCTCCGGCCGTGAAAGCCAATATACCATCTTTTTGGAAGCCTTCATAGGGAGGTTAAGGCTGCTTGAGCTTTTAATTCTCGCAGTCAAGTGGTGCAGTGGCACCTAATATAAAGGGAGGTGGCGCGCAGTTCGTCACTCCTGTGGGGGTCCGGGCGGGGACACCAAGAGCCCGCCGATGAGCCAGCTTGGTGACCTAGGCGAAACCCCACACAAGACACGGCACAAACCTAGAAGAATTGCTGAGTTTTAATTCTCCGGCCGTGAAAGCCAATATACCATCTTTTTGGAAGCCTTCATAGGGAGGTTAGGGCTGCTTGAGCTTTTAGTTCTCGCAGTCAAGTGGTGCAGTGGCACCTAATATAAAGGGAGGTGGCGCGCAGTTCGTCACTCCTGTGGGGGTCCGGGCGGGGACACCAAGAGCCCGCCGATGAGCCAGCTTGGTGACCTAGGCGAAACCCCACACAAGACACGGCACAAACCTAGGAGAATTGCTGAGTTTTAATTCTCCGGCCGTGAAAGCCAATATACCATCTTTTTGGAAGCCTTCATAGGGAGGTTAAGGCTGCTTGAGCTTTTAGTTCTCGCAGTCAAGTGGTGCAGTGGCACCTAATATAAAGGGAGGTGGCGCGCAGTTCGTCACTCCTGTGGGGGTCCGGGCGGGGACACCAAGAGCCCGCCGATGAGCCAGCTTGGTGACCTAGGCGAAACCCCACACAAGACACGGCACAAACCTAGAAGAATTGCTGAGTTTTAATTCTCCGGCCGTGAAAGCCAATATACCATCTTTTTGGAAGCCTTCATAGGGAGGTTAAGGCTGCTTGAGCTTTTAGTTCTCGCAGTCAAGTGGTGCAGTGGCACCTAATATAAAGGGAGGTGGCGCGCAGTTCGTCACTCCTGTGGGGGTCCGGGCGGGGACACCAAGAGCCCGCCGATGAGCCAGCTTGGTGACCTAGGCGAAACCCCACACAAGACACGGCACAAACCTAGAAGAATTGCTGAGTTTTAATTCTCCGGCCGTGAAAGCCAATATACCATCTTTTTGGAAGCCTTCATAGGGAGGTTAAGGCTGCTTGAGCTTTTAGTTCTCGCAGTCAAGTGGTGCAGTGGCACCTAATATAAAGGGAGGTGGCGCGCAGTTCGTCACTCCTGTGGGGGTCCGGGCGGGGACACCAAGAGCCCGCCGATGAGCCAGCTTGGTGACCTAGGCGAAACCCCACACAAGACACGGCACAAACCTAGAAGAATTGCTGAGTTTTAAAGTATGGTAGCTTTGGTTGAGAATAAGCCTGTGAATTGTGTAGAACAAAGCCATGAGTGCCATTTAAAATATGTGTGTGAATTTAGTGAAAGGTCACTATGTCAAAGTTGTAGCCAATAATTTTGCCTGATGAATATTCTTATAATTCTTTCTGAAATAAAATAACTCAACATCAATGAGAGTCACTCCATTCAAAGATACCAGTGGAAAGATTTAATTACAACGAATCAAATGTGAATCAAGGCAGTATTAACTAATTGTGAGAAGCTTTAGAACTAGAATAATGACTAAACATTTGTAAAGGCAAAGGTATTTTGGATCCATTTCGAGTTAAGAGAAATGTTGATATGATCTGATGTGAACATTCACATGTGTATATATGTTGTAAATGTGTTGATAGAATAAGCATGAATATCCACTATGCACCAGTCGTGATTTAGTTAGAAGGAGATCTAATGGAATAATCCCAGTGATATATTTTTTTGTGTTTTCTTTATAATGCAGTCAGTTTTCTAGAACATCCAAATATGAACTCTATATTAAGCTATGGATGAAAAATAAAAAGTGTAACTAAAACTTAATCCATTGGAGTCAATATGCGGGATCTCCGTAAGTTTAATTATACCCAAAGGCAGGACACAAGGAGATTTTGTCCCAATTAAGAATGCATTTCATTTTTTGTTTGTTTGCACATCAAGACTTAACTTCATCAATCTCCAAGTGCAGGGGATAGGAATGATTATTTTTATTGGCTGTATTAGTGCTTCGGTGAATAAAAATGTGGAGGTTTTATCTTATTTGTGCATATTCTTTCCATGGCTTCGCAACGTAACGTGGATGGTTGGAGATGACGTTAGGTGGTAATATATGAATCCCAGTCCATATTCACACCCCGAGGTCACTTGAGGTCTCACTTTTTTTCTCATCTTCATGCCGATGAATATCTAATCATCCACGATTTTCTTTTGATAACATTTTCTACTAATTGTTTTATCGAATTTCAACCTGGGATCGCGATGAGTCGGGCCACGCAATCCAAGGTTGGAATATCGGGCACAGTGGGAACTTTAGTTCGTCACGGAACTACCTGTTAAGTTTGAAGAGACCGGATAGTTTTTAGCACTACTCTCAGATTTTTCCCCCAAGAAAACTTCATTAGTTAGGTTCATTAGAGATCGTTTGACTTCTCAACAATACCTATACTCATGTGAATGCTCTATAATTTACGTAGAGTAAACAAGGGAATTTAGTTCCAGCAGGTAAAGATTATTATAGTGGTTAATTAGACGAAATATAAGATACGAGAAAATACATGTTTCAAAAATTTCACACGGCCTTCATCTTGAATTATTAAAACAATTGAACAACATTAGATGCCATCTTACTGGGCTCTAAATGAAGATTGAATGTGTCAAGTTTCAATGCATCAAATAAGTCATTTTAAATATTTTTAATTCATATGGCTGCCAAGTTGGTTTTCCGCTTCGAATCCACCATTAGGGATACTCCTTTGAACGACAGCCAATGCTCCATTTTAGTGGGGACAAAAAATTAAGTCACATCTTAATGAACATCAACACATTTTTTCACTCACAGTGTATTCCTGTGATGAGTTCGTTGAAGTTTGCTAACTTTTGGAGAAAATACGATCAAATTAGTAGGTTATGCCACGTTATCTGTAATGGCAGAAAGTTAAATGAACATCGGAAACCATGATTTAAAACTCTGACATGGATATTGATTGTCGAGGCGAAGAAGCTGTACTTCATTTGAGTACTACACATGATGGCTTCGTGGCGGAGGTGGATAAAGGCCGATGACACAAGGTGTCTCTGAGTGCAGCTAGTGTAGTGGTTCGATCTCAACTTTATACATTTTGTGTTGAACGACAGATTGAACCTCATTTAAATGGACACACAATGTTATACACACCTATCAGGTCAAAATCCCAGCACACATTCTTTTCACTGTATTCCATTGACAAGTGCGTTGCTCATTTATGGTAAAACAAGGCAGAACGCATTCCAGTCACAACCCCCGTATCAAGAAATTTTCCTGTCAGATGACTACCGAGTACCAATTCGTTCCGCAATCTTCAACGAAGATTGTGGTTAACTGGGACACTGGGAAGGGTACATCCTGTTAGAGATGTTCTTATAACGTTAGGTCCAAAATTTGGACGCTGTCCCGAATAATTCTCACAATAATACACGAAAACTTGTCAACAGACCAACATCAGCCGGTCACCTGTCATGCGAATACTGCATAACAATATATTTCACCCATACCATCTGCAGTTACACCAGCAGCTTCACGGACGTGATTTAGATTCTAAAGTAACACATTGTCAATGGAATTACGCAGTTTGACCAATAATGCAGCCTTTGTTTTTGTCAAGAGTCCTGTATTCAGACGATTCACGATTTTACAACAATGGCACAGTGAACCAACACAATATGCACTATTGGAGCGCGATGGATCCCCATTGGGTAACAGTCACAGGGTGACTATATAATCAGACCACATTTCTTCGATGGCCATCTAACAGGAGCATGCAACCTTCATTTTCTGCAAAATGAACTCCCAAAGTTGCTGGAGAACGTGCCAATGCGCAAGCAATTACGAATGCGGTAGCAATAGGATTGGGCCCCACCTCACTGATCAGTAGCCGTCCGGAACCATATTCATGCTACGTATCCAAATAAAAGCGCCACTTGACTTCTTCCTTTGGGACCACATAAAGCTGGTAATGTATGCACAGGAGCATTAAAATCCTGGTCACTTTCAGCAACGGATCACCAAAGTATGCCACGCTGATACACCTCACATGTTACAACGTTCAAGAATGGCATTGCAACGTCATGCTGAAATCTGCATAATGCAAGGTGGTGAATATGTAGAACACTTGCTACATTGAATATGCAAGGGTACGCTTCTTCTTACCTACAGACCATCATATTGTCGTCCAAACTAGCTACGTACCATTTGACAAAAGTAGTCCCTTTCAGGAACAAATGCAATTTCACTCATTGGAACAGGTAGATATGTGGCCATAGTACATCCACTGTACAGTAAGTCCACCTCGTGGTGTAGCGGGAAGCGTTCTTGGCTGTCGCCCCGAAGGCCGGATTTAATTCCCAGCTCTGCCAAGAAATTTAATTCTGGTCTGAGGGCAGCCTCGTAAGGCAAAAATGAGAACAGGTGAGTTTGATTCCCACCTCAGCCATCCTGGAAGTGGTTTTCCATGGTTTCCCACTTCTACTCCAGGAGTATGACGGGATGGTTTCCAACTTAAGGCCACGGCCCCATCCTTCCCAATCCTTACCTGAATTACAAATACACACACTAGTACACCCTTAACAAAGGCTATCATACAAAATTCCACATTGACCCAAGTACATGGGGCTAAATGGTCGCGATGGCCAAGCCCCATAAATGAAACAACAACAATATCAAATGTAAACGGCATCAGGCGAAAAAGATAAAGAATGGACTACAAGGCAGCTTGGCTAACGCAACAGCGCGATTTAGCCACCTTGGCTATTGAGAGCCGTGACGTTTAGCTGGCATGTACGGTATTGAATATATTTGTAGTCCTCATAGGTACTTCCTTTCCAAACATAAGTTAGTGGTATTTGGTGCTGTGAACATTTTAAACATCCATTATAGTTGTGGTCACTGAAATACTACTGCTGCTAAGGATTTCTGGTAGATTCGCATGAACTGTACTAAGGCCGCAAAGGAGCCGGTACTAATGTTTTTAGGATGACTATGATATACGCGATAGTTGGGTAGCCTTTCTCCGAAACAAATAAAGGGCTGAATGACCACTCTGTGTATCCGTCGAACCTGAAAAAAGGCCTAAAGTGAACAGGATCTGATGATGATCGCATAACGAGCGAAACGTGTCATCAATTTAACCCCTTTTCGGGAAGAATATAAAAAGTATATAATTAATACATGTAATTTTTTAAAAGTTGGCTCGTGTTATTCCCCAACCAATTCAATTGGGAACAAACACATACACATACTAAAAATCAATAATTTTACTAGATTACGAAGACAACACTGAAAAATAGCGTATTCTAAGATCCAAATCACTTCATCGTATATTGTAAATTTATTAGGGCACTACACGCTCAAGCAGGGCACATGAGATCCCTCAATTCAGACAATCGATATCATTTGGCAAGGAAGTGCACTGCCAGCGCATTATCACAGCAGAATGTTGTCACTCACGCATGACTAATGATGAATACAACTGGAAGCCAATGCCATAGATGATTTCCCTCCAAGTGCACTCGAGGGGCAATATACTGTCTATTGACAACCAAACGCACACTACCACTACCACTCCCACTCGTATACATCTCACTTTCCTTCGCAGCAAATGAAGTAGCATAAAGGGGGGTAAATATACGAGGCACGTCCGGAAAGTAAGTTCCGTTTGGTAATAAAATTAAATTGTGTACAGATACAGAAAAAATATTTGTTGCACAACATTCTACACCTCTTAAACTAATTTTCCACATAACTGCCGAACTTTTGCAGGCATTTGTCATAGCGTGGCACAAGTTTTTGGATACCTTCTTCATAGAAGTTTGCCGCCTGTGTCTTCAACCAGTTGGAAATATCTTCTTTCAGCTCGTCGTCATTGTTGAAGTGTTGACCGCCAAGGAAAGACTTGAGATGTGTGAACAGATGAAAGTCGCTAGGAGCGTGGTCAGGTCTCTACGGAGGGTGGTCAAACACGTCTCAGCCAAATCCCTGTAGGAGGTTTTTTGTCACATTTGCAGTGTGTGGTCGTGCGTTGTCGTAAAGAAAAACAACACCTTTTGACAGCAACCCTCGGCGCTTATTCTGTATTGCGCGGCGCAATTTCCTAAGTGTCTCGCAGTAAGCATCTGCGTTGATAGTTTGACCACGCGGTAAGAAATCAATGAGTAAGATGCCTTTCCAGTCCCAGAACTCTGTGCACATCATTTTCCGAGGTGTCAAGATTTGTTTCGGCTTAACCTTTGCTGGGGATGAAGTGTGCCTCCATTCCATTGATTGCCGCTTACTTTCAGGGGTGTCGTAAGAAACCCAAGTTTCATCTCCTGTGACTATCTGTGTCAGAAAATTTTCGCGGCCTTCATTGTAACGGGTCAAAAACAGAAGTGCACTACCCATCCGTTTTGTTTTGTGTTGCTCCGTAAGAATCTTTGGTACCCAACGTCGGCAAAGTTTACGAAAGTTCAGTTTTTCGGTAGCAATTTCATGAATTAGTGATCGTGAGATTTGGGGAAATTCCATAGCGTTTTGTAAACCTGCAGTTTTCCCGGATCTTGTCATCGATCGCGTGAACCAGTTCTTCTGTAACCAAAGATGGACGCCCACTTCGTTCTTCATCGTGCACTTCACTACGTCCTTCATTGAACTGTCGGACCCATCTTCTCACCATTGAATCACTCATCGCATTTTGTCCATACACTTCGCAGATTTGCCGACAAATTTCAATTGGTTTCACTTTCCTAGCATTCAGAAAACGAATCACAGATCTGATTTCACAAGCGGCGGGATTTTCAATCAACACCGACATTGTACGAGTAAACATGCACAACAACGCGTACGTGGCTGACAGCGCTCTCCAAATGGCGCACGTTTCTTCTCCTTGATACAGAGCGTCTACCGCGCATATGCGGAACTGCGCTGCAGCGGAACGTACAACTAGTTGAAGACACAGGCGGCACACGTCTATGAAGAAGGTATACAAAAACTCGTGCCACGCTACGACAAATGCCTGGAACATTTCGGCAGTTATGTGGAAAAGTAGTTTAAGGGTTGTAGAATTTTGTGCAATAAATAATTTTTCTGTATCTGTACACAATTTAATGTTATAACCAAACGGAACTTACTTTCTGGACGTACTTCGTACCTATATAGCCCACTGAAACAAGAATCATTGGGGGGTATATACGAGGCACACCCAGAAAGAAAGTTTCCCTTTGAAAAAATAAAAAAAAGTTATATGCAAATCTTTATTGACAACAGGTACAGCAATGTGTGAGCTAGTTTTCGACATAGGCACCAAACGAATTGAGACACTTGTCATAGCGTGGTATCAACTTTTGTAGTGCTGTGTCATAGAAGTCTGCCGACTGCGAATGGGACGAGCAAGTGACAGTCGTCTTCAGGTCTTCGTCAGTGTCAAAATGCTGACCGGAGGCCACGAATTCTTTTAGGTGCAAGGAAAGTTTGAAATCGCTGGGAGCAAGCTCAGGACAGCAACTGTTCCGCTGAAGTTTGGCTGGGAGCTGTTTGATCATCCACCGTACAGTCCTCATCGTGCAACTTGAAGACTGATACACACACACCATCACGTAACCGCTATAACCACGTGTCAGTGGTGAAGGGCCACACGACCACCTGGTACCAGTACGACACCACCTACAGCGCTCCAAACCGACTTGTGTGTTCTTTCAAGGTGGCGACTAATATTTTGTCCAGTAAGCTTAGTACCTCAGTTCTCTCGGAGGAATCTTGCAGCACTCTGTTAGCAAGATTCTATTTAAAAAACTTGAACATTAAAACTTCGGAGTCATGGATAATTGTATTGCGATCCTTGCAATAAAGTTCTGAATTCAATTCCCGGCTCTGGCAACTACCTCTGGGGGCTGAAGTCGAAGATTCAAAGCACACCACAACCAATCTAGAAATGGATTCCGGTTGATTACCCCCTTCCACTCCATGGATTTTCACCGTCTCTTATGATGCTTGACAATGTTAAAACTGTCTATGTTTTCATTACACAAAACAAGGTTTGTTCACATCACATTATATCAAACATTAGAGCGTTAAACACGACCCGTATTGTTGATAATGACAATTATGGTCACAATCAAAATAGTGAAAATTTGTATCAGCCATTAATGATGTGGGTTTTCTGGATAATGCATTTAGATCCTTGTACTAAAGATCTGAATTCAATTCCAGGCTCTGGTAAGGAATTTACTACAACTACCACTTCTCAAAGTCAATAAAGTTACCACTAGCACAGTAGAACAGAGATACACTAGACAGTAGATTTTCGATTTCCGTCGGCGCAGCACTAGTTCGCATTTCTAGCCCTATTTTCCATTTTGTTTTTCCCAATCTCTCTACGTTTCCTCTTCCTTCCTCTTTCAGAATTTTTGCTAGTGCGCTAGAGCTGATCAAACAGCTCCTCAATTCCGATAGGTCTCGAATTAAGTACGGAAAAGTCGTTTTAGGAACTGTTACTTCCGGTAACGTGGTATCAAGAATGTCATTATCGACATTCTGGTCATAAGGTACTGTGGCGTAGTGTATAAGGTTACAACATCTTAAGTTACATGGAAACCGTTCATCGGTTGACTTAACCTGCGACAATTAGTCTCAGACGATTCAGAAATCAATTCCACAATCATGCCTGTGCACATTTTTTTTTTCAAAAATGATCTTCTCTGAAAATTTCTTCAACATGTGCTCGTTCTATCACTGGCTTTCTTTTCTAATAACCTCAGACTTCAATCCGCTTGTTTCTTCTTTAGTGAGTCTTCAAAGAATATAGTTTTAAATTTGTAGAGCGTACGAAAGACGAATAGTTCACATTCCAGGGTAGGAGAGGGCTTCAACTAGACACGTCCAACAGCTTGAGTGGACCTAGGTTTTTCCTTTAAATTGACGCCGCCGACAACGCCAAGGATAAGAAATTCTGGTATTATAGAGACTTAATATTCTCAGTCAGCGAAGAAACTTGACCTTTGGTGCCCTTGATGGCAGATGGTACCGGCCAAACGGAAGCTTGTAGAACTAGAGCTGCTTAACCCGGCTTTACAGCTCCCGACCAATGACGAGCCAGTGCATATCATATACTTCGTAACAATCCTTCTAAACACTTAGGGTTGGAGACGTATTCCGTATTTATCTCATACAAGCGGCACACAGGAGCACACTGTTAGTTCGTTATTGTTGTTTTAAGGGGCGGAACTACGAGGTCATCTGCCCCTGACACTGTATTTCTGTGAGTATTCCAACTTGCGTTTCTCTGAGCACCGCTGTAATAGAATAAATGCCCAGTATAAATGAGAGAATTTAATCGTTTCAGTAAAGAAGCACATTCAAAAAACAGAAGTGCTGTATACAGTTAATCCCGTAGATTTTTGTAGTGTCTGTTGCGGCATTTAGCCCAGGTGTGCCATCTTAGGCTCTTCAGTAGAGTCGGGCCAACAGTCTCTCAGTTCGGGCTCCAGAACTGATAGTACTCGTAACGTGGGACCAATAAATGATTGTTCGCGATATTCTCGCTTAGGCAGCATGGCATGGTAAGACGGCATTGATGCCACTTCACACTGCATGTAGTATACTGTAAGAAATCAAGGCACAAATTATAGTGAAACGGTTCTTGTATATTAGAAGAATCCACCCATCTCGATTACCCATAGAAGGACATTTTGTTGGTCTGTGCACTCATCAAAGTATACAGACTTCACTCACTATAATTATTATGATTATTATTATTACATTCTTACAAAAGAACACTCAATTTGACGTGTACAAACTAATTCATGTAACACCACACTACGTAACATTCACTGAATTCTACCTGACACTTCATGCATTCTCTAAATTACTACCCTCCAATAATCAACTGTATTCTCTCATATCATTTATGAAGTAAGATATCGATATTGCAGTTGACACAAACGATGAATGATAACGAACACCAATTCTAAAACGCTTCGCGTACCTAGTATCTAACCACTGTCCTTTCAGTTATGAGTCAATTAGCCACGGTGGCTCAATATATTCAATTCACCGCAGAAAACGACACCTCTTGCGTTAGACACTTAACGTTCTTCGCCTAAATAGTCCCTATTTGTTCGAAGACAGTTCTGTAGTCGTCGGGCATAAGAAAAACAAGATGCCTTATAAGGCACATTATAACCATCTTTCTCTACTGTAGTTATAACCCCGGTTCTCATTAGGCAATACATTTTCGTTGAATTAAGGTGGCCAACTATAAACGTAAGCTCGTGTAGCCCGGTAATCTGGCACAACGTGTCAAAATTGACACCTTTTGAGTTCATCGTTCCAGCACCTCAATCCACAATTAAATTCCTTGGCAGAGCCAAAAATCGAAACCTGGCTTATTGGGTTGTAGCCAACACTGCTAACCACTACATCACCTAGCATATAGGGTAGTCAAATATTAATGGCATGCGGAGACAGCGTACTGAGTAGCAGTATGGTCCACATTAATAAGAGAGCAAGAATTCAAATTTGCCATGACACATAACACACACTTTTAAATACATATCAAATGATATTTACATATTGTGAGAATAAATTGACCATGTGCCTAATACAGTGAAATCATTGTAACTGCTATAATTTTTATATTAGCGATTTTTGGCATTTAATAGATTCAAGATGGCGTTTGAGCATAATATGAAATTGGATGTTCTCGTGACGAGCGTTGAGATGTGTCCTATATGAGACTCCTTGTTTACAAAGTTTCCGCTACCACACCCAGAGGAATTCATTTTTACGTTAGAAATGTAGGTCGTTCCACCGTCTTGAATTTATGAAATGCCTGCTACAGAAAAGATAGTGGATAAATGATATTAATGACTCGTATTTTTAAGATGGCAGCTGCATCTCATGTGTCAATCTAAATTGCATTTTGTAGTTATTTTGAATCTAAATTGAATTTTGTGAGTATTTTGGATCTTAATTACATTTTGTAAGTATTTTCAATCTAAACTACATTTTGTTCGTCTTTTCGATCTTTTCTTTTGTGAGTATTTCCATCTAAATTGCATTTTTGTGAGTGTTTGCAGTCTGAGTTACATTTTGTCCATAATTTCAATCTAAATTGGTTTTTCGTTGTGGTTTGTCTTTTTCACTATCACCCAGACCATAAGGGGCCAATAACCTAGATGTTAGGCCCCTTAAAACAACAATTATCATCATCCTGATCATCATCATGTGTTATATGTTAGGTCTATGATAGTCTTATACAGAGTGAGTTAGCCGTGGTCGTTACGGCGTGGCTGCAGGCTGTCGCTCACACCCGGGAGGCGAGGAGGTTCATATTCCCCCGCCGGCAACCTTGAAGATGGTCTTCTGTGGTTTCCCATATTCCCTCCTGGTAAATGCCGGGGTTGGTCCCTAACTATAAGCCACAGCCGCTACCTTCCAACTCCTCGTCCTTACATTCACACTTTCACTCCATACGCGATGGTACTTGTAGCTCACCCCATTGGTGTCCACATACAAGCAGCTACACACTCTGGCGATCCGAACATGTCCTCGGACACTCCCGGCACTAAAATCCATACGCTAAAAAAAAAAGACAGTCTTATGACTAAGCCTGTCATAGGATACACCTTTCTTACCAAGTTCATGTTAATTATGGTACTACATCCCGAGTTATTAATATGTCAACAGTACGCCCAGCCACTATCTTAAACATATTGAATCTGTGTTTATTTACTTTGGGCCTACGGAGTTTTGTGTAAGGTAGTACATTATAGTCCTAAATTACTGAGAGTCTCAATTTATTTTGGAATTTAAAGATGGCCACTGTGTTCCATTTCTGTTTTGATAATATTATGGCTACCTCTAGTGAGGTCTTTTGTATGATACTCATTTCTTGCCAAGATTCAGAGTTACATTCTGAATTGTTGATTTTAATGTTCATATAGGTCAACCAGCAGCCATCTTGATTTTATGGAGTCACCTAAATTACAAATACACACATTTCTTCAGAAACCACAATGACACAAGTTATCAGATAAATAATTTCTTTATATATATACTATATACCAGTACATGGGGCTAAATAACCACGATGACCAAGCCACTCAAATGAAACAACAAAAACATCCTTTATTGGTGCTACCTCCGTTCCAAATTTGACTCTAATTCGGTTTCATCGTTTGGGAATTGATGGGCTGGACATGTGTACACAACACACAGCCAGACACGTGGACATTTAGCCCATGTAGAATTCAAAAGTCTTCTTTCATTTTTTTACGAAATTCGAAAGTAGACTAATTTTGTTCACGTTCACGGATAATTCTGTTCATTTTTGTGATGGCTTTGACATATGCAGTCAATGTCAGCTTGATCGGCTCCTCTAGTTATGTGTTTATCCATTGCATCGTGGGTAGCAAAAGCATCCTTACGGTTTGGAGCAACAGTAATGTAGAGTATAAGACGTCCGTGATATTCCTGCGGTTATGAGCTGTTCTCAGTGCAACTGTCGTCGTACTCTTCACACTCCAACTGTGGCATCCTTAGCATTTATGTTTTGTTGTTAATCCATATTAGGGCTTGGGACATCTTTGGTCATCAGCCCCACGTACTTGGGTGTGTGTTGATTTTATTGGATAACCTGTGTTTCTGTGTGTGTAGCAGGAATTATTAGGGTTAGGGATGGAGTAGATGCCCGGCGTATGCCAGGAGGGAGTGTGGGAAACCCGGGGAAATATCACGCTCAGGATAGCCATTGTCAACGCTGAGATTCGAACCTCCGATCTCCAGACATGCTCCAGCACCCCATCGAGACCATGTCAAACAATTCAATCCACAGGGCTAAGCTGCCGGGTTTTGTCGTTCTTAGACGAATCAGTGAGATGTTTGCACTGGAACGATTAATATACCACCATGCCTCTAATTGGTATTGCTTTCAAGCACAAAATCTGAATTAAAAGCAGCTAAAATTTGCTTTAAAGTTTCCAGTGAAACTATTCGCAAGGGTATTTTCACCATCGTAGCCAATTTTCTGACAACAGTTGCCTTGAGGAATAGCCAATATGATTCCAAATCTCGCTCAGCCTATTTTGCGTTATTTTGTACTAAGAATGTGGATACACACTGAATGAAAGGTGCCTTTCTGATAACACAAGGGCCTTTTCATGTCAAAACCTGTTTTGTCTCGTGCTACAGAGCTACTTCTGTATTTGCATGTTATAACTGTGAACTTGCTCAGTACATAGACGAGGGAATCTCAGAGCACGCTGAGTCCATTGAACACTCGTGTTTGTTCGCGCTAAATGATGGTCTACTGTACATTATTCTGATCACTGTTCCAAGGAGGACTGTAACACTGTTGTGTACCATGAAGATGAACCACCAAAATAGGCTTGCTCTATAAGCTTTCAACCACTTACTTCCATAAATCCATAATTGAGCGTTAGGCCTAGAGTGATTCAAAAGTATTGATAAGTGTTTGTTACATTTATCAAGTTCTTTTAGGTGTAAGTTCAACATAAAACCATATAAAATATATTAAAAATATTAACATTCTACTATTCTCTCCTTCGTTTGTATTTGGTAAGCATGTGAAAACTTATTAAGTCCATGGGTTGGACTGGTTTTGACAAATGTTCTATTGTATAAACCCTCGTATGTCAATGAAAAGCATTACAGGATTTCAGTCATATGGCTAGTATTATATGTATCGAGATGGACAGCATATGTGTGCTATTATGGATGCATGGAAGTAAGTGTTTTAAAGCTTACAGTGTGCGACTATTCTGGGGATTCATCTTCATGGTACACAACTCTGTGACCGCCCTCCTTGGAACAGTTAACGAATTGAGCAGCCTTGCTTGTATTATATTTTAGCTGTTCCTGGAAATGTTTGAATAGTCTATGGACTGAGCTAGATTTGGAATCATTCTCTTCAATTGCAAGTTAGAGAAGAAGGTTCAAAGTTTCCTTCAAAGTAAACCCGGAGTCAATAGGGGTAATAGTTCATGAGCCATGCGCTTAAGGCTTTCACTTGGCTGTTCTCCGCGACGGCGTTATTAGATTTCTTTAAATTTGGGAGATTGGATATCGTGAACATCAGACCTGTGTTCTTGTGTGTCTGTATTAGTGTGTTTTTGTAACTGAGGCTTGAATTGGTATGCAGCCGGTGTGGCCTTAATTATGTACCATTTTGGCATTTATCTGGAGTGGGAAACCATGGCAAACCACTTTTAGGATGGCTGAGATAGGAATCGAACCCTCCTCTTCTCATTATCTCTGGCACGATTCTGAGTGTTCTCCATTCAAACCCTCAGACTAATATTATATTTTCCGTAGTATCAATACGCACCCCGAGACCACACACATTTTATGCTGAATACACGAATGCCCCGTAAAGTATGGTTCCAAACTTTTCATGAACAAATAGGGGATAAAAAATCACGGCACAATTTGGTTATTTTGATAAATAGACAATTGCGTCTTATTATTAATATTATTATAGACCCCAGCAAAGAAATACTGTATTGCAAAACAATTGATGAAATTGAAATGCTCTAGCTACTTGCGTTACCATTACGAATGTAGTATTTTAGTAATATAAGTTGCTTAATAAATACAGCTATGAATTGATACCAAGGTGACAAAAAGGTAGTCCAGATTTGTCGCCTGTGTCCTACACCGTATTAGCTATAGTCATGGACAAAAATGGACATATGCCAGTGACAACATTTCGGTGTTAATAAATTCCATAATAACTTTATATTTTTGTTCAAAGATTTCTTACCTCTACATTCTATTGTCTACCTATTTCAAACTCCCTCCTGCTAGTTTACCTCGTACCATTTTCTATATCACATCAACATTCGTTTGAAAACTTGTGTAATCATCCGATGTAAGAACGTGGTAGTTGTCTTATGTCGGAGTGCAGCGTTTTGAATGATACTCTGATAATGCCGAGAATGAGCAGTTCCGGTGTTATTGAAGTGTCTGATTCTTGATCCTGGCCTTACGAAGAGCGCTGCCACCATGTGGTACAGGGTACAAGCAAATTTACGAAAGGACGGAACTGATTTACCCCGCCTTAGTCAGCAGTAGGATTTTGGTATACCTTGCCTGAACCCCTCTTGGAGAGCGAATAGTAATAGGCCTAGTTGGTACACATTTTATGGCTACCTTGGTTTGACTTCTTCCATGTGGGGAAAGTAGGCTGTTTACTGTAGTTCTTTAGTTCTTCGCGGATCTTCGTTCCTTTTGTTCTTGGGTTTAAACTTCTTCCAGTTTGTGCTTTTAGAGACGGTTTATTACGTAAATTTTTATCGGAAACTTGTCCAGGAGAAATGATCCCTGAGAATGATGGGATTGTATCCAAGGAAAGGCCGGGCATTCATAGAGGTTCCACATGGCTCACTGAAGGCAACCAGTCTCTGATTATACGAAGTGCGATTTCACTTGAAATGCACTAATTTAATGCTATTTCGTTATAGTTTCTAATAATGTTAGTAAACATTGAAATAAGATTAACTGATATTTCTGTTTCAGTAGCACTAATAAATTACAAGGATCATGTGAAAATCTTTTTCTTGTGTTTTGTAACTGCCTAGAACATTTTAGAACTAATATGGTAGTTCTTTGACAACAATAAGTTCACATTTCAGTCAACATAGCGTGCCATTTATCTACAGTATACTGTATTTACCAACAGTTCGTGGTGGCTCATTGAGAATGCTAGCCCATGAATTGTAACTCCGCCCTACAGCTATTTACTGAAATATTTTACCATGATGAAAGGAAATCTAGGTTTCAAACGGAAACTGGTATTTTTACAACCAGATTGATAGTATCAATACTCATTGATAAGAATTTACGCTTTTCAGACATCTACTGCCAGCGTTCCGCCTTAATATACCTAGGTATAATACCAATTGATGAGCCATTGGCACACCGGGGAAAAACACTGGCATGAGATTGTGATGTCTGAAAAGCATCAATTCTCATGAATAGCCACATGAGAAAGTACTATAAAACACGTTAGTTGGTATGACATTTGGAATCGTGACGGACAATTACTCAAAATGGAAGGCGCGCAAGCATTTTAAAATTGTACTACTATTTTACAGACATACAGTCAACGGAAGCTCCCTTAGGCCTATGAGTAGTCATACTAACTGAATATTAACAGGAATTATCGCCTGGAAAAATAAATGTAATAGAGGAAAATTGTAAGATGACGATCAATGCTTTATTAATAATATAAATTAGCTTTCAATGAAACTTGTGAATGTCGAGTTCTACTTATTGACCTGTCTGTGTGGTGTCAGCATGAGGTCTGTTCAACAGCCGGTACATATCCCCTGTTCCCAACCCGATGTTTATGTATTCACAGAGATAACCTAATGGAATAATTATCATCTCTAAACAATAGCATATATTACAGACATTCATCTTGCAGCTGAACCAATAGTTCTTGTGATTAACTCGTATATCCCTGTTCGTCGCCAAGTTCTTTTCTTTAATAGAATATATTCAATGTAGCATGTCTTTTGTAAATTACTCAAAATATCAACAATTTAGTACAAAATAACATTCAACATCCATGACACAGATGGTAAGCAATTCCAGTACATGGCGTGTGTTAATTTAGGAATTAATTTCCTTCATAAGCGATTGATTTACATTTGAAAATATTTATTTACGGGCTTCGTTATAAGTTAAGGTAATAACACTCATACGGTTGTCTGTTAGGTAGTCAGCCCGAAGGCTGGTTGGATCCTCAAAAAGTACCACCGTTAGGTTATGTGGGTGGATATCCACAAAAACCCAAGGCAGCGCTATATTGAGGCGTACCGGGCAAGATGAGGAGTGAGGTAGTTTGCTATTACTTTCCTCACTGAGTCAGCAGTACTAACCCTATGAGTAGAACCTTTCACAGCATCCACAGGCACTGACTGTGCCCTGAATGTCATTACTAAGCACCACCCATACCTCAGTAGCTTCCATATAATCACAGCCATGAGTGAGATTGAGACAGCGGTGAAAAGCCACATTTTACTCTAGCCTGTGCCAACAGACAAATGCAAATATACTGCATTCATCACGAGATGGCAAACAGGCTCATAGGGTTAGAAATCAAGAAAAATAAGTCTTTTTTGTGGGGAAATCACCCTAAAGTACTTATGTCTTGAGGTTAATTTTCCCACGCTTCTTATTCGGGCAAACCAGCCGGATTAAAGGATGTCTCACCACGCTTATTACACACTGATAGGCCATTCTACCGGCCAAGGACCTGACATACGTAAGTGAGTAGTTACTCTCATTGAAGAAGGAAATCTAACCACAAGAGGTTGCGTCATCCCAATGAAAATGAAAATCCACAGCCTGCTTCCAGTCTCCGACCGGGTCAGGAATGGAATGAATGAAGCACCCATCTAGCGGCGAGGATATGGACTGTGCCGGCTGCCGAGGCCTGACGCACTACTCTGGGTCAATGATTAAATGAATGACAGATGAAATGAAATGATAGTGGAGAGTGTTGCTGGAATGACATTTTGACAGGGAAAACCGGAGTACCCGGAGAAAAACCTGTCTGCCTCCGTTTAGTCCAGCACAGATCTCACATGGATTGACCGGGATTTGAACCACGGACCCAGCGGTGAGAGGCCGGCGTGCTGCCGCCTAAGCCACGGAGGCTCCCGTCATCCCAATGAGTTATATAAAAATCTTTAAGAGAATAGGAAGAAATAAGCCGACGTACTGGCTCAGGTTCGTGGCGGATGTCGATCCTTTAACAGGGCCAGCGCTTGACCACTGAGGCCCACTCGACACCGTTTATGAACAGGTACGCTAGGTCAGCTTTTTTTTTTTTTTTTTTTTTTTTCAGGAAGCTCGTAGACTGATTTGAGATTCCTGATTGAGATAAGGGTACAATCCTGACAAAAGGTTAAGAGAGGGTGTACCTCCTTGCGTTTGCGGAGGATAACGTGATGATTAGTCGAAGGTCACGTTGTCCAACAAGAGCACGTTTTCCTCGGTGAAGGACGGCCTGGTAAGCGTGTTTCACCCTTTCGACACCCGACACAATCTAGCATACGTTACCAACCATTGGGGCTCAGGCTGTGTATGTGATGCGTGATAAGGTTGGATGAGCTCTCGCTAAATAATAAAGTTGCACAGAATCGAGTTACGTTAACATAGACACGATCTCACTATCGGGAAATATGTGCACAATTTAGAGAATATTATGGTCACTTCCGTGTGGGTGCCTCATTCCGCCAGTGCTACACAATTTCAACAGGATCTTTGTCCAATCCACGCGTCCTGATAGGTTTAGGAATGGTTCGCGAGGTAAGGTCAGATCGACCTAATATACTGGTCTTCTTGTGGGGCAGACCTGAATACCATCCAGAACCTGTGGGACGACACAATGAGAGTAATTGTGGAGACCTGGCCAGATCCCGTGCCAAATACAAACGACACTCTCAAGGACAGGCTGTTCCAAATCCACGAGTTTGAGTATGCGTACACGCGAGTACTCAGCAGTAATGCTCGGAGCACGGTTGGAGAGGGACGGGGGTGATAGCCAATGCGTCACTGGGCGAAGGTCATAGTACAAGTCCATGCGCTCCCTGCCGGTCCTAATGAATCCACCGCTTAGTACCGGAAGCCCCTACAGCAGAGCTGTATTTCAAATTGCAGGTTTACTCACAAAAGGCGGCGAGTACTCACCTACTCACAAGCGAGCTGCTCGGCTGGAACAGCCTGCTCTAGGATGTTGTCTGTGCAGCCTAGGACGAAGTGGCAGGTGGCGGCAATACGTATGCTTCTGCTCTAATCAATTCCCTGGCCTCACGCCTGGAAAAGATCGTACACAACGACGCTGCGTGGTCCTATCACTGAGAGCATTACGTACCAGCCCTCTTCAAGGCTACAAATAATTCCACTCAGTAGGGGGCTAAAGGGGTTTAACCAGTATCAGGCCGGAGCACACGCGATTGACGGTGGGTCCCCTGTCGATAAGCAATACAATAATCGAAGAGGGACACTTCGGGCCTTAGGTCGATGGCCCCTTTGGACTGGCCCATGAATTTACCCAAATAGTGCCAAAGGGCCTAACTACACATATTGAAAATTCTGGTTTTACCCCTTTTTAAATGATTATTTATTGGTTATTGACTTAACCAAGTCTAATCTAACAAGATGGCGGATGTAGTTTAACCTAACCTACCCTCACCCACGAGGTGTGATCAAAAACTACCTACGCGGCGAAAAGCGATATCTCTCGAACCAATAATCGGAAAATGTTGTGTCAGGTGTCGTAGGACTCGGGGTGATGGCCCCTCTTTTTCTATAGCCCCCCCCCCTAATCTAACCAAATAACCCAAAACTAAAAGGTCATCGACTTTTAAATATCTTGCTCACCAATGATCGGATTTGGACACACGAGAATTCCTAGGACTCGCCATGATCCCCCCCCCTCCCTAATTAATCCAAAGAACCCAAAACTAAAATGTCATCGACTTTTTAATACCTTGCTAACCAATGATCGGATTTGGACGTATGAGGTTTCCTTGGACTCGCCTCCCTTTTACTATAGCCCCCATAATTTAACCAAAGATCCCAAAACTAAAAGGTCATCGGCTTTTTAATATCTCGCTAACCAATGATTGGATTTGGACACACGAGGTGACAAAATACTCGGCATGAGCCCCTTTCTATTCTTATGATTCATTTATTTACCAAAATATTCAAAACTAAATGGTCATTGACTTATTAATATCTCGCAAACCAATGATCGGATTTGGACACAGGTGGTGTCAAAATGATTCGGCGCGAAGTTCCCTTTCCCATGGCCCATGAATTTACCCAAAATACACGAAACTGCAAAGTTTTCGACCTTAGATTTTATAAACCAACACTCTGATTTGGACGCGTAAGGTAGCATATGGCTTTGCGAACCCAAGATTTGTTGAAATCATAATTGTAAAAACCTGATTTAGAATTTAAATTAATGCATTGGGATATTTTTAGATTTTTTGATTTTAGATTTTAGATTTTTGATTTATTGATGTTCGATTTTTTTTTTAAGATTTAAGATTTTAGAGTTTAGATTTTTAAATTTTTGATTTTAGATTTTAGATTTAAGATTTTAGATCTTAGATTTTAGATTTTGCGAAAAGACCGAACCAAGATTTTGCAAAAAAAAAAAAAAAAAAAAAAAAAAAAAAAACCATAATGTCATGACTTGAAATTTTCGGTAGCTAATTATTAAAGATAAACATATAAGGATTTTTAGATTTTAGATTTTAGATTTCAGATTTTACATTTAGCCAAAAGACCAAACTGTAAAGTCATTGATTCGAAATTTTAGTTAACTAATTATTAAAGAACATATAAGGAATTATAATACTTGGAATAATATTCCCTTTACTATGAAATATTTATCTTTAAATTTTAGATTTTAGATTTTAGATTTTTAATTTTTGACTTTTGATTTTTTATTTTAGATTTTAGATTTTGCGAGAAGACCGAACTAATATTGATTTATTTATTACACACAACGATCTAGGTAGACACATGATTACACTATACGTTAAGACTAATTTTTTAGGCATTGAGCGACCTTGCTATAAGAATTTTCTAACCAGACATGAGTTAGCTAACAGGGAAATTTTTTTGCGACTATGGCTGTTATTGATCAGTGAATAGGGTTATAGAAATCGGCTTCCCATTTTGCATCATACACAACAGATGCTTAAGCCAATATATATATAAGGCGCGTTTAAAAGTAACGAGCCGGAGACATAATTCCAGAATCCAGTACCTGTATGTTAGAAGTATTGGCCCTGGCTGTTGAGGCACTTGTCCCACTGTGACACGAGGCGGTGAATGGCTGCCTCATAAAATTCCCTAGGCTGCGATGTGAACCAGTTCCGCACGTACAGCTGGACGTCGGCGTCCGAGGTGAATCGTTGGCCCCGCAGAGCCCTTTTCAGGGGACCAAACATGGCGTAATCACAGGGAGAGAGGTCTGGACTGTATGGAGGGTGGCCGAGAACCTCCCATTTGAATTTCTGCAGTAGTGCCGCGACGGTGTTGACCGTATGAGGTCGTGCATTGTCGTGGAGCGACCACGGCGGCCATAGCGTTCACTGTCACTTGGCGGTCCTGGGTAATGAGTGCATCAACCAGCTGGATGTTGTCATCGGTAATGCAGGGGGGTGCCCCAGACCAGGCATCATCGGCTAACGACACCCGTCCTTCCCTGAAGCGCTTGTGTCACGCCTTGACCCTTGCAAGGGACATGCAGTGTTCGCCGTACACTTGTGACATTCGGCGATGAATGTCCGTTCCCCCTACTCCTTCCGCTGTCAGAAACCGAACAGCACCTCTTTGCTCATCGGTTGACGCCTCCATGTAACTGTTTGCAATACGACTGGCAGCGTTGGACGATTAATGCATGCTGCTGCTCGCTTTGTATCGTCACGTGACGTGCACGCGTGCCCTCTAGCGACGGGCTGTGACCTTCCACGCTCTGGTCGGAACCACACCTTGTTACACACGCCACGAATAGCCGATGTCATCACCGGTTTGCGCATTCCAGCCTCCGGCTCGTTACTTTTTGAACGCACCTTATAGAAACCGAGCGACCATTTTTTTTTTTTTTTTTTTTTTTTTTACAAAAACGAGACATTATGCCAGAGACGATTAGGATACTCAGGTAGAGCTTACCAAAGCAATGTTGTGTAACGGTAAATGCTAGTCAACGGATGGTTACTCATTACTAAAACCCATTACGCGATACCTGAGAGGTTTTTTATAATTATTTTAAGATGCCTTTAACCCTACAGTATATTAAACACCTAGTTCACGAGATTGATAACCGAAATGTTACGGAAAAACAAAAATTCTGCATTCAGAAACTAACAAGTCGTTGCGTCAATGTACACTGTAAAGTTATGTAAACACTGAAGTCCACAGGACTAATTGAATTAGTTACTGTCGGTTTGGCCGAGTGGTCTATGGCGTTTGACTTAAGTTCAAATTTCCTGTATAAGGTAGCAAGGGCACGAGCCCTTTACCCGGCTTTTCGGAGTGAAATGCCATGTCCTGTGGTTCGGATTCCACGTAAAAAGGAGGTCCCGTGGCTTATAATCACAAGATTCACGGTCACGTAAAACTACAATCTTCCTTCCTTTTTTCCTTTACCCGGCATAACTATTACCTCAACATTGGTTGGCGACACTGTATTATTATGATACTCGGTACACAAAACTGCAAATAAGGTGCATTATATAAGACCACTCTTTCTGAACATAGCCAGAGACTGTTGATGGTTAACAATTGCATTAATAGTGGGACGTGGGGATAGCAATAAAAAAAACAGACAATACCCATACAACACACAATACTCCATTTTTCCCTGGTAGCCAACTCGTGTCTGGTTAGCAAATTCTTATTGCAAGGCCACTGAAGTCCTAAAATCTAAAAATAAATAATTCATAGTAAAGGAAATATTATTCCAAGTAATATAATTCCTTATGTTTTTCTTTAATAATTAGTTAGGGTATCTAAAATTTCGAGTCAATGACTTAACAGTTTGGTATTTTGGCTAAATGTAACATACATAAAATAAAATCTAAAATTTAAAATCTAAATTCTAAAATCTAAAATCTAAAATCTAAAAATTCGTAGTAAAGGGAATGTATTTCCAAGTAATACAAATCCTTATGTCTTTCTTTAGGAATTAGTTACCAAAAATTTCAAGTCATGACATTATGGTTTGGTCTTTTTGCAAAATCTTGGTTTGGTGTTTTCACAAAATCTAAAATCTAAAATCTAAAATCTTCAATCTGAAATCTATAATCTAAAATCTAAAATCAAAAATTAAAAAACTAAAAAACTAAAATTAAAAAAAATCAAAAACCGAAAATCAATAAATCTAAAATCTAAAATCTAAAATCTAAAATCTAAAAATCTTACATGCATTAATTTATATCCTAAATCTGGTTTTTACGGTTATAAATTCAACAAATCTTGGGTTCGCAAAGTCATGACACCTCACGCGTCCGAATCCGATTATTGGTTTATAAAATCTGAGGTCGTAACCTTGCAGTTTCGTGTATTTTTGGTAACTTCATGGGCCATGGGAAAGGGAACTTCGCGCCGAATCATTTTGACACCTCCTGTGTCCAAATCCGATCATTGGTTTGCGAGATACCAATAACATTGTGGTGTTAGAAGCCATATTTTCAGTGTTGCCTTAGTAAACAAGTGTTTAGTGCTTTTCAGTCGGTCAACACGAATGTACCCAAAAGAGATGGGTTATGCCCTAATCCTGAAATAAATTACATGAGACTAAATAATTGTACATATTGTAAATATTTTCACCTGTATTTCAAACATAGATTTTATAGCCTAAGTGTAATAGATCTGATGATGATCGCTTGACGATCGAAACTGGTCATCCTAGTGTTTTATTAATCTCATGTAATTTATTTCAGGATTAGGGCATAACCCATCTCTTTTGGGTACATTCGTGTTGACCGACTGAAAAGCACTAAACACTTGTTTACTAAGGCAACACTGAAAATATGGCTTCAAACACCACAATGTTCACGGCTAGTCAGGCAAATCGTGAAGCCAAGAATTTCAAATCACTCAGGCTTAAACTCATGAATTTAGACAAGTCAATTTGGTTCAACAAAAAATGTATAGAACTAAACCTCACACCTAAATACGTACCAATTAAAACCGTACCGAACACACCAGCCTCGATCATTTCAACTAAACAAGCCAAAGCGCTTTGGATAAAAAACGAATTAAGATTTGCATACATAAGAAAGCAAAAAATTAACCAACAATTATACGACATTCAATTGCAACTAAGTAATTTCTGGCACGCAGCCCAATGGGACAGCTTCACCGAGCTCCTACATGACACCATCAAAATCAGAGCAACGAGGAAGCATGAAACGCTAGAAAATAAATTAAGAAAACTAAGAGAAACACAGAACCATCAATCTAAGCAACAACACACGAATAACAATGAATTCAATTTCCACAGCAGAGTAAACAACAGAACGAACGTAACCTTTTCTCAAGGTGAAATGAATATTTTAGACAAAGGTTTGAAATACAACTGCACAGACGCACACACGAACCACAATATAAAACAGTTGATCACAGATATTGAGATAGCCAGTCACAAGCTCCCAGCAGAAGACAGGGAATTAACCAAAAATCTCGCCACCAACGAAGCCAAAAAAATCCTCAAAGGAGAGGGCGATAGCAATAACATTCAAAACAACAAACAACTCAAAGAAATAAAGTCGTTGAAACAAAAAATAAAAGAACATAACTTAATCATCACAAAAGCAGATAAGGGAAACACTACAGTAATTTTGAACAAAACAGAATACATTGAAAAAACAGTCGAATTCCTAAACAACAACGAAATCAAGGAATTAACAAAAGACCCCACCAACAAATTCCAAAAACAAATAAAAAGTGCGCTAAATGAAACAGAATACATACTGACCAAAGCCGAAAAATCAAAACTAATAAACATGAACCCGAAAATACCGTCATTGAGGGGACAACCAAAAATACACAAAAAGGAATGCCCAATGAGACCAATAGTCAATTGTAGGAATGCCCCTAATTACAAAATCAGCAAAGAGTTACTAAAAATCTTAAAATGCCGTCTTTCCAACTACAAAAACAACTCTGTAAAGAACACAACAGAACTAGTAACAGCATTGAACACCCTACAAATGAAACCTAGCTTCAGGCTAGTATCCTTCGACGTAACTAACATGTACACCAATATTCCGATTATTGAAGCAATCAACACTATCGAAAACAACTTAAAATCCAACAATTCGGTAAAAGAAATTGAAGAGATTGTGAGATTACTGAGGGTCGTTCTCAACCAAAACGTGTTTCAATTCGACAATAAAATATACACACAGAGAGAAGGCCTAGCAATGGGATCGCCACTAAGTGGGTTAATCGCTGACATCTTCATCAATGCACTAGAAAATGCGTTCTTAGAAAAGACTTCAACAAAGGGAATAGTAATATGGAAAAGATACGTAGATGATGTAATTTGCATCTACGATACTGAACTAACAAGCGAAGAAACAATTCTCCAATCCATTAATAGCCTTCACCACTCTATCAAATTCACTAAGGAATCCGAAATAGACCGGAAAATAAATTATCTCGATATAACTATTGAACGTAAAGACAACGACCTTTCATATTCCATATTCCGGAAAGCAACACAAACCTCGCATGCAATCGACAATCAGTCTAATCACCTCAGTACGCACAAACTAGCGGGTTTCAACTCAATGGTGCACAGGGCTTTAAACATACCCATGTCAAAAGACAACTATAATAAGGAAATAAGAACTATTATGCAAATAGCTAAGGAAAACAACTTCTCGCCAAGCAAAATAAATCAAATTATAGCCAAACATAAAAATAAAGATAAAACGATTCCCAAACCGGACAGTAATGAGAAAAAATTTGCGCGTTTCAACTATGTGAATGCGAATACATATAAAATCACTAACCTATTCAAAAATCAAGGCATAAAGATTGCTTTCACGACGAAAAACACAACCGCTAGGCACCTCCTAAATAGTAATCTAAATAAACGTGACCCGTATTCAAGGTCAGGGGTATATTCAATAACGTGCCAAGACACCGATTGTCAAGCTAATTACATCGGGCAGAGTGGAAGGTGAGTAGACACACGTTATAATGAACATAGGAATGCGATAAGATACGGAACACATTCAGCCGTGTGCGAACATATGTGTGACGCAGGGCACAGCTTTACCAACATAGAGTCGGACCTTAAAATAATCCATCACGAATCGAAAGGCAGAGCTCATGACATAAAGGAAGCAATCGAGATACACCTAGCCAAACGAAACAATCCCAACAATCTAAATGAACACACGTTCATGGAGAGCTCACCCCTCTTCACGCTACTAAAAAACACACCCTGTCGAAAAAAAAACACAATTTAGCGACACAGCCAAGCTAGATAAAAAAAGGGGGGAAATTAGGGGTTTTTTAATAGGTAAATGTTATCTGGATCAGGTGTACGATGTACTTTTCTTCTGCAATAAACCAAGGCCCATATTCGCGGCAGTATTAAAGGTGCCGGGACGTCCTCATAAGACCGTCAACGCTTAGTTCGAATGGGTTATGCTCCACGCGTGGCGAGGGCTAATCCACGGTCTTTAATAGTTGCAGACCCACCTCATTCAATAACATACATCTTATCTAGGTTGGCAACACCTCACATAAACACATCGCGATCACTCCCCACCGCACGTAGGGGTAGGGGGAGAAGGGAGGGAAAAACCAGTCTTTAAGATAACCACCGCAGTCGACCGCACAGTGAGTTCTAGTAAGCACGAAAACTGCGAGTAGCTGTAGTACGGAAGACAATCAGATAAGTAGTTAGCCTAAAATTTTATAGTTTAACCATAGTTTACAACCATATAATCTCTCTAAAGTACAATCCCCGGATAGCTATCACCATTTAGCATTTCACCTAACATATATACCGCATTTAGCATACACTGACAGTTGCAGTACCAATACTGCAACTAAATAATTGTACATATTGTAAATATTTTCACCTGTATTTCAAACATAGATTTTATAGCCTAAGTGTAATGGATCTGATGGTGATCGCTTGACGATCGAAACTGGTCATCCTAGTGTTTTATTAATCTCATGTAATTTATTTCAGGATTAGGGCATAACCCATCTCTTTTGGGTACATTCGTGTTGACCGACTGAAAAGTACTAAACACTTAGATACCAATAAGTCAATGACCTTTTAGTTTTGAATATTTTGGTAAATGAATGAATCATAAGAATAGAAAGGGGCTCATGCCGAGTATTTTGTCACCTCGTGTGTCCAAATCCAATCATTGGTTAGCGAGATATTAAAAAGCCGATGACCTTTTAGTTTTGGGATCTTTGGTTAAATTATGGGGGCTATAGTAAAAGGGAGGCGAGTCCAAGGAAACCTCATATGTCCAAATCCGATCATTGGTTAGCAAGGTATTAAAACGTCGATGACCTTTTTGTTTTGGGTTCTTTGGATTAATTAGGGGGGAGGGGTCATGGCGAGTCCTAGGAATTCTCGTGTGTCCAAATCCGATCATTGGTGAGCAAGATATTTAAAAGTCTATGACCTTTTAGTTTTGGTTTATTTGGTTAAATTAGGGGGGGGGGCTATAGAAAAAGAGGGGGCATCATCCTGAGTCCTACGACACCTGACACAACCTTTTCCGATTATTGGTTCGAGAGATATCGCTATTCGCCGCGAGGGTAGTTTTTGATCACGCCTCGTGGGTGAGGTTAGGTTAGGTTATACTACAGCCGCCATCTTGTTAGGTTAGGCTAGGTTAAGTCAATAACTAATAAATAATAATTTAAACAGGGGTAAAACCAAAATTTTCAAAATGTGTAGTTAGGCCCTCTGGCACTATTTGGGTAAATTCATGGGCCAGTCCAAAGGGGCCATCGACCCAAGGCCTGACGTGGCCCTCTTCGATTTTTGGTTTGCCTATCAACAGGGGACCCACCGTCAATCGCGTGCGCACGGCGACCATGACACTGGTTAGGCCCTCTACTCCGCTCACTGTCGGCAATGGCACGACGAAGCAAAATGTTATCTAACCCTCCATATACGTTAATGTAGGAATAAAAATAAACATCAGAAATTTCACCCTACCGATCAGCAGGACTCATGATTTGCCACGCACGGCTAACGTCTTGGCTGACAGAGCCCGCACGTTCGGAGACGCTTCACAGAACTATAACACCATCGCCAGAAAAAAATATAGTGCATACATTACTACATTACGACTAATGTAGCCACTGGACGACTATACTATGCCCAGGCCCAGTGACGTAACAAGCCATGCCCAATCAGTTACATAGCACATTGTCAGTACTCCAAAATTTAAGCGCCCACCACGTTTGTTTGAAATCAGAGGGGTTGAGCTTGCTCAATGTATTCTCGTATGTTCTGATACCTGTATTTATGAATTTTTGAAGTAGGGTGTATACTTTTTTAGGGTGATACATTTTACCAAATTGTGTAAGGAATCAAAATTTGATATTTTAGTACCTTAATTTAAGAGACAGTGATTGTTGGGTCATAAACTCATATACTTGTTTGTGTGTAATTAATTTGGGTCTGTGAGATAGAGATAGAGTGCCAGACACTTGAAATACTGTAGGTTGCAATTTCTCCAGTAGCCTGGAATGAGAGTGTGCAACCCTGGAGAAAAATTACCCAGGATGGCTTATAACAGCACCAATATACGAGTCTTGCAGCTCTGAGCGCTACTCGTTGCCGACGAGAAGCTAACTCGCTTACGCTAATTTAAGGTGGATTTGTTTCTTCACCCTTAATTTCGTCTTCTGCTGTGGAATCTCTGATTATATTATAGAGAATGTCTCATAAGTAATGTATTTTAAAGAAGATTTTATTTGGAAAGTTTTCTGACAGGAAATTTATCTATTCTTCAAAGTAGAGAGCAACAGATTCTATGGTCTTGAGCCATCATTCAGCGAGGTTTCTTATCCCGCGACGGTTCCAGGCTTTGGATTTTGATGCGAAGAATTCGGCAAGACCCACTTCCACAGCTTCAATGTTTTCTAAATTTATTTCTTAATTTGGCGATGTATGGTATCTTTTGATGCACCAAGTTCTTATCACAGCCTACGAGTACTTATTTGCGAATTTCCATGGATCGATGATGATGGTAATCTGAAGGCGCAAGATCAGGGCTGTAAGCTGGATTTGTTAGCAGCTTGACTCTTCCCAATTCCTGAATTATTGCCATGGTTGTTCGTACAGTATGAGGTTTTGCATTGTCCTGTTGCAAGGGAACTCTATTTCGGTTCACTAATGCTGGGTATCTCCGACTCATAATTTTATGAACTCGTTCCAGTTGTTGAGAATAATGATCCGCATGGACTGCACGCCCGTTTGGAAGAAATTCCACCAGACACACAACACTACTTTGGGGCCGAACCGATCCTTTTTAGGGAGCGTGGTGGCACATTGGTCAAGCTGTTGGCCTCTCACCAAGGTGGACCGGGTTCAATTTCTGGTCAATGCACGTGAGATTTTTCAAGTGAAATGCCATGTCCTGTAGTTCGGATTCCACGTAAAAAAGAGGTCCCGTGGCTCATGATCGCATGATTAACAGTCACGTAAAAATAAAAGCTTCCTTCCGATCCCTAACGATGACTTTGGCAGGTTGACGGCGGGGACTGAGCCATGTTTCGAAGCGTCAGCGTTGCGGTCATAGACCCATATTTCATCACTTGTGGCAATTCTCCTGATAAATCTATCATCCATGGGGTTGCCGATAAGCTGACGATGGATATGAACATTATGTTGAGCCTGTTCAGGGGTCAACTCATAAGGTGCAGATCTACAACTTCTGTTTGATTTTTCAAATTTTTTAATCTGACGATGTATGGTATCTTTTGATACATCAAGTTCTTCAGACAGACTACGAGTAAGTTACTTCTTTCCGGATTTTCTTCCAAAACTCTGCGTGTATTTTCAATATCCCATAGTTTAGGTCTTTCAGAACGCGGTAAATCTGTAGTGTTATCTTCTCCAGTGATGAAACGTTGGGACCATCGTTGTGCCACACGCTCACTAACGACACATTCTCCTTCCACTTCACATAATCTTCGAGCCACGGCAGCAGCTTTGTAATATTGTTTCCTGTAGTGTTTAGAAGGACCCTCCCCTCCAACTTTTTAAGCTTCATTTGTGATTGTATATCAACAACTGACGACTGACGACTGATGCATTCTCGCAATATACGCAATTCTAGTCATGGTCTCCTGTAAACAACATCGGCATGCCAAAGAGAACCAATTCCATCTTATAAAACACCAAACTAAAAAAACGACGTTACTTATGAGACATCCTAATATAATCCATGGCACATCTTTAGAGTGAAAATATTTACTTTTGGCCCCATCCACTGTGACTTAGTTCTCACTTGTATAGGCTGGCGTTTCATTCAATTTTCTGACTGTTTAATCATCCGATCGCAGTAAAAATAGCACTGCGAATCTTAATTCAGATTTAAGTATATAGGCATCTATGTTGTTCATTTTTTTAAGAATATGTAGATGGTGGCAGTGCAAAATTTTAAAAGCCCGGTTTTATTTCTTGAATCATATTTAAGCAATCGAAGTGAAGCGTCGTGTTATGAGCCCCCCAAAAATATTTATCCACAGACATTAAATTATTTTGTCATAAATTATATTTTAGAAGCCGTGCATTTGACTTATCTTCAAAGTTACAGAAGGACGCCACCTCTACTCGAGGAGCCCCAACTAACCGATACTGAAAGTGTTATATTCGAGCAAGTATTTTTTATTGCAATGGTGGTGGTGGTGATACGGGTCATGATTGTTTTAAGGGGTGTAACAGCGAGGTCACCTGCCCCAATATTGTAGTTTTTGATTCGTAAATAAATATTAATTTCTGAGAAGGAAGACCTGTTACTCATTTTCCATTGAGCCGTTCAACCGGGAAGTCAATAAACCAGTAACTTATCATGAACTAAATATTCTGGTACACAATTATTTACTGTTGTATTCATGTGTTTAGACAGTACCTCGCCCTATGACTTTGGACACAATTTTTCTAGGCTGAAAGTGGGTTGCTGTGAGTTATCTTCAGCAACATTGAAATATTTGTTTAAGTCAGGCCAGGCTCTAGTTCCATAGTAATGCCATTTTGCTATCACACAGTATTATTTTACGATGATTGTCTATAACGACTGCAATGTTTCGTTATTGAGTTTGAAATTGTTGCCCTACGCTGCATCACAGAGTAAGTTATGTACCAAAAGCTATGACGTCAATCACATGGAAAATATTTTTAATAGGCGGGAGGATTTTTAAATGGAGGGGCATGGTGGCGCAGTGGTCAAGTTGTTTGCCTCTCACCACGGTGGACTGGATTCAATTCCCTGCCTATGCACGTTAGACATTCGAAGTGAAAGTCTTGAGGTTCGGAATCCATGTAAAAAAATACCCCGTGGCTCATGATCTCGAGATTGATGGTCACATAAAGCTACAAACTTCCTACCTTCCCTTCCTTTTAAATGGAAGAGGTCGGTAGAATAATGCCCGTTGCTCACGGTAAAATTTTCCCTCAAATTTATTGTACAATAATTTAATTTTATAAAATTTCTGTTGCTCACGGTCAAATTCCAGTTTTATAAAACCTTTGATAAAACTTTCCATAAAATAGGACATGTTCTATTCCGTAAAATTAATTTTACGAAACGAACCAATCAGGGAAGCTGACATGAAGATGATGCTGGCGCCACGTGGTGAGAAGATTGTGAAGCTCGCTTGTAAACAAACTCTTCGAAAATAAAACATGGAGGACGGTTGTCGTTTGGGGGTAAAATTTACAGTCGATTCGCATTATTAACGCAAAGCGGTCATGAAACTTGCTTTAAGTACATTTGAAAATATGCGTGGTACTGAATGAATTCATTCCAATCAATATTTAATATATAATTGTAATAATTGGATATTTAACCATACGCGCTTATAAGAAGCGCAACAAATTGCTGTATAGTAAGTTGGAAAAGTGTGCTAGTGGTATCGCGCTCGCTTGCTGATTTGAAGAGCCCGTGTTCAAGGCTATCCAGGGGCAGAGATTTTTACTTCCTTTTAATTATTTTATAATTTCCTCCGTACGTCGTACAGCAATATTGCAACTTTGTTTTGTGTTTTCTCCCATTTAAAATTTTAAATTTTAATTTCTTATTTTCCCTAAATACTGTAACCATGGACGGATACCATTCGTGATAACTATTAGAATTTAAATAGTTAAATATTTATCCCAGAATAATAATAATAATAATAATAATATGGTCGCCTCCGTAGCGTAGCGGTCAGCATGGTTAGCTGCCGCCCCGGAGGTCCTGGGTTCAATTCCCGGCTCTGCCACGAAATTTGAAAAGTGGTACGAGGACTGGAACGGGGTCTATTCAGCCTCGAGTGGCCCAAATGAGTAGAGGGGGTTCAATTCCCCCTCAGCCATCCTCGAAGGGGTTTTCCGTGGTTTCCCACTTCGCCTTCGGGCAACTGCCGGGTTGGTACCTTCTTCAAGGCCACGGCCGCCTCCTTCCCTCTTCCTTGCCTATCCGTCCTCACCATCCCTTACCTTCCCTCTTGAGGCCCCTGTTCGCTTTGCAGGTGAGGCCGCCTGGGCGAGGTGCCAATCCCACCTCACCAGTTGTATCCCTTCCAATTCGATGTTCCCAGCTCTAGGGCACTGCCCGTAGAGGCGGTAGTGGTGAGTGAGTTCCCTCGCTGGGTCCGTGGGTTCCACCAACCTGGAGGGTAAACGACTAAAAAATAATAATAATAATAATATGACAAGCAATCCGATTGGTTATTGTACTCAAACTTCCATGAAAACTGCCTGTTCAATTTCGTGAGTTGTATGGAAGCTATTATGGAAGGCAGAACCTAGCATGGAAGGTACATATCACATGGTTCTAGACGCGTCTATACCAGCGTGTACACCAGTACTGGTAGAAGCTTTCATACTAACTAGTGTCGTGTGATACGGGCTCCCATGCGGATAGTGTTTTACTGGACGAGTACCAGAAATATCAGTGTTTGTATGAGGTTAAAACGCCAATATACCACAATAGAAATGCAAGAAGGGAGGCAGAAATCTCAATCGCCGAATATGTTTCACAAATTCGACCGAACACAAGCCAGGCTGATGTGAAGGCGAAGATAAACGGGTTTCGAACTCACTTGCAGTCTCATTTCAGGAGAAATGCCATGCCTCATGTTAAGTGTCCTGTCGAATAATTTTGGGACCAACGAGATCTAGGGGTTTTTTGAAACTGCTTTCCTCCATTCTTAGAAAATTCCTATATGAATACTGATTTCTAACCTCAACTCATTTTCGACCAAGGAGAGTATTCCTCTACTCTTCTCTTCTTTTTATCCATTCCCGAGTCCAGGACTTCTTTTCTTCCTTTTTACCACTGTGCGACATATAATTGTAGCTAAAGCAGCAATGTTTGCTTTGTTTGTTGGAGCCATACTCTCAAACCAATGTGTGTTGAACAGCTGATTCTTGGTTCAGAAGTTTATCGGTAGATGGCAATCCTGATACATCCACGGATTTTATAAAATAATTTTACCGTGAACAACACAGCTTGCTTTCGTCAAATTTTTATAAAATTAGTTGTAAAATAAATTTTAAGAAACATTTTACCGTGAGCAACGGGCATAAGTTATATGGAAATAGGTTATTAATTTATTTTATTTCTTCACGGAACTACTTGTTTTTAATTATGTAGTATATCGCGATGTTTCCTTCATGGTCTAATGTTCATTAAATTTTTAGGAACTGGAGATGTTCATGTTTATGTCTTTGATGAAACTCTGAAATAAATGGACTTCAGGAATAACAGAATGAAAACGAAGAACGTTTGTGGCATTATGTGACCGTTGATCTTGTGATTCTAAGCCACGGATGGTATCCAAACTACCAGACGAGACATTTCACTCCAAAATTCGCACACGCCTTAACCGGGATTCGAGCCCGGTCCACATTGGAAGGAGTCAAGCAGCTTGACCGCTGCACCATCCCACCCGGGAATGCCGATGTGTAACAATGATAAGGATGACAGTCATAATCATACCAATTAGGTAACATCGGTTTCCTTGTTCGCTCATGGTAGGGGTAAACATGGACTATTATGGACGTTTGTTCTCTCAAAATTGATATGCTGTGTGATGGGCATCCCCCTCTTATGAAATACGAGCTGCCACTGAAATAAATATGATAAAATTTCAACTCGTGACATTTTGCCACTGAAGTTAAAACGCCGTGTTACTGTCATGGAATAACTTCAGGTATTGTATTTTATTTCCATCCTACTCCTAAATAGCAGCAGAAAGAAGAGTTGTGGTAGCATGGTGTGTGAAGTAATTAGAAGTTAATATTGACATAAATAACGGTGTCTAAGGATAAATGAGTACAAAGATATAAATAATCTTAACCCTTGAAAAAGAAGTATCGCTATAAAATATTCTGCACCAGTTATTGGTATCAACTTCAGAACATTTGAGGCTGCAAACCATAAACATACTGTATATCCAGATGTGAATCAAACATTGATAGCGTGTTTAGACGAGGTTGTTGTTGTTGTTGTTGTTGTTTCATTTGAGGGTTTGGACATCGTAGTAATTAAGCCCCGTTTGTGTCTGTGTGGGCAAGTGTGGATTTTTTTGTCTGATAGTCAGTGTTATTGTGATGGCTGTATTAGTGCATGCATTTGTAATTCAGGTGAGGGTTGGGAAAGAAGCGGCCGTGGCCTTAAGTTAGGGACCCTCCCGGCATTTGCCTATAGTAAAAGTAGAAAACTACGGAAAACCACTTCCAGGGTAACTGAGGTGGGAATCGAACCTACCTCTTCTCAGTTTTGGTTCACGAGGCTGAGGGTATCCCGTACCAGCCTACAGACCAGAATTAAATTTCTTGTTACAGCCGGGAATCGAACCCGGGCCTCCAGGGCGATAGCCAATAATGCTAGTCACTACACCGTGAGAAGGAGGGCTGACAAATTTTAGAAGGGATTTACCATCTACACCACCTCATTTACTCCTTGGCTACGGCCCTGTTACTTTACGTGGATTATTTCGTGGTTAATTAACTAGCATAAACTGATGCCCTAGTCTACAACTCCCTATACCTATGTTAGTATTCTGTTCGTTGAGGTTTGCAATGAAGAGTATTCTGTCCGTACTGGTTGGCACCACCGAAGAGGCGATGCCGAGACGGAATTAACTTGCGGTTGCGGGGTCAGTTCCTCACCACTCCTCCTTCCTTAACCCTCACCAACAGCCTATCGTTTCCCAGAAATAGACACCCAACAGAGATATGACGACACCCAATGTTGCTTAACTTCGTAGCTTTCACGCGTTGCGGTGTTTCAACATGGCTAAGACCGGGAGAGTTAGCCGTGGTCGTTACGGCATGACTGCTGGCAGTCGCTCACATCCGGGAGGCGAGGAGGTTCGAATCCCCCCGCCGGCAACCTTGAAGATGGTCTTCTGTGGTTTCCCATCTTGCTTCCAGGCAAATGCCGGGGTTGGTCCCTTACTATAGGCCACAGCCGCTACCTTCGAACTCCTCGACCTTCCATTCCAACTTTCCTCCCCAACGGTACTTGTAGCTCACCCATTGGGTGTCCGTCTCTAAGCAACTACAAAACTGGCGAGCCGAGCATGTCCTCGGATACTCCCGGCACTAAAAGCCATATGCTAAAAAAATAATAAAAAAAAATGGCTAAGCTCTTTGATGTAGAGATCTTAAAATATGACTTCGGATTCTGCTTAAGCTTAACGTTTTGGTGAGCCGCGTTAGGGGCTTGGGGCATCTTTGCCCATCAGCCCCGTGTACTACGGTGTGTGTTGAATTTGTCTGATAACCTGCATTTCTGTGCTGACTGTTGTGGTGGGTGCAGATGTAACAATTAGGGTTGGGGTAAGTGCCCCGGGACTTACAATAAGGCACTATTCTGACATTTGCCTGGAGGGAATGCGAGAAACCTCACTCAGGATAGCCGCTGTCAGCGCTGGGAATGGAACCTCCGATCTCTGGACTCTTGTAGCTTCCTATTATTGTCGTGGTAAGAGGGGCTTCTCATCAAGCAACAGCTTCTTCCTCGTTAGTATCAAAAAGAAGCAGAAGAACAAAATAATAGAGCAACCTAGAGTTACTTGTCCTCTTATCTGAACTCAATGTTGGGGAGGGAAGCTGTTGTGACGCAGTCACTGGCAGGGGTGGTAGGGGCCGATATGATTGCACCTGCCTAGCTCGCGACCGACCGCGACCGGAAGTTGGAGTTTTATCGCCAGGCCTTGACGGACAAATTGTGGAAATGTATCTGGAAAGTGGAGTGAGTGGTGGACAGGTCGCTAATTTGTATTCTAACGTGGCGCGGTGGCACGCTGGCTTAGGCGAGCAAAAGTGACCACTAATAAAGAGACAAACCCTTTCCACTTGCTTCCCCTGCAGACACACGCCCACATTGAACCAATCAATGCAGTAATCTCCGCCTGGCCAACCCGCAACACACCAGCCATCGCTTCGTACTTACCTAGCCACACAAATCTCTTTGTTTAATGTTTTAATGTTTAACTCTTGCCCATTTTCAACAAATTGTTGCAGAATTATATTCGAGGGCACACGAAACATAATCACATGAAACGCGAATTTAGTATTTGTAATTTACTTTTCATTTCCGGGCTCGGAACATCGTGGTCATCGGCCCCGAGCTCTTGATTGTCTTAGGACTATAGTTTTGCGAGCGTTTTTAAATACAGTTTGTTTGAGAATATTTATCGCACATGTCTAGGGGTTGTTGTTGATGGTTCTTATAAGGGCTTTGCGACATTGTTATTTTGTAGCCCCGAATACTTGGGTGTATGTAGAATTCGTCTGATAATCTGTTTCACTGTGATATCGGTACTAGTGTGTGTATTTGTAATTCAGGTAGAATTTGGGTAGGAAACGACCGTGGCCTGAAGTAAGGTACCATCCCAACATTTATATGCCTGCGGCAGATGTACGAAACCACGGAAACCCATTTCTAGGCTGGCTGAGGTAGAAATCGAACCCACCCCTTTTCCAGCCCTCAGCCAAGGATTAAATATCTTTGCAGAGCCGGGAATCGAACCCGGGCCTCTGCGGTGACAGCCAAGAAGGCTAGCCTCTACGCACCGAGGCGGACTCTAGGGGTTGTAGAGGACTTAGTAGATAACATTTGCATGAGGAATCACTGTCTGGAAACGTACAATTTTGATGTTAAATTGTCGACAAAGTCGAAGCAGAACACTATAGAAATTGTTACAAAAATGTAGTTTTGCAAAACATTTACTTCATATCTTCTTCTGCTTCTTGTTCCTCTTCATTTCCCCTTTTCCAGCTGACACTGAGTGGCGGCAAATATGGTTCCTTTCCACTTTGTTGTGTCGTTCCACCATTCTTCTTCCGACACGGTGTTCCAATCCAGGTTCCATTTACTAATGCTATTCTTCACCGAGTCCATCCAACGCATTGTTGGTCTTCCTCGTCCTGTCCTCCCTGTCATCCATCGTTCCAGTGCTCGTCTTGGTAGCCTTACTTCATTCATCAGTTTCACATATCCAAACCATCTCAATCTGTTTTGCTCCAGTTTGTCATTTAGTTTCTGTACTCCCAGTTCTTTCCGTATATCTTCATTTCTCACGTTGTATCTCCTCGTTTTCTGGAGCATACTTCTCAGGAATCTCATCTCAGCTGCCATTACTCTGCTCTCATCCCTCTTAGTCATAGTCCAAGTTTCTGCTGCATATGTCTTTATAGGAACATAATATGCTTTGTACATAACTTCTTTAGCCTTAATTGGTAGGCTATATCCTTGTACCATACTAGTCCCCAACAGGTGTTGGTAAAAAGCTCTCCCGAGTAGTATTCTTCTGCTAATTTCCAAATCTAGTCTTCCATCTTCAGTTAGTTCACTTCCCAAGTATTTGAAGTGTTTCACCACTTCCAATTCCCTATCTCCTACTTTGATTACTCCTTTTCCTTCTTTCTTACCTCTACTCACCACCACTGTTTTACTCTTCTGCACATTCATCTTCAATCCCCATTGCTCAATCTTTTCATTTATTACGCCTAACTGTTCTTGTACCTCCATCTCATGCTCGCCCCAGATCACAACATCGTCTGCAAACAACATTACCTTCATCTTTGCCCTACTATAGTCTAATTGCTGCCTTCATGATGTCATCCATCACCATTAAGAACAATAATGGTGACAACACACTTACTTGCTTTAGTCCAATGACAATTCTAAACCATTCCGATGTCCCGGCTCTAGTCTTCACACTACTGTAGCAATCCATGCACATCCCTTTTATCATGTCTCTCAGTTCCTTGCCTATCCCCCTATTTGTTAAGCTTTCCCAAACTTTTGTTCTAGGGATGCTATCATAGGCCTTTTCTAGATCAATAAAAGTCATTACCATATCCTTCCCATATTCCCAAATCTTTTCAATGTTCTGTCTCAGAATGAAAATAGGTTCCACTGTTAACCTGCCCCCTCTAGATCCAAACTGCTCCTCCTCTAATTGGTTTTCTACCTTTACTGTAATTCTTTTTTCTAGGATTCCTTCCATTACTTTGGCAACATGCGAGATGATGGTGATTTCTCGGTAGTTACCGCACACCTTCCTGTCTCCTTTCTTGAATATTGGGAATATTATTCCCTTTTTCCAGTCTTCAGGAACTTTCTTCTCTCTCCACACACTCCTGAAAGTCTGTATGTCCACTGCAGTCCCACTGTTCCTGCCGCCTTGATCATTTTTATTGACACTTCGTCGATTCCCACAGCTTTCCCTATCTTCATCTTCCTAACTGCCCATTCCACTTCTGCCATAGTAATGTCTGGTTCTTCTTCTATTTTTTCCTCCACCGTTTTGGCTGTTTGCGTAACTTCTCCGCATGTCTGGCGTCTCACATTCAACAGCTCGCTGAAATATTCTTTCCATCTGTCCATTATCTCTTCTGGTTTTGTCAACATTTCACCTTCTTTGTTTTTCCTGAACCCAGTGTTCACCTTTTCATTTCTACTTGTTATAGTTCTAAACAGCAATTTATTTCCACAATTTAAATCCTCCCTTATTTCCTGAGTGAATTCTTCCCAGCTTTTCTTCTTTTCCTCTGCAATTACCTTCTTGCAATCTCTGTTTGCTTCTATATATTTTGCTCTACTTGCTTCAGTCTTTTTTGTTTTCTATTCCTTCCAAGTTTTCTTCTTCTCCCTTGCCTTTTCTTTCACTCTATCATTCCCCCATTTCATCGCATTTTTCCGTACCTTTCCTGATGTTCTACCACAAGTTTTCTCTGCACTGCTTACAAATGCACCCTTGAACTTTTCACATTCTTGTTCCACATGGGTAATATCCGTCCTTGGTATCTGTTCTTGCAATTATTTCTTAAAGTCTTCGGCAACCTCCTTTTCCTTTAGTCTCCAGACCTTATTCTCTCTTTCCCTTTTTCCGATAATCTCATAACTTTTTCTACTTTTAATTTTGCTACCACTGCCCAATGTTCTCCTCCAAAGGCTTTCTCTGGCATGGCTGTGACATCCATTTGCTCTTTCCGATGTCCTTTTTCGACTAAGACATAGTCTATCAGAGTTTCCGTTCTTCTATCTCCCCATCCATTACTCGTTATCTTCTGACTATTTTTCTTTCTGAACCACGTATTCCCTATAATTAATTGATTCCGCTGACAGAAGTCCATTAAGAAATCCCCTTCTGGATTCTTACTGCCATAACCATATGGTCCCAAAATCTCCTCTCTTCCTTGTCTGTCTCTTCCCACTTGTGCATTCAAATCTCCCATTACTGTTATTTCCTTATCCTCTATATATTTTTCCACCTCTTCTAGGAATTCTTCTAAGTTCTATTCTTTATTCCCAGTTTGTGGAGCATATACTTGAACCAGATCTTTTGTCCCTGTCTGGAACTGTATCCTTCCTATGATCATCCTGTCACTTATCTTCTTCACCTCCTCCACATACTCTAGGACATCCTTTCTTATAATAATTCCTACTCCATTTTTTGCCTCCTGTCCTCACTGTAAAACAGCCTATATACTTCCTTTAGTTTTCTTTCACCTTTTCCTTTCCATTTCGTTTCACTGAGACCGAGGATGGCTATATCCTTCTCTATCATGAAGTCCACTAGCTCCTCAGTCTTGTCCGTCAGGGTTAAGATGTTGACTGTCCCTATTCGGATATATTGCGATGCTGGTCGCCCATTTCTCACAGCTTCATGTAATATGTTAATTTAGGTACAAATTTTGTAAATAAAATCTGAGGAGTTCAAAATAAAAGACCATTCTGATGCTAATAATACCATAATACCTGGATGATAGAGCTCATACCTGGAACCACTACAAGAACTTCTCGATGTGACGACCATGAACTTCATTGCACAAAGTATATCTGCTAAGGTTGTTCAGATACACATGCTCAAAAACACCAGGTGTGTGCAGAATCATTTCTGCAGCAGCCAGTATTCTTCCAAGGAGTTCCTTCTCTAAAGCTACAGAAGTCTTACTGTATATACAAGAATCTTGACGTAGCCCTACAGGATCACGTCGAGAGGTCAACATCGACCTATTTACATCTTCCTGAATATCTGTCCACCTTGACATCAATGTGGCATTAAAATGGTTCGTTTCCAGACATGGGCTCCTCATGCAAATGGTATCTACTAAGCCACTTACAAGGTTCCATATTACTGCTAATTTTCGTTGTTGTAACTTAAAAAATACTTTGAGGTATTCATTATTGTTACGTGCAAAGCCCGTCCCAACATTTTTATTATGCACCTATTTCGATGTCCTGGTACCTTCGCCCTTTAAAGTGCCCGCTAAGATGCCTTGGTTTGGCTAATGAACTCGAGATGGCAGCATTTATCGGCTCCTCGAGCTGGGGTTGTGTCTTCTGTCGCTAGAGTGAGACATTGGTATCTTCTGGTCTCGTCTCATCGAGACATATTTGAAGTATATTATTCTACGTCATTAAACAAAATACTATTTATGCATCATGCCGCCAAAAACATTTTAATGGTGTCGGGTGAATATTATTTGGTTATTCACATTGTCGTAATATGTGGCTAAATTTGATTGGTCTAATTTAAATAAACCTGGTGCATGTTGGGTGGCCTTCTTCGCGATCCTCCTCCTTCTTGTGAATTATAACTTGTGACTGATTGCTGGTTGAAGGAAGACGCAAATTGTGGATCTCGTCAAGGGGCGAGGGCTTATGCCCTCGTCCCCGCTAACTTGAGGATTTATCCCAGTATTTGATGATACATGAAGAATTATGTGTGCAACTATCATCTGTGATAATCGTGAAAGTATTTTTTTGGGCCTTAATATGGAAATGCGATGTTTGGTGTGCATCTCTTCGACGGCGGTTGGCAGCTATCTCCTATTTTATTTTATTTTTGGTGATATAAATCCTTTAAGGATATCTAAGTAGTGTTGTAAAAATTAGTGTCTCCCCAAAAGGCTTTATTAAGGTATGTTTCGGCATTTTATTTATTTTAAATTTTTGGAGCTCCATATTTTTCATTGTGTACTGAGTGTTTTGTTTTTTGTTCTGAAGGTTGACTTTGGCCTAGATATGTCACCTCTGAATATGTAAAATTTTGTGAAACAATATTAGTCCGGGGAACACTACTGTTTTTCTTCTAAGTTTATTATTTGGCGTCTGGCTAAGGCATTTTCTTCTTATTATATTCTTGTACTGACCAGACGAATCTATTAACACTAGGCCTAATTTTGATCATTAGTCGGTCGGTTTTTATTTTGATCCGTTGCCTTTTAAAAACTTTTGATCTCGTAATGCCTAGAGTTTGTTTTTATCTCCCTGTTTTCTCACTGGAGAAGAATTTTTTAATGTAAAATTAGGCGTTTGACATAAATACATGCTGATATACCTTCAACTGTTCTTGGTCGCCATGGTAACTTGTTGACAGTAGTGCATTGTGGGTTTTTGTTTCTGGCGTGTGTTTGAAGTGCACGTTCATGGGTCATGGTGATGTTGTTTAACTTATTTTGGTTTTAAATAATCCTTTGGTTTTCCTCTTTTGGAGTTTCCCTTTTTGTACTCCTGCGTTATTCTTTCGGTACCTTGTTTATGGTAAATTTTGCACTATTTACCTTTTTTATTCTCCAAGGCCCTCATGGTTCAGTTGGGAGTATGTCAGGTACATATTTAGTGTTTAATTTTTTTGTGGCTTTTCATTCTCTGACCTCAGGTAATTGTTAATTGATATCGACCTTTAACCTTTTTTTAAAAATCTACAGTGAGAATTCTAGCTGAGGTTTTATTTTATTTTTTTGTAATTTTATGCTGGCTGATGCATGTTCTCTTCTCTGGTAGAGCTGTTCTTTTAAAGTTAACATTAATTTTTTTAAGGCAAGCTACTGTTGTTGCATCATTTCGTCGGTGGCAGTTCTGTTAGTTATCGTTTTTTTTTCTGTAGACGAACCTGTGGGTCTTCTCCTTCTCCACCTTCTTCCACCTATAGGTGTTCTTCTGTTGGGGCATGTCAACTGGCGGTGAGTTTGCAGCTGCGATGCGGACCTCTGAAGAAAGGTAAGTAGGCCCATCCACCCCCACCATCCGTGCCATTTTGGTAGCAGACCGAGCTCGTGTATCGCTTCTGCAGCTATCCCCTCCCCCGTACCCGCAGGCCCGTTTATGGACCCTTCTGGTGCTGATAGGACGGTTACTGATGAGATGTGTCATGTCAGTGTGCTTTATGTTATTTTATGTTAATCCTTGTCGTTTGTTTGATTTCATGTATGCCTCTAAAAATCCATGAGGTGATATTTGAAGTGACCTGTTCCAAGCAAGGTTTCTGTGCTGAATTATATCCTATTTATGATGCAACTTTCCCAATGAAGAAGAAGCTTGGTAAGTGACTGGCATGTATTCTTGGCATGGGAAATGTGGGTTTTTTGATATTCTGATAGCCTACATGCTGCGAGTGAAGGCATCGAGGAGCCCTGTCTGAAGCTGTTCGCCCTGTGATTTGTAGCAATTTGGTGTATTTTAGCTTCCTGATCTGGAGCCAAGCAAGAGATGACATCTGCAGTTCTGGGCAGCATTGTGCATTATTTTATTTGTCGAAATTTCAGTTGTCGAGGCAGTGTCGGTGTTTAAGAAGACTGTTGTTTTCCTGTATGTTTCTTTTGCATGAAATTCTGTTGTGATATGCTGTCGTCGTGATATATTTATTATGGAACTGTCACGCCTACTGTTGTTATGGCGAAGTGTAGTCCGATTAAAAGGGCTAACCTATGGAAATCAGCCCTCCCTATGTCCCTATTGTGGTGCCAAAGGGCACATTTAACGTGCATGTAACTATTTATTTGCTAGGCATTCTTCCCAAACTTATTAGAGGTAAGTGTTTGTTTTGAGATGTTTTTATCGCAGTGTGCGATTTGTAAATTTTTGTTCATACACTTATATTATGCTGCAATCGTTCTGGGATAAGTGTGTGTGTTGTGCAAATCATGTCTGGATGTATGTGTTAACGTTAGATTTTGATTTAGATTAGTAGGGTGGGGTAATTTAGGATTTGTTGTGTTTGCAAAAGTAAGTCTAGGATCGTATTTTTATTAGTTGCTTTCCTTGTAAATTTGAACTAAACCTAATATGTAGGTGTGTTTTACGTGGAGATATCTACTGTCTGGGGTTAGCTAGGTTAGAAATTTGGGATTCTTTCTTAGTTTGATCCCTGGGCAGGTTGTATATAGGACTTGCACGATCCGAATCGATCAGGTATGGGACTGGTCTGTTCGATGACATGCAAGCATATGTGATGTATTGTAATTGTCAGGGTATTGTGTTTTTAATAATATTTGTTTGTGTCATGATATCTCTACGACTACATAACTTGCATATGTGAGTATTAATGGGAATTATTTTTGTGGGTGGGTAAAAATTATGTATTGCTGCTATTTGAGTATGTTGTGCGATGAATATGGTGTTGTGAATATGAGGTCTCAGTTCGTGAACAGCCATAATGTAATGTGCTTTCCGGTTAGTTAATTAATACAGGGTCTTCAAAATTTACTGGGGTTAAATTTCTGTTGAAAATTATGGTCATCAGCTTCTGTAAGTCTGCCTGTTTTGCGTTTAAAGCCAGTAATCTGTTGTTGCTGGAAATCAGGGTCATCAGTTGCCTCATGCTAACTGTAAATGACATAGGCTTACTGTTTAGTTCATGCTATGGCAGTCACGGTCATCAGCCACTGTAACTTAAGTTAAATTTTCTGCTTTTGACGGGTAATTCTAAATTTTTTCTGCTTAAATCGTTAGGAATGGTGCCTTAGTGTTCTCTGTTAGCCTCGTCTTTCGACAAGAGCGGCTTGTTTTCTCATCTAACCGTATTTTAGGGCCATGTTAGGCATCCTGTGGTTGTACGTGTTCGTGTCTTAAACCTGAACGAGGAAACCCCATTTGTACCTCCTGTACTGTTGAACTTAGTTCTTTTTATGTTGGATTTTTCTCACCCAGGCGGATTTCGGCTGTATAGTCATCTGGTGTCGAACCTCAATTTCGTTCCTTGTGTTAGTGTACTGGTGTTTTGTTTTCTGCGCTGCCATTTCCCCTTTTCGTTTTTGTCGTTACGGTAACTGCGTTTGTATTTCTCATTGTCCCCATGCCAAGCAATGCGTGCGATCACGAACCAACAAATGTAGATGCATACATGTCAGCTTAAGTAATTTTCTTTTTCTAAGCCCTAAGGCCAACTAAATATCCAGAGTGCATCTGTCGCACATAAAACGAGGTGGAGAGATTTGTAATGAAGAATTCGTACCATAAATTTGTAAACTGATATTTTGTATAATGTAGAGTATCCCTAACCTTCTTTGAAGCCTACAGGCGTCTGTTCCTCCTGGAATTTTGAATTGGATTTGCAAACTCTAGTGGGATACAACTTGTAACTGTTGGGTAATTCCCATTTAATGGTAAAATTATAAAATTGTAACTAATTTTGATGTTCACGTAGAAGATGCTTGCATGTACTGTAAGTAGGACTCGGTGGGAGACCTAACTCATGGTGATCTTGTATACCTGTTTCCTTGGGAATTTGAGTGGTCATTCCTCTACCGTAGCTCCTTCTGAATGTATAGTCGTTCAACTCGTGTACTCTAGAAAAGTCTAACTAGTCTGTAAAAACTTAACCTTGGTAATGAACCTTACTTCAGTAAATCTTGTTATTTAATGAACTATTGTGAGCACGGATCTAGGGCATGGTCAGGATTTTCTTCATATAAATTCAAACTTGTTTCTCATTTGTAAAATGTATTAAGAATTAGTAATTTCTGTAAACTTTTATTTTTGAAATAAGATTAACGACTCTTTTGTAAATGGCTGCCCACTCGTCGCATGGTATCTTGCACATTGCATCCACCTACTTCGTCAAAAGCTAACAACATTGGACTTATTGAACATTTACCTAACGCGTCTCGGACTCTGAAAGCACTGAAGGTGCTGGTGTAATGCGTTTCTGAAGACTTATGGACACAGTGAAGCTGTTAACTAAGTGGCTTGCGAGGTGATCAATTATCCCTTCACTGATAATCTGACCCTGCACTCTTCCTAACCAAAACGATGCGGTTTTATCCATCGATTGGAGTTATCTGGTGAACATTATCTTCTGGAAACAATGCTTGGTGGATCGACTAGTTATGGAGTACTGCCTATGCCTAGGCATATTCGTGAACGGTGTTCACGCTTAAGGGAGGGAGACTGTTACGTGCAAAGCCCGTCCCAACATTTTTATTATGCATCTATTTCGATGCCCTGGTACCTTCGCCCTTTAAAGTGCCCGCTAAGATGCCTTGGTTTGGCTAATGAACTCGAGATGGCAGCATCTATCGGCTCCTCGAGCTGGGGTTGTGTCATCTGCCACTAGAGTGAGATATTGGTATCTTCTGGTCTCGTCTGATCGAGACATATTTGAAAAAGTATATTATTCTACGTCATAAAACAAAAGACTATTTATGCATCATGCCGCCAAAAACATTTTAATGGTGTCGTGTGAATATTATTTGGTTATTCACATTGTCGTAATATGTGGCTAAATTTGATTGGTCTAATTTAAATAAACCTGGTGCATGTTGGGTGGCCTTCTTCGCGATCCTCCTCCATCTTGTGAATTATAACTTGTGACTGATTGCTGGTTGAAGGAAGACGCAAATTGTGGATCTCGTCAAGGGGCGAGGGCTTATGCCCTCGTCCCCGCTAACTTGGGGATTTATCCCAGTATTTGATGATACATGAAGAAATCGTGAAAGTATTTTCTTGGGCCTTAATATGGAAATGCGATGTTTGGTGTGCATCTCTTCGACGGCAGTTGGCAGCCATCTCCTATTTTATTTTATTTTTGGTGTTATAAATCCTTTAAGGATATCTAAGTAGTGTTGTAAAATTTAGTGTCTCCCCAAAAGGCTTTATTAAGGTATGTTTTGGCATTTTATTTATTTTAAATTTTTGGAGCTCCATATTTTTCATTGTGTACTGAGTGTTTTGTTTTTTGTTCTGAAGGTTGAATTTGGCCTAGATATGTCACCTCTGAATATGTAAAATTTTGTGAAACAATATTAGTCCGGGGAACACTACTGTTTTTCTTCTAAGTTTATTATTTGGCGTCTGGCTAAGGCATTTTCTTCTTATTATATTCTTGTACTGACCAGACGAATCTATTAACACTAGGCCTAATTTTGATCATTAGTCGGTCGGTTTTTATTTTGATCCGTTGCCTTTTAAAAACTTTTGATCTCGTAATGTCTAGAGTTTGTTTTTATCTCCCTGTTTTCTCACTGAAGAAGAATTTTTTAAATGTAAAATTAGGCGTTTGACATAAATACGTGCTGATATACCTTCAACTGTTCTTGGTAGCCATGGTAACTTGTTGACAGTAGTGCATTGTGAGTTTTTGTTTCTGGCGTGTGTTTGAAGTGCACGTTCATGGGTCATGGTGATGTTGTTTAACTTATTTTGGTTTTAAATTATCCTTTGGTTTTCCTTTTTTGGAGTTTTCCTTTTTGTACTCCTGCGTTATTCTTTCGGTACCTTGTTTATGGTAAATTTTGCACTATTTACCTTTTTTATTCTCCAAGGCCCTCATGGTTCAGTTGGGAGTATGTCAGGTACATATTTAGTGTTTAATTTTTTTGTGGCTTTTCATTCTCTGACCTCAAGTAATTGTTAATTGATATTGACCTTTAACCTTTTTTTAAATCTACAGTGAGAATTCTAGCTGAGGCGTTATTTTATTTTTTTGTAATTTTATGCTGGCTGATTCATGTTCTGTTCTCTGGTGGAGCTGTTCTTTGAATGTTAACATTAAATTTTATTTTAAGGCAAGCTACTGTTGTTGCATCATATCGTCGATATCAGTTCTGTTAGTCATCGGGGGGGGGGGGGGGTTCTGTAGACGAACCTGTGGGTCTTCTCCTTCTCCACCTTCTTCCACCTATAGGTGTTCTTCTGTTGGGGCATGTCAACTGGCGGTGAGTTTGCAGTTGCGATGTGGACCTCTGAAGAAAGGTAAGTAGGGCCCACCCCCACCATCCTGTGTCAATTATCATAATCTATATTTTCAAGATGGCCGCAGCGCGTTGTATTCCGTGCATTATACTTATGGCTTATTTCAGCAAGGTCCCTTTTATGGTACTTCCTTTTTACTAAGTTTCTTTTTAATCGCACAGTTACATTCTGAATGTGCCACTATTCCGTTTTAATATTACGTCCAGCCACCATATTTAAAATGTCAAGTCACTGTTAGTATGCATTGGTCATACTATACTGCATGTAGGTTTCTGCCTCATGTCTAATTTTCGTTATTTTAGTTCTAACACATAGAAAATATTTATTTTTAAAAAGGCCGCTGTGGGTAATATTCAGCGTGATATCTCTTGACTAACGCAAGTGAGAGGTCTTATATGATACTCACCAATTGGAAGAATAAGTTTTTTTAACCAATTTCATTCTGAGTTGTTGATTTTAATAACAATTTGCGCAGCCACGTTCATGAATGTATGGAGAGTATGATCTTTTACCTTGGCCATACAAGGCCACATATATGATTCTACCTTGTCACTAAGTTTCGTTACTGTAGCTATCAAGTGCTGAAATTTATTTATTTTTATATTTTATAATTTCAAGATGGTGGCTGCGCGTAATATTCTCGCTTATATAGTCATAATACTGGTAACAGAAGGTCATTCATTTTATATAACTATTTGAATTCCAAGTACTGTGCACATTGGTTAATTGGTTTATTGTATTGTGCCCAAGACGCTTCCCATACGAAGAGATGTTTTTCTAAAATTCGGTCCTGATTCAGTGATTAGTTTAGAGACAGGCTATGAAACAGAGGTGTACAAATCTCTGTTTTGCCCTGACCCATTCTTGCCTATACGGCAGGCAGGCAAGCTGATGGCAAGCAAGGAAAATCCAAATAGGGTTACAGAATTTGGACGGGCAAGTCAAACCCAACCCATACAGGCTGGAGCCAACTTGCTGCAGACCTGCTCGTTAGCTGTAAACAGTTTGTGCCCATCTGATATGTCGTGGTTATCCGTATTGCCTTGCCTGTTCTCTTGCAATCGTCCATTTCAATTTCATTATACTTCTACAGTATGTGACTTCTCATGAATGAATGAAATAAAAATGAAAGTATTAAGAAACAAACTGCTCTCTGCATCCATAAATATGATTCTTTGTTTTAATTTTACAAAATCAACAAAAATGAAGTAACAAATTTTGTATTTCTTAAGTATCACTTGAAAATGTACCTCGCGGCGCAGCCGTGTGTGTAAATCGTGCACCACAACCGGAATGGGGAACTACAGCTAGTCCACAGATTGGAGGTTCAAATCCCGACGCTGAAAGCGGTTAACTAGGGTGAGGTTTAGATACGGGTTTTGCCACACTCCCTCCAGGAAAATGCCTGGATAGTACCTTATTTCAAGTTCCGGGGCACTTAGCCCACTCCCGTACATACTACACTACTACAGTCACCATAGAAACACAGGTTATCAGACAAATTCAACACATACACCCAAGTACTGTGCCCGTTTAGACCGAAGTCCAACGAACACATTTTACCAATTCCCGAAATCAGTTCAGCACGAGAAAAACAATCTGGGAATAATCTAAAGTAATCGCTGGCTTAACTGATCTCGGCAATGGGCAAGCAAGGGAGAAGAGAAATGAGAAAGGAAATACCACAATTTCTTTAAAATTATCTCATTTTATTACATTTAAAAGATCTAAAAATGTTTGCAAAATCATTCAAAAAAACATCACAAGAAAAAAATCAACATCAGAAAGAAAATATTCCTAGCCTAAATTGTTGATAGCCAGAAATTAATAGTCCAACTGGTATCAGTTCCCTATTCTAAATTTTCGCTATTTATACAATACGCGGTTCATTGTTCATTGACCCCTATCTGTACACTTGTCACTTTTACTTCATGTCAAATAAACATGTCACTCATGGTTTCAAATATCTAAAGATCATTGTTTGTTTCGTTGGTTCAAGTTGACAAAATTTTAGTTTTGATTGGAAAAATATCACATAAAGTGATTTTCAAAAATCGCATTTCACTTGTGTATGAATAAATATATAGTTATTTCTTCTAGGAATATTCGGTTGGAAAAATACCAATATTCGACCATATAATGTCAGAATATTAATATTATTATATTTCCTCAATGTCCTATTTAACTTTTCTCAAATAGCATTTATTTCAATTGGTTGTTGTTTAAATCTTTGCTCAAATGTTTACAGCATCTACATAATTATCATACTTAATCAAATTTAACATTACAAAAAAAATCCCTTTTCAAAGATGTTATTTTTATAAATAACCATATTGTGTAACTCAACATCAAATTGTTGTTAACATTACTTCCTTAAATCATTCATTTCATTATCAATCAATATTTATCATAATCCCTGTTTATTATAAAAATAATTAAGTTCAGAAATATCAGCAATTATTATTATTATCATAATAACTAAGTTCAGAAATATCAGCAATTGTTATAATTATTAATAATTTTCAAAAATAGGTATCACTCCTATTCAAAGCAACATTAACTCAACTTGCAATTTAGATTTATTTTATGCACTCTCAAATCATTATTTCTTTTCAGGATCCGGCTAGGTTTTAACAAAACTTATAATCTTATATTCAGTAGGCTCAATAACTGGAAATTGGAATAATTGACTCAGGTATTAGGCGAGAAAACATTTCTGGCAGAATTAGAATTGGACAGAAATAAGGGGCGGTTACTTGACTCAACCCTTCTTTTCACAACTGAGCAGCTAATGCTCCAACTTCTTCCTTACTACATGGAAATATATTCCAATGGACGGCTCCTAGCCTCCATACACTTTTATACAAATGCCGACCTTCATGTCGCATAATATTTTATTTTTATAAACATAATAACCACCATATATGATTCATTCTTTTATTATTTGTGCACTATCCCTGTCTTTAAACAAAACGCCTCCAACATTGCCTAGATCTGGTGTAAACAAAGCTTTTCCAAAAGGAAATATTTCTATTTTATCCTGGTCATATTCTTTTCCTGTCTCTATTTAACAATACTGCATCCTATTTTATACATATTCATTATTTACTCACCTACCGTTCCTCTACTCATTTCTTAATCTAGTGGTGCATTCCACAAATACGTCTTCTGACTCTCCATTTTAATGCTGGCTGACTTGTATAATATTTATTTCCATATGGACTTTAAATAATCACTGTTATTATTATTACTGCTGAACTATACACACTGAAATCCTCAAATATTTATAATATTTAATCAAATCAATTATTATTATTATTATTATTATTACTGAAATATACACACACTGAAATCCTCAAATATTTATAATATTCAATCAAATTAATTATTATTATTATTATTATTATTATTATTATTATTATTATTATGACATGATAAACATCATTAAATAATTGAATTATTAATCACTTTCCCTGAATTTTCTTATAATTTACTTCATAATAAGTGGAAGTATTTTATTATTATTTGGATTTGCTCATAATTATCATAAAATTATTTTATATTATTATTTAGATTTTTATGCAGAATAATCTGAACGATCCAAGATTTCTTCAAATTACGAAAAGCATTCAAATTAACTAAATAACTCATCTCATTATGTCACTTGGATATTCTATGACTGAAATAAATTTTCTCAAAGTAACTTCACACTCGATGAGTACTAGGCATGGTTTCTCTGACTCTAGTCTCGATAGACATAACTGTCAGAACGAAGCAAAACTAAAGTGTTGATAATTTCTAAGTGAATTAGAAAAAGAAAGAACTTCTCAACTACTCTACTCTAGTAAAAGTACATGTAAGAATTTAGCTCATGTATTCTTGATGTTCATAGTGGTACAGGTCCTTGGCTGACGTCACAATCTAATGGATCCCCTTCCATTCCATTAGCATGGCAACTGTCCTGCCTCACCTTCATCTCACCTTCGGGTTCTTCCATCGTCACCCTATCCTTTCGATATTTAGCGGCACATATTCGCGTTTAATAATACGCACTGATCCACTTCGCGATAACTTTGCTAATGTCCGACATAATGACTGATGTCATAACAAACTGTCCTATTGTTTTAAACAAACATTTTAACTGTTCAATGTTCGTAGTTACTTGAAAATACAGCGTTCTGTCTTTTGCCACTTAGTAACAGCTCAGTGATGAAATAGCAACTCGACCTCTGCGAACATACGCTTACTGTCGTTGGAGTATATGGAAAACGAAGATGCCTGTCATAAATTAACCCATGCGGGTAAACAGATATGCTCTGCAACAGATCCGTGTCCCGGAATCTGTCCTGCTGTCGTAGACTAAAACTGTGGTCGGGTAATGAGGTGTGCCTCAGGTCATATCTACTTTGTAGATAGCCCCCTCTAATCTCCTAACTTTGGAAGCACAATCTGTTTAAAACAAATGACCCCAATATCGTAGTCTAGTTTTCCCACTCCTGACCGGCATGACGCGATAATTCCAAGTGCTTATTTCACAGTAGTGCAGCTGGTTTAGTCAGGGAGACTGTCCAACATCAGTTGACAATAGTGACTGACTGCTTTTCGACGTAGCACGTGGTCTGACGAACGTTACGACGGTACTACTCCGGTGGTTGATGAAATAATAACATATCATTGCTTGAAAAATGCTTCTATATATACTGCCACAGAGCTGAAATTCGCTGTGTCTGCTGTTCCATCCGGTGAGTACACCCCGCTGTTCCAAAGCTTAGGCTCCTTCCCTACTTCCTGTTGAAACATGTGCTTCTACAAAAATACTCATAACTCTCGAAGGACTGGTCCGATTTGCCTCAAATCTCTTCTGACATTCCGAAAATTCCATAGCCAATAATATCTACTAGTTTCTAGACCTCAAATCGACGATTTTATTTTATCGTCAATGATTTTTAGTAGCTCGCCCGTCGGCGCCGCAGGTCTTCTTCCTTGCGCATTCTCTGGCTCGATACGGTGAACTAGCTGTCTCAGCGCTCTGTTCAAACTTCATAAATACGTTCCGCCGTTCATAATGCAGATATGTAATTACGATGGCTCCCGTAATTCGGGTACAGTACATAAAGGCTGATGACCAAGATGTCACAAGCCCATAAAATGAATTAACAACAATTTGAAAAAGTGGCCGCATTCAGGATTTGAACCCGAATCTCGTGCTGTCCGTGTGGCCACTTACATCAATGCTTATTCCGATTACGTTCACATTTGGACGCCCTGCTCAACAGATATGAGAGCTAGGTGATAAAGACATTTCTACATTTTCTGTTCATGTTATTAATTCGTATTAGAGACTTGAAACATATTTGGTCATCGGCCCCATGTACTTAGGTGGATTTAAGTCATCCAAGCGTGAACTGGTCCGGTAATTCAACTAGCGGTAATCAAGCTCAACTTGCAACAAACAAGCTAGTTAGGGAGGGGAGTTTCTCCCAAGTAGTTGATTTCCCCACGAGGGGGAAAAAACTTTAGATGTTTATTTAGTGCGACCTGTGGTGCTGTATTTTAGTTGAACGAAAGTTCTTTGAATTAGTGACCACTCCGGTGATGAACTAAATAATAGACAGAGCGATACTCCAATACTTGACTCGGTCGAAGTAGTTAAAATATTTCAGTACAGCAGAGCGGATCTGAGCAAATTCTAGGATTACATGAATCCGCTCTCACTAGAGTCGTTTAGAACTTCTTCGAAGTGTTCCGCCCATCTATCCAGCACACTCCCCACCTCCACTATCAAACCACCATCCCGTTGCTCACACATATTCACTCGTGCTTGGAACCCTAGTTTTTCCATTCTTAGTTGTGCATACATGCCTCTAACATCTCTCTTACTTGCACATTCTTGAATCAATTCTATCTTTTCCTTTTCCCACCTCCTCTTCTTTCTTCTGCAGATTCTCTTTGCTTCTCGTCTAGCGTCTGTATACTGTTGCCGCAACCCTCTTGTGTCTTTCTGCAGTATTTTATTTCTAGCTCGTTCCTTATTACCATCATGTTACCACATTCCTCATCAAACCAGCCAGCTATTCGTTCTGGTTCCTGAAACTCCACCAGTTCCTCAGCTGCTGTTACCATTGCCCTTTTAATTCTTTGCTACTTTTCCTCAATTTCCTCTGTTTCGTCCTTTTGTATTTGAAGCTCCTTCTCAATTTTGTTTTGGTACTTCTTTTCCTTATCTTTTGTCTTTGATCTTCTCCATATTATATCTCTTCTGTGCCACTCCCCTCTCACTTTTCATCCGGCTAATTCTCGTCGGTATTTAACTCTCACAAGGTAATGGTCTGTGTCTGCATCCGATCCCCTACAGGTTCGTACATCTTGTATGTCAGAGACATGTCTTGCATCTATTAGAACATGATCTATCTGGTTCTTCGTTATTCCATCCGCCAAGCACCACGTCATTTTGTGTATTTCCTTATGTGGGAACATCGTACTACTAATTACCATTTCCTTACTAGCTGCAAAATCCATCGCATATAATCCATCATCATTTGTTTCTTGATGCAAACTTTCCTTTCCAATTGTTCCATAGAAAATTTCTTCTTTCCCGATTTTGGCATTCAGGTCTCCTAAGACTATTTTAACATCATATTTTGGTGCTTCTTCAACCAACCAAATCTTCTAGTTGTGCGTAAAAATTTTCCTTAACTTCTTCTCCTGATTCTTCAGTAGGTGCATGTACACATATAAATGTCACGTTAAAGAATGTTGCTTTCAATCGTAAAGAGCACATTCGTTCATTCCTTGGATTAAAATTTAACACTGCACCCATCCATCCTTTCTCTACTGCGAATCCTGTGCCAAAGGTGTTCGCTTCTCCTCCGCTATAAAAGATTGTGTAATTTCTTTTCTACAGAGTTCCTGATTCGTTCCATCGTATCTCCTGTAGTGCTATATATTTAGACAACTCGTTTATTAGATTTACCTATGCTCTCGCCCTATATAAGCCTAAAACACTCCATGTTCCTATATATGTCTCATTTCCTTTTCCTCGCCTAGTTCGTCGTCTATTTATATCCGTCCGGTTTATACGTCTTGGAGCTTTCATAACATGTATTCCTTTACATGGTATGGTTGTTAACCATACGCACAACCTTCTGGGGGGCTGCCCCTCATCAGCTCTCAGGATCGCTGCCCACAGATATCAGGGTGGGTCCCCTAGCCTTTGTAGATCCCTCTACCCTCTGCAAGTCAGCAGATGCTGTCGACTGTCGACTATTCCGCTTACTCCACCGTTGGGATATGTTTTATCCTCATCCGCCTTTGCAACCATTGGTCTTCAGTCAATCAGTCTTTACCCTCCTCCTTTCTCATTCGGGCTTGGGACAGGCAATGGCGGAGTTCTGCTGTTCATAGTGCAGAAATTAATTAGGAGTGGAGCAGGAAGCATACGCTAAGGGTTATGGAGTTCGTTTTCTATTCTCCAATTATAATTTATACATTTTATCATTTCAAATGATCTTGTCGACTTCATCGTTATGCTTTGGTCTACCGTTATGCGTTACGGTTACGGCGTGTATGACGTCATCCTCTTGTTCAGTGCATATGCACCGAGTCTGAGTTTACTCCTGGGGTATGGCGTTATGCGATATGGAGATGGCGAGTGCGTGACGTCATGCAGCAGAGTGCACCTCCCGCTCTCCGTTCCCCGCGCGGGAAGCCTAAGTTAAAGGGTAATGGTGTTTGTTGCGTCTGAGTTTACTCCTGGGGTCTAGCGTTATGCGATGCGGAGACGGCGAGTGCGTGACGTCATGCAGCAGAGTGCACCTCCCGCTCTCCGTTCCCCGCGCGGGAAGCCTAAGTTAATGGGTAATGGAGTCTGTTGAAAGAGTCCTGGGGCTTCGAGTGAAGCGATAAGCTCTCCTGAGCCTTTCTAACATGTGTAGCATTTGTAGGATGCGTCATTTGAAATGATATAAAGTCTAGTCTCTCAGACTGACTGTATCTTTTTTTTGTACTCTTTCTCAGCTATCAAACCCTTATATTGTTTCATAGTATGTTTTCCGTCGGTTCTTCTTTTGTCTAATTTGCATACATGTCTTAACATGTCGGTGGTACTCGATCTAATGTTACCTTAATTACACGGAGCATATGATTTAGTTTCGCCTTACAAACCCTTGAGAAAGATAATAATAATAATAATAATAATAATAATAATAATAATAATAACAATAATAATGTGATTGGTTTTACGTCCCTGTTAAATACTGGGGCATGTGGAGACGCCGGGGTGCTGGAATTTTGCCCCAAAGAGGATCTTTATCGTGCCAGTAAATCTACTGACACGGTTCCCTCGCAGTTGCGCACCCTCAAATGCCAACTGACTGCGCCGGGATTTGATCCCGCAGGTGAGAACATTACCACTGCGCCACGCAGCCATTCGACTCTAGAATGACTACAACGCCTTTCTTTAATAATATTAATTTTCCACTGTGCAATTTCACATCAATATCCATAAAGGTAGGTTTTTCCATTTTACTTGCTATTCCACAACTTACTTGTTGCTGTTGATTCATTGAGGGGGTTTACGACTTCGTGATTATGTAGCCCCGTGTACTTGGGTGCGTGTGGAATTTGTATGATGACCTGTGTTACTGTGATGGCTACACTAGTGTGTGTAGTTGTAATTCAGCTGGGGATTTGGAAGGAGACGGCAGTATTAGGAACCATCACGGCATTCGCCTGGAGTAGAAGTGGGGAAGCCATGGAAAACCACTTCCAAGACGACTGATGTAGGAATCGAACCCGCCTCTTCTCGGTTTTGTCTCACGAGGCTGAGTGAACCCTGTTCCAGCCCTCAGACCAGAATTGAATTCCTTGGAAGAGCAGGTAATCCAACTCGGTCCTTCGCGGTGACACCCATGGGTGCTAGCCACTACACCAAGAGGCGGACTCACAACTTACTGAACACACACTACTCACTGCGGAAACACTACCAACATAAAATACACACAACCAAAGGTTCTGATAAACCTACCAGGTTATAGCGAGCCTACAGGCAGGCATTGAGCTGTGCAATTGTTTGAGTTTCGACTCTTGTGCCAGCGTCACGACAGGTTACGGTGTGGCTGGTGGCGGAGTTTAATTGTTTGTTATGACTTGCCGCCATCACAACTAGAACGAATGGCACACCCATTGGTATGAAGTATAAGATAGCCCAGGAAGAAAACTGGGCTTCAAATTATTTGTAAACTTCTGGAGGATGAATCCTTAAAGAATTTTCCGATTCTTTTTTCAAGGCATTTGAGTTGGATTGGAAAATGTATGAAAAAGACTGGAAATTTACTTATGAAAGTTTCATCCAGTAGCCTAATATGTATGATGGAACGTTCACTCCCTGAAATAAACGAGAAAATCTGTACAGTAAAGAAAGATGATGATGATAATTCTTGTTTAATGCGGCCTAACATCAAGGTTATCGGCCCCAGGGAAGAAAAAAAATACGCAATTTGCATTAGGTTCCGTTCCTCAGAGACTAATGCAAAAATTAAGATAAATTAAAAAAATATGGAAATGAAATCTGACACAAAATACGATGAAATATTATTTTTCTCATGCCCGTTGGAATGCCAGGTTCTATGAGCACACTTACGTTCCGCTCCAGCGGCTCTCCGACGTGACGTTTAAAATAAAATAATAGTATTAATATTTGTCGTTTCATATGGGGAATCCGGATATCATTCCGTCCGTGAACTTTGTGTGTGGGTAAGTATGCGTGTATGTGTAATAATTTCTGGTAAATTGTGGAGTTGAGGTGAGCAAGGTTGTGTGTCATTTTAATTCCTAGGGTCTAGGTTCGGAGTAGGTGCATCAGAACTCTGACAAGGAGCACTCACCAAATCAACCTCTCCTATTCCATTAATCTTGTGGAGAAGCATAGGTTCATGTTCCAGAGCTGGCTAAACCTTAAAATTGATGTTCCTATTCACGTTCAACACCACTACGAACGTTCAAAATGAAATAGCCTTGTATCTACTCCCTGTCCGCCGCAATCTGCATCTTCAGTATATTGTTGAATCCGAGGTGAGGGGAAATCCAGCCGATACTAATGAGAACTACGTCTCAATGGATGGGACCAAACGTAAATATTTACACGCTAAAGATGTGCAATGTGCCTAGGATTCCACGGCAGAAGACGAAATTAAGGGCAGAGAAACAAATCCACCTTTAATTGTGAACACTCAGTAGCGTAGCTGAGTTGAATATCGACTGGAATGGGTAGCGTTTACTGTAGAGCTTGCAAAGGTCGAATATCGATGCTGTTCTGGGCCATCCTGAGTGTGTTTTATCCCCAGGGTGGAATACTGTCATTCCAGGCTACTTGAGGAATGGCAACTTACAGTATTTCAAGTGTCTGGCATCTACCTATGTTATTAAAATTTCTAACGGCCACCATTTGGAAACAATTGACCAACTTTGGATGTGAATATATTTATCTCTAAATAAAAATATCCTAAGTCAAATTTTACTGCACTTGGATGATTAGATCACTGGAAAAGTCATAATATATAAACTGGTGTCTAAAATTATAGCAACAAACGAAAATGTTGCAAGGTGTCGTTTGTTTTGCAACAAAACAGTATAAACATGTGATAGTAAAGTAGCAACAGTGTAAAGAATACAGGAAGCAAACCACTGCAACATGCATAAAGGTAGACAAAAATGTTCTTGGATTTTCCCAGCTTCATCGATTTGCGCACAAATTCCGACAACTGGTTAATGTGCTCAGTATGGGGTGTGACCACCTCTGACAGCAATACAGGCCTGACAACATAATCCCTGCCCACACCATTAGGGATCCTCCTTGATATCGGTCTCTTTCCACAATGTTTGCGTCCCGAAAACGTGTTCCAGGTTCTCTCCAGATGCGAATCCGTCCAGAATTACTCTCCAGACCAAATCGGGACTCATCTGTGAAAAGAGTCCCACTGTTCCACCGTCCAGTTGGCATGTTGACGACTCTACTCTAAAGGTCCTTCTGTGCAGACGCGTCAGGGGTAAACATACAGCAGGTCTCCGACAATAAAGGCCACTCTGCCGAAGCCTTCTGTACACTGTTTTGCCTCGATATAACTGTTCCAGGGGATGCTGCGAGGTCAGATGCCAGTTGCCATGCAGTACTACGGCGGTATCGTCGTTCCCTTCCAGCCAAATAACGGTCCTCTCGTTCTGATGTCACATGTGGTTGGCCCTGCCCTGGTCTTCGGGATACATTTCTGGTCTCTGCAAACTGTCACCCCATCCGAGAAACAACAGAACGATTCACATTAAGCCATCGGGCCACATCACTTCGCGACTGTCCTGCTTCCATTCTTCACATGGCCCTCCACCGCAGATAGTGTTCTAGGCGTATTTTCTGTGCCATACTGCACCTTCTGTGCATGAGTACACATTGAGTGTTGATGTGGAACTACCCAGTAAACACCACCCCGCTTGACAGGGGCGCTGACTTCATCGTTAGCATGGTTGTACGATGACAGGAATGCCATCTTCAGTGCAGAACACGATTGTGCGGACATTTCTTGACAGTTTGTCAGATCAGATCGTCAATTAGCTACAGGACGGAGAAATAGCAGTTTGTTGCTTTAATTTTGGACACCAGTAGTATTTGAAATTCACGTGGCCGCCATGTGTTTTTTCCGTAAATTAGGTTTCTGAAGGTCATATACAGTATATGTACTGTGCCTGTCAGACGGGATGATCGGGGGACTGCTGACCACAACAGCCTTCTCGACACCCCCATCTGTCGAACCAATATCCCTGAGAGTATAGGATGTGTTCTAAGTCCAGCCCTCACGGGACTAGTATCTCGGGTCGTAGCAGTGTTAGCTGAAAGTAGAAATGTTATGAACTATCCCAAGAACCCGCCCCCCCCCCACAAAAAAGAACAACAAAGCTAAAATAATCAAGTCTATGCTTAAAATATCTTTCATAAATTCATTATAAAAATCACGAATACCTAACCTGCTTTGGAGGGTAAATATATCGGCTAGTCCTCAAAGCTAAATAAAAATAATAATTATATTCCTAACCTGAATTGAAGTTAAGCCCTCGCAAAGTCTTGATACAAAATATTAAAGTAACAAGCAAGCTAAGAATGTGACACGAAGTAATTCCCAAAGCAATAAAATAATCAATGAAAAATAGTAATATGTACACCCTGAATCTACGGCAAAACAAATCAAGTTTAACGTTGACAATCGAAAAATGTGTCATTTACCTTTAAAAGCACCAATAAGCATAGATAAGGTATGACGGTGTCACTTCCAACATTTATCGTTACGTTAATGATTTTCTAGCTAGTCCTATCTGACGTTAAATATAGGCGAGAAGCGCCTATCGCAATAAGAAAAAAAAGTTCATTTATACGCAACTGGGTGCTAGGATACAAAAACAGTTATCTAAACATACATGTGATGAACAATCAATCAATAAATAGACAAGAACACTCCAACTGGTTACGCACTTTGCGTCCTTCCTGCACAAACTAACTGCTGTTTGCAGTGCTGTGGAAAATTAAGGTCGGTGACTGCGTAATTAAAATTACGACTTAAGTCACGTTATTGCCAATTATCTGGGATTCCAAGGTTACGCCAGAAATTGCAATTCGTCGTCTCAATAATTGTGTCAGCTCGTCCTAGGATTGTATTTAATCATCATCCATCATAAACAAAAGTAAAAGAATCAGTCGTTTAATTAAGTATTTAAATTTAAATGTCCATGTATTATTAAGGCACGAGATTATTAAATTTCATGTTTATTTGAGAACAATCCATCACATTATTATTATTTCATTTAGTTATTCATTTATCTCCCAATGTGTTTTCAGTAGTTTCTTTATGACCATAAGAATGCATGACAACGAGTAGCAAAAACCACTATCTCAATTCCTGTTACCAAAATACATGAGACAAAGCTTACTTTCAAAGTACACAACAGTCTTTCATATCACCTGTCCTATTGGCAGAAAAACAATCGTAGCTCCTACAGCTCACGAAAATACCTGGTCAACGGTGAGAAAAATTCCACCACTTGTCGCCAATAACCTTACACCATAAATATGAGCTCCAATATCAACTGTCACCTGTAGACACAACAATTACGTTGCCTTGAATTTATACATCTTATTTGGTGTTTACAAAAGGAAAATGGCAAAGGGATCGGCTGCTTTCAGCTCTAGAAATATCATGAATACACCTCAAGTAAATCTCTCATAATAATCGTAGTTGGAAATCCTACATGAATACTTATTGTAATTCTTAATGTGAGGTTCCGATTATGGGAAATATAACATTCAGTTTCTTCAAACCAATATCCTCTGACATTAACTAAGCCTCCTTCAAATTGTCATTTTATGTTGTCCTAACGCAGTCGAAATGAATGTGAAATAAAAAATCAGCACTAGCAGGTGTGCTCCCAACACAGGCTACAAAAACAGGTTTTCAATGCCTCGCGTTACATTCACAGCCTTGTAAACTGTCCTTCCAATGCTACTTAATCTAGATTGCTACTTCACAAACCAATCTCTGGCTACAACATTCCATATCATCATTTTAGCATAGCATAAATCTAACATTCACGCCTTGTTGTGTGGCGAGTCCAAAGCTTATAAAATCACAGAATATTTCAAACAGTAGTAAAGTGGAGATGTGACACTTGCTTCTTCCAAAATGGTTTCGCAAATGATACGTAAAAATGTCATATTTACAAATACACTTGTACGGCTTACTTTAGCCCTTCTCCTAATCATTATGCTATTCCAAAGCATAGTAAAACAATTGGTAAAAACACATCACTAAACCAGATGATGTTAAACGATACGCTGAATATATACAACTTGCATTGTTCACCCAATACATCAAAATTCATAGTAATTGATGGTTGTGATGACGCAAAAAACAAATTACACCTATATGCTGCTAAATAAAATTACTCCTAGATACCACCGTAACTAATTCTGCAAACGATTGCCCTGCCTAACTGCTGACGTGGGTTCTGGGTTCAATCCTTAATTAGAGCCTGGACTCGACTTCATGGACATTCCCAATCCACGTCTCTTCCTGTGTCTCATGGTATGGGCGTTAATGTAAGCGTCTCCCAGTAACGATGTGTCTACTCCATTGCACCTTTCATCGTAACCATTGAGGTAGCCATGTGGTCAGTCATCGTGGTTGGATTTGACATGATGAAAATTTCGCTGATCCACTGACTTTAATTTTAAATACTCAAAAATAGCAACACTGGCGTTACACTTATTGCGGATAAACAAAATTGCTCCTTTATTTCCGCCTCAGAGTTTATCATTGCTTCTGCAACGTACTTTACTGATTCTACGGACGTGTGCGTGCTAACGTTCACTATCAGTTCAATCGAGTTACAAAAATTCACTTTTAATAGAAAATATCACTTTACTCGTCGCACAGATTATTTTAGTGATAGATATAGCTATTCCACTGTCCCGTGGTTCACTTTATAAATTTTTGCAGATTACCAGTGCACCATGTGCAAGCCCAAGTTCGACTCTCAGGACGTAAAAATACCAAAAATTGTCAAAGGAAAAAACTCGATGATACAGTTCGTCACAATAATATCTAAATTCCTTACAATCACTCTGATTATATTAGGCGTCTGAGCTAAGGCTCGAAGACCCCCGATTCAACTTGCACCACATTTTTCTCCTCAGAACACGGTAAAACATGTTGATCTCAAAACGGAGTTACAATGGCGTCTTCCTCCCTGGCAGACCAATGTGTCTAATACCAGTCATTTCGTGACTATAAAATGTCATCTCGCTTATCTGCGATGCGCAATTCCTTTTTAATATGGCCAAAAATCGTAGAAACTTCCAAAATATCCTCAAATGTTGTAATAAATAATTTTTAATTTATCAATTTCGAAAAACGATGGTCAAAACTCTTGTAGTGGTTCTTTTGATGTTGCAAAGCATAAACATGCACCTGGAGTGCTCAACTTAATGAACAATATTCACTATCATGTTTACTTGGTTTTATCACAGTAATCGTGGTTTCAAATCCTCCCACATTAATGTATGCAGTACAACAAATGATTCTGAACAATATTTCAGCTCTTTAATGTCGATGTAGCACTTTGAAATATTTATCATGCACGATCCTCAAAATATCGTAATATGGCCATGCAGTCCACAGTTCGCAAAATTCAATAAATACACAAATCTTCGTCTTAAACCATCCGACGCGTAACTTACGCGTATTTCGCACTCAGTTATAAATGTTTTGTACTATATGTTACAACGTATTCTCGACTTTATACACTTTAGATGATCATGCTGTTCGATGCTCGAATCTCCGCTTCCACGCTCTCACGCGTTCTAGAATTACTGTCCTGTGCTGTGTAGCATGAAGTAAGTGTTTCGTTCTGTAGCCAATCAGTTGAAAGATATGTAAATACGCAAGCAGTGTGCACAAATAAGATTATTTATGAGCATACCAAAATCGATTTCAAAATTACAATATATGAATAGAGGTGAATTAAGACAACCATTTTACATATAACGTGTAAACATACATTACTGAATGATTTGAGCCGTGGATTGTAGGCAGTTACTGCGCAACGATCACAGACGCAATCTGGGATGAGGATAGCCCCGTCGTAATTCGTGAACCATGGGCAATTGCTAACTGGCCGAGTAAGTGGTTCTAATAGTCGTAATTCCAGTTTCTGTGGAATACATGTAGGCATCTTTGACATACTCTGAGTTGTGGCCCTATTTTAGAAATTAGAGAAGTTCAGATAAAGGGAGATAGCGGGTAGAAAATAGGAGATTACAAGTTGTAGCTTTCAGATATAAAACGAGGTAGGGCAAGGTGTGTCAAGAGAAATAACGTAATATAGTTTCTGTAAAGGTACGTATATGAGCAATCAATGTGGACAGATTTGGAAATCTGTGGAACTCAAGTCAGGATTGTTTCAGTGTAAACTTCACGTAAAGGGGCGAACCAGGATAAAGTAGAGATTTGATGACGTAGCCTACTGAGTGATGTGGTAGTGAGAGTCAACAATAAAGGTAGAATAGTACTGATTGGGGATTTGAACGCAAGGATTAGAAACACGACTGATGGATATGAGCAGGCATTGGGTAAGTGGAGTGAGGATAAGGAAATGAACACCAATGGGATACACCTGAGGAGGTAGAAGAACCAGGTCAGTAATAGAGTAGACTATATCATTACTGACTTTCAACTTAGTTAATTGATAAGAAATTCTAGGATATTCACGGACGTATTTTTATCTGATCTGATAGGAATATTATTAAACATGGTTAGACCTAAAGTGCAGAAAGTGATATCTATTTGCTGATGGATCAGGGTTGAAAATCTTCAGGATAAATAGTCAGAATTACATGGAAATATTTGATGAGAAATTTCGAAGAGTAGATGGTAAAGAATCACAGGGCATTGAAACGGCAGTGGTCAAGATACAGGAAAGCCGTACTTGAAGTAGTGATGTATAGGACATCAGTATGTAAAGACAGGAAAATAAACAGATCCTGATGGAATGGCATAGTGAAGTCGGCTTCAATCAAGTATTCCAGCTGACAGAGATTTTGTGTATAGAAAAGGAACAGAACCAAACCAATAACAGTTGATGATGATGATGATGATGATGATAATTGTTGTTTTAAGGGGCCTAACATCTGGGTTATCGGCCCCCCAAATAACAGTTGAGTCCATAAGGAAATCATCGGGAGAATTTGGAGATAAATTAGATACGTTAGGTCAAGCGGCAAGAAAGCCTTCTTGGATTGTCTTAAAGAATCTTACAAATGGAGGAAAGAGAGAAAATGGTTTGATAAATCTGGGAAACTCTCTATCGATGACAATGAAGCAATAGTGCGGAGACAATAATACTTCGATTTTTTTCTCTAAATATTGAGCCAAGCGTTTGTGAAAATGTGACAGATTTTGAGACTATGACGGAGGAGGAGGAGGAGGGAGCGTAAGTAACATGTCACAAAGGGGCAGAAAATCGGTCGGAAATGGTGAAGTATAGAGAGAGAGGGATGAATGATTGTATAGGATAAGCGAATTGTCATGAGATTTAGTAAAAGTACCCTCTAAATTTACAAAAACAGTAATCGCCCCAATTTATGATCAAGGTAACAGGAAAGATTGCAAAATGATGAAGTGGTATTTCTTTAAAAATTGTCCCGGGCAAACTGAACTCAGAGACTGTAGAAAGGAGAGTTCGATCATTAGCCAAGAGTAAGATGGATGAAAGCCAGTGTGGATTTAGACCACAACGAGGATGTCAGAATCAAGTTTCTAGTGTGCGCAAAGTTATTGACAAATGCTACAAAAGTAATCGTCTGTTGTGTTTGTGTTCAGAAGATCTAGAGAAGGCCGTACGATAGAGTACCCATGGAGAAGATTTTGAGCATCCCGAGGGATTATGGTCTACAGGCAATCAAAAGTATTGAAGTTAATAACTGGGATGCAGTGAGAGTGGTAGGATGAGTTCTTGGTTTTAAAGTGGTTAAAGGAGTAAGGCAAGCCTATAATCTTTCATTGTTGCTGTTTTTTTTCTGAAAGGAGTAAACTGGCAGGGACGATTCGGTTAGGTTGAAACCAGGTAATCAGTCTGGCTTATGCTGATGACTTGGTTGTAATGATGGACTCCTTCAAAAACTTTCAAGTTAGAAGTTGAACAGAAATGTAGTGGGTGTGGCACGAAAATCCACCTTTCAAAAACGTAGGTGATGCCAGTAGGGTAGTAACACAGGGAAATAGAATGCCAGGAACTGAATTGGAGGAAGTGGTTCATTTTTAGTACTTGGGCTGTTTATGCTCTCAGGATGGTAGTATGGTGAATGAAATAGAGTCGAGGTGCAGAAAAGCCATTGCAGTGAGTATTCAGTTGCGGTGTACAGTATTCTGCAAGAAATAAGTGTAGTGACGAAACTCTCCCTGCATAGCTAGGTAGTCTCTAGACCGACTATGCTGTATGGAGATGAGAGCTGGGTAGATTCGAGATATCTCAAATATAAGCTAGAGGTAACTAATGCGTAGGTAAAACCAATGATTGCTTAGACAAATGGAAGGAAGCAATGACAGTAATACACTGGTAATGCATATAAAAAGGCTGTTAGAAATGAACACTTTAGATGAAGTTGTTCGTGTGAGCCAACCCGCATGGTGTGGTGACGTGATGAAAATTGGGGAGGGGTGATCTCTGAGGTTAATGAGCTCGGTTATAGAGGTTAGGCGAAGCAGAGGTAGACCTAGGAGGCACTGGTTAACTTCAGTGTTGAACGATTTCGAAAGGAGAGGAGTAGTAGCAGCACTGGATACCGCAGTGCTAACTGCTAGTAGGAACTCATGGAGGCGAATTTCCCGCAAACAGGATCTTGCAGATTAGGGACGTTGAAAGGTAGTCTCAATAATAAGAATCGATGAATTATTATTATTATTATAATTACAATAGAATAATAACTACTGTCAACCAAAGTATTATGTGCACTCGAGTTTGACGGTTGTTTGTGAAGTAAGCAATACACCTACATACAATCCAATAACATCATCATTTTCGTTTCGTCGTTCTATTATACGTTAGTTCATGTAGGTTTGGAATTTTTAATTTATTTTTTAACATTTTTTTATCGCAGTTGGGACACAAAAAGTGCCCGTTTTTAAGCGTGTTTCAACCGCTCGTCACATTTAAGAATTATTATCTCACACACCCGTCATCAGATCGAATCCAAATTTTAACACAATATACATTGGAATGTTGTGTAACTGGTTTATTAATTTTAAAATTTTGTGTGTCCAAGAAAATAAGTTGTTATCATTTTTGAAAGGTGACCTTTTCTCGGCTCAAGGTGGTTTGAAAATGTAGTTCTTGGTCGCGTTGTAATCCTTATACATCAAAAAGGTATGCTGTATGATTGTGAAATACGTAAATTAATTCACTTATTTTATAACGGTTTGTATTTGTACGGGGAATTAAGACATGGTTCACCAGTTAGCCGCTCCGGTGAAAGCTGTACAGCGTTGCCAAGATGGGCTCCATCACGCGTCATGGCGTGCCTCGCTCGGAAGTGATGGGCTCCATATCAGCAACGCTGTACAGCATTTCACGGAGCGGCTAGCTGGTGAACCATGTCTTAATTCCTCGTACAAATACAAACCGATATAAAATAAGTGAATTAATTTACACATTTCACAGTCATACAGCATAACGTTTTAATGCATAAGGATTACAACGCAACCATGAACTCCATTTTCCAATGACCACGAGCCGTGAAAAAGTTACCTTACAAAAATGATAACAACTTTCGTTCTTGAACACATAAAATTTTGAAATTAATAAATCAGTTATACAACATTCCAATGTATATTGTGTTAAAACTTGGATTCGATCTGATGACGGGTTTGTGAGATAATAATTCTTAAATGTTACGCATGGTTGAAACACGCTTAAAAACGGGCACTTTTTAAGTTTCATCTGCGATAAAAAATATTAAAATTTAAATTAAAAATTCCAAACTTACATGAACTAACGTAAAGTAGAACGACGAAAATGATGATGTGATTTGATTTTATGTAGGTCTATTGGTTACTTCACAAACAACCTTCAAACTCGAGTGCACAACCTATTTTGGTCGACAGTAATCTATTATTACAATTACTGCTAATTTTATTATTAGGATGTCTCAGAAGTAGGCTAATGTCGTATTTTAAGTTAGGTGTTTCATAATATAGAATTGGTTTTCATTGGTTCGCCGATGCTAAGGAGGCCATGACTAGAATTCCGTATATTGCGAGAATGTATCATCAGAAGATACCATACATCGCCAGATTAAGAAACTTGGAAAATCAAATCGAAGCTGAAAACTGTACCTCATGAATTGATCCCTGAACACGCTCAACATAGAGTGAATATCTGTCGTCGGCTTAACGGTAACCCCATGGATGATAGATTTATCAGGAGAATTGTCACATGTGATGAAACATGGGTCTATTACTGCAACGCTGACGCCTCGAAACATGGCTCAGTCCCCGTCAACCTGCCAAAGTAATCGTTAAAAAGGATCTGTTCGGCCCCAAAGTGATATTGTGTGTCTGGTGAAATTTTGAAGGAGTGATTCACTGGGAATTTGTTCCACTCAGGCATGAAGTCAATGGGGATCTTTATTCTCAACAACTGGAACGAGTTCATGAAATTATGAGACGGAGATACCCAGCATTAGTAACCCGAAATAGAGTTCTCTTGCAGCAGGATAATGCGAGACCTCATACTGCACGAACAACCATGGCAAAAAATCAGGAATTGGGAGGAGTCAAACAGGTACCACAACCAGCATACAGCCCTGATATTCCGCCTTCAGATTACCATCTTTATCGATCCATGGCCCATTTCTTGAAGCTGTGGAAGAGGGTCTCGCCGAATTCTTCGTATCAAAACCCAGACACCGGTACCGTCGCGTCGTGGGATAAGAAACCTCGATAGCTCAAGACCATAGAATCTCATGGTCTCTACTTTGAAGAATAGTTTAATTTCTTGTCAGAAAACTTTCCATATAATTTTCTTAAAAAAAAACGACATTGCCTATGAGACATCCCCTGTATTATTATTATTGTTATTATAATTATTGAGTGCATCCCGGTGAGAACTTAAAGGTTAGTACAAGGGTTTCATTTCCTGAAATTCGATCCAGATGTTGACGATTGTAACAGTAGCAACGGAATTTGAATTCCATGCACCTCCGTTTTTTTCAAATCCAGCGCCCTCGAAGTGACATCACACGTCCAGGCGGCTGTTGTGATATACGAGTTCAACGCATCCTTGTCCTATGGTGCAATAGAATCTGGAAACGTATGGATTGGAGGCGTGACGTCGTTTAGAATTATAAAACCTTTGCCGTCTGGAGTCAGGTGAATCAAGTCAATAGCAATAGCAGGGCGATATTCGTGTTATTAGTGTGTATCATTCCGGACTAGCCTCCTCGTGGGCTTTGAATATGTCTGGACTTTGAAGAAATATCAATGACTGTTCCAGTTTTCACTCTCCATAGATTACATCGGCTGTATTTTTGTGATGATGTGATATACTGAAACAGTTGTGCTCTGTCTTTTCCATGTGGATCGGAATTTCGGTTGCACAATTAATAAGGGAAGATATTCTTTCTATTGGTTATATAACATTTGGAATATAGCAAGATTATTCATCGGGAATTTAAAGCGTGAAATTCGGGTCCGTGAATAAATGTAAATTCAGTTTCATTAGAAATGTTGTCTTCGGTCATTTTAGTAATAATGGATTTTAGAGACTGAGCTGAAAGCCGATTGATTGATTGATTGATTGGTTGATTGGTTATTGCTTTATTTCGTCTGGGATGATTAAGGCCCAGTGGTCATATCTTCCATCTAACCAGATAAGCTACACAATGCACAAATTATATTTTGGAACTCTGAGTAGAACTGCATAACTACGAGTATTAATGAAAATAATTAAGATGGAGATGAAATACTTAAACTTGAGTTGTGCTAATCACAAAAATACTCGATAGTCGTTAACAGTATATACTTAACCCTCTCAGTGCCACGCGCCGATCAGATCGGCTCTCGCTGCATGCGCCAAAAGTGCCAAAGCCGATTCAATCGGCGCGCTGTTTATCTTATATTTGTAGATTTCTGTAGGTATATGTCCTTGATTATTTCATACGGTTGGAAAGGTGAGGTTTCAAGCTTACCTGTGCGGTGTTTCCTTTTTTCCTTCAAAGTCCGTTGCGCGATAGGTTTGAGTTTGTATTCAAGCCCTCCCTTTGCACTCCCCAATCATGCGCGTTCCCGCCAAAATTGCGGTGCAGTTGTTTTCTTCATGTTGAAGTTTTCTGCCTACAGATGTATCTAAGAACTTTCTAGAGCTGGAAACGTAGTGTTTCTTCGAATATGACACTTTGGTGTCCTTATTTTAGGCTCAAAACTGATTTCTTACAACAACAAAATGAAAAATTGTACAATAATCAGAATAACCTCAATTAAAAATTTTAGATGCCGTATTTACTTTTATGAACATAGTGTATGAAAGAATGAAGTATTGGTTATAATGCAAAGCAAAAATAATGATTCTATCGTTGGAAATGTGGTATTTATGTTTTTTTTTTCGAATAGTCTGCATGACTATTGATAATGGCTTGGCATTCTTGGCAAGTATTTCATGAAATGGCTTGGCACTAAGAGGGTTAATAAGTAAATAATTTCCATTTAATTAGATAATTAACTATCTTGATTAACAAATGGATATAATAACACGAACTCAGACAAGTCACAATGTGTGAAATATGATTTCGGCTACAGATCAAAGGGAATCTAAAGTGAATTCAACAGTTGTCGGTGAGTTTTCTTAATGTACAAGTCGTCTTGCTTAGGTTGCTAGCCGCAGGAAAAAGACACTCAAATTTTTTGGACAGGAATTCCCACACAGCTGATTTAAATGAATACGTGCCGTTTGTAGCTCTGATATTCTTGGTGATCTGATTTCATTCTCGACATGTTGATACTGCGTCACTGTTCTGTGGGCAGGTAAGGTTAGGCCTGTGGAACAGCGTCGAACGCAAGGCCGAATTCGAGGATGGCCATATTAAATGGTTTTACGACATCGTGGTCATTTAACCCTGAGTTCTTGGGTGTGTGTAGCATTTGTCTGATAACTTGCGTCACTGTGATGTCTGTACCAGTGTGTGAATTTGTAGGATTTGGGCAGGAAGCGGCCATGGCCTTAGGTTAGATACTATCCCAGCATTTAACTAGAGTAGAAATGAGAAACCACGGGAAACCACTTCTAGGATTGCTCAGGTAGGAATCGAACCCGCCTCTTCTCAGGTTTGCCTCACGAGGCTGAGTGTACCCCGTTCCAGTCCTCAAACCAGAATTAAATTTCTTGGCAGAGCCGGGAATCGAACCCGGGCCTTCGCGGTAACAGCCAAGAATGCTGTAGTGTTAGAGATGATCGAGCAGTCCAACGAATGTGAGTCATGACATAAGGTAAGTTATTAGTTTGAACCACATCTTCACAGGGTATTGGGTATCCCATGTGACTCCTCAATCCAAGCAGCAGTTGATCTTGAACTACATAGGCCTATAGATTCAAACCAACACACTAAACGCAGGCAAGATTTTGTCAACCATGCATTGGCATAGTGAGTTTGTGCATCTCAGTAAGTTCCTCGGTGGAAAGCGTTATGACACCAATGATGAAGTGAAAATGGCTTTCCTCTCACACTGCTGTTTGATGTGTGTAGGTCTACAAATACTCGTCATACTTAGACAAATATTGAAATAAACACGAAATCCATGTTCAAAAATAGTTAAACGCATAAAGAATCCTGTAAAAGTAAATCATAAATATGTTAGGAACGATTTCATTTCAAAACAATCCTTAAGTAAATAATATATCCTTCCTAATGCGATTCCTTATGCAGAGGAAAAAGGATTAGCCTGAAAGGTTTCCGAGTTGTCGGTAGGAAAGCAGTATGCATCATTATTCCCACTAAGTGTGGAGGAACTAGGCATTCACCATTGAGTTGACCATATAAAATGCAAGAGTCAGCTAATAGACCAAATGCGTTTGTGTCAATACCCACTCTTCCAGTCCTTGCATGCCCTGCGCTGTATTTTACTGAAATAGATTTTTAACTTGACCAGACAAAAAAAGGGAAGTGAATAATTGAAGGCGATCCAGGCCCGCTAGCGGAGTTGAACTTGGGCCTGGTATCGGGAGACAAAGGATTGGATTTCAATGGGTTCCAACGGACTCACACTCATCATTTATTTTGAGCTATGTGACAGGAGACAAGAGGGCTGCTGCCGACCAAACTCCATCATCCGGCAGCAGATCATTCCACTTTTCTTTTCATCAAACACTCAATATACTGTACTAACATATGCAAGCGTCTCGCATGGTCTGTAATTTGATGGTCAGTATTTTTTATCTTCTCCCAGGGGCTCACAGCTAATAGGACATTAGTTGGCAACAATGGAGCCCCAGTTGAGCGCAACATTTTCCCCACTTACTACTCCTAGGATCCTCTCTTTTATCTTTGCCTATCAGCCTCTCACGGTCACCACTTGTTCTCATTAAACGCCGCGGTATTAAGATACCCGAGCTGTAGGCTAGGGTGTCTTTAATTTTCCACCTTATTGCCCTTGTCTCTCTTTTACAAATACCCTTCAATTTTTAGGGCCCTGACCAGTCATTTTGATTTCTAACACTGTTGATGGTAAGAGGTCGTAAGATGTAACTAAAATGGCAGTTCGTATGTAGCTCACTACACATGAAGCAGCCTACACATTCACGGGCTCACAGATGGTGAGTCTTGGATTTGGCAACCTTAGAGAATTCCTGAAGTGGATCAGTTATCCCACTCCTGCAGAGACTTTGGGATGGACCCTCTTTATTTTTCTCTTTCATGTCTGCCCTTCATAGCCCTCAAGAGTTGGGAGCATTTCCTTCCTTTCTATTGTTTATTATTTTGTTTCTTTCTAAATGTGGTCTTGTAAGTTAGCTCTAATACTGTGAATAGTAATGACGACAGTAATAATAAAAATAATTCTTGTTGTTGTCATCATTGTCATAATTACCTTCACACGTTACAGGGTCGATGACCCATATGTTAGGTGAGGCATGGTGGTGCAGTGGTCAGGCCGTTGGCCTCTCACCACGGCAGACCAGGTTAGATTCCCGGTCAATGCATGTGAGATTTTCAAAGTGAAATGCCATGTCCTGTAGTTTGGATTCCACGTAAAAAGGACGTCCTGTGGCTCATGATCGTGAGATTGGCGGTCGCGTAAAACTACAAGCTTCCTTCCTTTCCCTGATGTTAGGCCCCTTAAATGCAATCATCATCGTTAGTACTGTCTTTCAAGTGTTTATTGTGCCTTGTTATATGCTTCTTATACGCATGAGCTAAATACCCAAAAGACGTTCTAAAGATTCCTACCCCGGCCGTGTCAGGCTACACCAGTACATCAATCGTCGTCATCAACACCACTTAGTCTCTGGCAACATTATATTACTGGAGCATTTCATCGCAATATACTCGTAATTACTTTCATTTATTACTATTGGTTTGTTCTGTAAAGTATCTCACAATAGGTGGTCGAGATAGCTCAATGACATCATCACTAGCTACCTGTGATGACGAATTTGAATCGCATCCCGATGAATGCATGCACGATTTCACAAATATATGGTTTTCGTGTTAAGGAATGTGAGTTAGCCGTGGTCGTTACGGCATGGCTGCAGGCAGCCGCTCAAATCCGGGAGGCGAGGAGGTTCGAATCCCCCCGCCGGCAACCTTGAAGATGGTCTTCTGTTGTTTCCCATGTTCCTTCCAGGCAAATGCCGGTGTTGGTCCCTAACTATTGGCCACGGCCGCTACCTTCCAATTCCTCGTCCTTACATTCAAACGTTCCTCCTCAGACAACACTCCACATGCGACGGTACTTGTAGCTCACCCCATGGGTGTCCACATAGAAGCAGCTACAAACTCTGGCGAGCCGAACATATCCTCGGACACTCCCGGCACTCAAAGCCATACGCTAAAAAAAAATGTTAAGGAATGAAGTATCAAAGTTATACTCCCCTATTGGCGTCCGGAAAATCAGCATTTCAAACTGCCCATAACTGTTCGCCATAGCATGCCACACTCCAGCGGCTGTGACGCAAAACGGCGCGGCGTGTTTCATGCTGAGCAATCCCAGCAGGTTTCTGCACTTGCTAGTGCCTGCTACATCCGTGACCTGACTATGGAGTAGACTGGAATAAAACAGTTGTTGTTGGTGATTCATGTAGACACATTGCGACATCGCGGTCATGTAGCCCCGTGTACTTGGGTGTCTATGTGTGAAATGTGAATGATAACCTGTGTTATTGTGATGGCTGCATTAGTGTGTGTAGTTGTAATTCAGCTGAAGATTGGGAAGGAGGCAGCCTTGGCCTTAATTTAGGAACCATCCCGACCTTCGCCTAGATTAGATGAGGGAAACCGCGAGAAACCACTCTCAACATGGCTGAGATGGAAATCGAACCACCTTTTCTCAGTTTTCCCTCACGAAGCTGAGTGTACCCCTTTCCAGCCCTTAGACCAGAATTATTTTTTTCGCAGAGCCGGTAATAGAACCCGAGCCTCCACGGTGACAGTCAAGGGTGCTAACCACTACGCAAATAGGCGTGCGATGAAACAGAGAGGGGTGTGTGTGTGTGTGTGTGTGTAGATGATGTATTGGACGACTATATAAAGCACAAAAGTGTGAAGCATTTCAGCGGTAACGTTCACGCTTGCTGTACCCAAGGTTGCAGGATCGAACCCTTGCGCAGTCAGTGGGCAATTGAGGGTGCACAAGTGTAAGGGAGCCTTGTCAGTAGGTATACTGGGACGTTAGAGATCCCCTTTGGGGGCAAAATTCGGGCATCCCGATGCGAAGTCTCTCAAAGCGTAAGTAGCTGAAAGGGACGTAAAGCCAATAACATTATTATTTACTTTTTATTTGGTGCAAATAACATTACAGGTGCTGATAACCAAATATCCCTGAATTTAAACCACATGTTACTCCCCCATGTACTTAGGCCAAGACTTCATAAAGATGACCTCGCGTCACGAGAAACATATTGCATGGCACGTCAGCTTTTTACACACAAAATAAATCAAAAACTTAGCTGCTTCTTGCTGCCAACTCAAACCCAACAAAATCAAATAAATGCAATGATGGTACTCAGCCTAAGCTTCAGAATGTGATCGTCAACCTGGCATGCACTTCTCGGATGGTTCTCCACTCCATGTCCATTCCCTATCTTAGCTACGGTACCAGGCTACTCAGTTCACCTGATTGTCCCGAATGTAGCTCTACTCATGGTATTTATTAACACCTAACTCTAGCTCACGGTTAACTCTCGACTTTCACAAAATCGACACTTGTTAAAATTATCGAATTAATGAGTGCGGACTGACGTATGCTCTCGCGCTTGACAAAAACTGTGTTACCTCCTCAACCTGGTTGATGATTATGGTGATAATTGTTGTTTTAAGGGGCCTAACATCTTGGTTATCGGCTTTTTCACTCAGGTGGGTGCAAAATTTTCCTAACTTCGCTGAAAATTCACGCAGGCATGCGTGCGATGGCTCAAAATGACCCTGCTAACGCACAAGTCAAGACTCTATAGATTTTATTCAGAACCAATCGTAACTTTGAATACAGGAGCCATCGCGTCTATTCTCTGCTCTCATGAAGTGGGGAATCCCCTACTCCATGTAACAAAGCGTCCTATGTTCTATTGGCGGCAACCAGTGTCGATTTCGCTCCAGAATATCGAAACCCAAAATCTACATTCTTAATCAATTAGAATGTTTTATGTCGTGAATAAATTCGAATAATTCGTCTGATCAATTTGGTGCCTTCCTGGTTAAGATGTGAAAACTGGTTCATGAGTTGGATGTTCTGCCGTTACGAAAAGGGGCGTGGCTCCCGTTCTCTGTCCCTTTACAGCCAATTTCTTCTCTGTCTCGCCTCTCCTGATAAAGGTCGAACGGTGAAATCTCTTCGTGATTCGCTTGCGCTAGGTCTCTCTTGGCTTGCAAAAATGCTTCCTTGTTTGGCCGGAATATAACCCATTTATTTTTCGTTTGAAAAAATTATGAGTTTTCTTGAACTCATCATGGAAATGTAATGGTTTTTAAATATATTTCGTTTCAGGGTACATCTGAAATTCAGGTTCCCCTCCGAATCGTCATATGAATCATCGTGTTGAGAGAACACACAACCTCTAAGAACAAATGCTGGAACAACATGCCAGCCAGTATGCCGAAGTTTGGATGTTGCAGCGGGGCAGGCCATCTGACTCCTGGGCGCATGCGTGTTACAGAACACTTGTCTCGCCCCTCCCCTCACCACAACCGGCACACAGCTAGGCCAGAAAGATGACCTTGGTGAAATTAATATTCACAATTACTGTATATTGAACACACGGATGACACAATCAAGTAAGTCGGACTCAATACATAGGCTAATGCGCAACGTGCATAGTGCATAGTGCCCCAAACCAACAAACGCTCTCGTAGCACAATACTACTTGTCATGGCATTTCTGTTTTAGTAAAAGGTGAAATGTGACCTTGGTGCAATGATATACTGTACTAATACACAAATCTCATAATCGAGCAGAGCGGGGCTTAATTGATAATACGCAAGATACGTAGTGTATCAAGCCAACAAACGTCGTCGCTGCACAACTTGTGAAGATATTTCAGTTTTAGCAAAAGGTGAAAATTGTTCCCAAATTGTATATATATAGGTACACTGTATACAAGGCCAATTGATCGACGAATCCAACTGGATATTCTACGGTGCTGAAATGCCAATGTCCAATGAAAACGCCTACAGAAATGTATACATTATACTTAAATTGGATGTAATGGAACACCAAGCATGAATTCGAAACAAAAATTGCCAGGCAAAAATAATCTTCTGAGGTGGGATTCGAATTACCTAAAATTAGAAACTTGAGCAAATGGGACAAAAGTTATCAAGTAGGCATAGACCACCATTACACTATGTTATGGAAAATATGTAACAGAACTTTGTAGCATTTATACGCTTCAGATAGGGTTCTTAATGTCGCCGATCATTTGGCTTTGTTAATTTTATGCGAAATTTGTCTGTAATAGCTGTGCTGCTTTTAAAATTATACATTCTTAGGTTTATTATGAGTAGGTGCCTGGCGTCAGCTATTTCATCACTGGGGCGCTGAGCACCGCCTGGTGATTGAAGGTGGAACTTCGCTAACTTCCATTACTTCAGCTTGTCCGGAAGAATAACCTTTTCGAAATGAAGAGTGGTAATTATTTTAATACACGGAAGACAGAATGAAGTTAGTTGAGGCTCAATGGATATTACGTAACGTGCATCGTGTCTCAAACTAAAAAACTTCATCGTAGCACAATAACATGTCCAAAATATTTCAGTTTTTGTTAAAGTATTTTAATACATAAGATACGGGAAACAAAAAAGGAAGAAGGAATATCCTCAACCTTCGAAGAATGATGATGGCGAACTTGGAAGGAGGCAGAATAACGAACGAAGGAAAGGAATGAGAAGGAGGACAGAGTCCGCCCCGAAGTAACTCCCATCTTCAGAACTCTCGGGGTCGCTAATTCCCCATCTCTTTAAATGTGAGCCCTCGAGGGCGTAGATCGAGTGGACCAGGCGTAGTGAGTCACACACACACACCCCGCCCCTTTATTCGTCTCTAATAGTAGGCTGGTAATTTCTTGTAAAACAAATAGTTTCATGAAGAACTAACAGCCACTGGTCCATTTGATTTCGAAACTATCCCTATAAGTAAAAAGATTGAAGAAATTTTGGCACATGACCTACATTATAAAACATCATAGGACAACAATTGAGTGGCTCTGTGGAAGACGCTTCCATCCCAACCGACAGTCCATTTTTAGTTCCATGTGTAATAAGTATCCTAGCACCATCCTATAGCAAATATTAGTAGCTTGTTGTTGTGGATTTACTACCTAAGTGGTGTCAGTGGGTTATGTGATGGAAAACTTTCCAATGTTGTTGCGCGTGAATAGAAAATTTCCCCATCCTGACTCCAGTCACGGGTCGGTCTATTGCCCGCTTGCTCAAGTAGTGCAAAAAGGAGGTAGTAACTTCATAATAACAGACGAGGGTGGATCGTGTAGCGATGTGTGTGTGATGTTCCAAAAACCCCACCACAAAAATGAGAGAAACTGGGGGGAGCTCTGATTTGATAAGGAGTCATGTGAAGAAAATTTTCAAAGTTATTAACAAAAATACTGAAGATTTTAAAGATCTCACGAACACGAACTTAATCAGGATGTTCATCAAGTGAAATGTGATTGTGGTAAAGCGCAAAGCGGATATAAGGAAAGCATCTCATATTGGATTCACGAAAGACAACCATAAGGTGCAAGTGAAGTACGCTTTTAGTGACATAGCTGCAGAGGACGTAATTAAAAGAAAGGGAAAGTGCCTGATCATGTGTGATATAGTCTTGCCAACAAAATATCACAATGGTTGGGTGTTACAGAAGACAAAATTGATTTAATAACTAGTGAAGTCCGTACCTCCTGTGTACCTTCAGTCATATGTCGATGTACTTAAATTGTGGTCCATATGTCAAATATGTAGAACAATGCACGTTGCAGTGTGTGATTCTTTTTCAGTTCAAGGGTATGTAATGCTGTATTAGTGACATTTTTCTTTTAGTTAGTCGCTTTCTTCTGATTATAAGAAGATTAATAATTTATTATTTATTATTAACAGTTAAATTACCCGTAGTTTGCTTGATGAAAGACAATGGCATACGCTATAATCCTTATTAATATCAATAATATACTAATAACTTTCATGCTGTATCAAGTTCTATAAAAACATTTCTTTTTGTCTCCAAATGTGGTTTTGTTGAAATCGGTAGTTCATCCTCTGAGTTCTTCAATTTCAAACTGAACACTCGTTATCGAAACATTGTCGTCATTTTGAACAATAAAAATAATATTAGTATTTTAAGATAGTAAAATGGTCTTACTATGCTATCTACAATACATGAATGAAACACAAAATAATTATGCACCAGAGTATTCAGTTCATGATACTGGCTTATCAACTTTCCTAAACACCGGTTGTCAAATTTCGATGTTCCCTTCTAAACAGTACGACTACACCGTTTACCACGGCAGCCAAGGTTCAAATTTCGATGTTCCCTTCTAGTCAGTAGGAGTAGACCATTTACGTCAGGAGCCAGGGGTCACACCACGGAGTTCTCTACTTGTCAGTAGGAGTAGACCATTTACGTCAGGAGCCAGGGGTCACACCTCGGAGTTCTCTACTTGTCAGTAGAAGTAGACCATTTGCCTCAGGAGCCAGGGGTCACACCTCGGAGTTCTCTACTTGTCAGTAGAAGTAGACCATTTGCCTCAGGAGCCAGGAGTCACACCTCGGTGTTCTCTACTTGTCAGTAGAAGTAGACCATTTACCTCGGGAGCCAGGGGTCACACCTCGGTGTTCTCTACTTGTCAGTAGGATTGGACCATTTACCTCGGGAGCCAGGAGTCACACCTCGGTGTTCTCTACTTGTCAGTAGAAGTAGACCATTTACCTCGGGAGCCAGGGGTCACACCTCGGTGTTCTCTACTTGTCAGTAGGATTGGACCATTTACCTCGGGAGCCTGGGGTCACAACTCGGTGTTCTCTACTTGTCAGTAGAAGTAGACCATTTACCTCGGGAGCCAGGGGTCAAACCTCGGTGTTCTCTACTTGTCAGTAGAAGTAGACCATTTACCTCGGGAGCCAGGGATCACACCTCGGTGTTCTCTACTTGTCAGTAGGATTGGACCATTTACCTCGGGAGCCAGGGATCACACCTCGGTGTTCTCTACTTGTCAGTAGGATTGGACCATTTACCTCAGGAGCCAGGGGTCACACCTCGGTGTTCTCTACTTGTCAGTAGGATTGGACCATTTACCTCGGGAGCCAGGGGTCACACCTCGGTGTTCTCTACTTGTCAGTAGGATTGGACCATTTACCTCGGGAGCCTGGGGTCACAACTCGGTGTTCTCTACTTGTCAGTAGGAGTAGACCATTTACCTCGGGAGCCAGGGGTCACACCTCGGTGTTCTCTACTTGTCAGTAGGATTGGACCATTTACCTCGGGAGCCAGGGGTCACACCTCGGTGTTCTCTACTTGTCAGTAGGATCGGACCATTTACCTCGGGAGCCAGGAGTCACACCTCGGTGTTCTCTACTTGTCAGTAGGATCGGACCATTTACCTCGGGAGCCAGGAGTCACACCTCGGTGTTCTCTACTTGTCAGTAGGATTGGACCATTTACCTCGGGAGCCTGGGGTCACAACTCGGTGTTCTCTACTTGTCAGTAGGAGTAGACCATTTACCTCGGGAGCCAGGGGTCACACCTCGGTGTTCTCTACTTGTCAGTAGGATTGGACCATTTACCTCGGGAGCCAGGGGTCACACCTCGGTGTTCTCTACTTGTCAGTAGGATCGGACCATTTACCTCGGGAGCCAGGGGTCACACCTCGGTGTTCTCTACTTGTCAGTAGGATTGGACCATTTACCTCGGGAGCCAGGGGTCACACCTCGGTGTTCTCTACTTGTTAGTAAGATTAGACCGTTTACCACGGCGGCTCTCGTCCTAAAGGAAAAGTGGCAAATATTGTCGCAGAACAGGAGGTGAGATCTTGCCCTTTCTTACATGTCACCTGTGATACTTCTTCTGCCTGTACGTAAGTATCTTGCAGATATATAATTGTGAATGGCCCGCGCCTCTGATCTGTTGGATTCCATTTATTTTTGGAAGTTGACAAGTGGCTGTATGGAACACCTGTGCTTGCCGCTATTTATATTTCGACTTTAACTGACTCCACACAAGTCGCGCGTTACACAATCGGGGGCTGGCTCTTGATCCCCACTCCACATTTCAAGATATTTACGGCTTTATGAACATGAAAAATAGACATCTTGAGTTCTGCACTGCTCTGAGGGACTGCTCAACTCATCAAGTGTAGTGGCGTTCATGGTTCCAAATCCAGATGTTTAGAGAACCCTGTCAGTAGATTTAGTGGCACGTTGTTATTTCCTCCATGACAGGTTTCCAACATTCACGTTTCTATAAGACCTCAGAGTTTTAAGACGGACGTTACATCCTTAACGCTAATATACAGGGCTGAGGATTGGGTGAAAGGAACGTAATAGAAACATGTGCATATACACTAAATCATATATTGTAAAACCACCTTACTTCTATTGGTCTTCAATGTAATCCTGAGAGATACAGTATATTGCAAACGTTTTCAGATTGTGGAAGGTAAAAGTGCTGCAACAGAGGTCTGTTCGGCATGAAGTAGAGCTTCTTGTGCATGGAAATGCTTTATTGAAATCAAAGGGGATAATATCTGGTGAATAGGGTGGATACCCCAGGACCTCCTACCTCAACAGTGTCTAGGATTCCATCCCTGGAGCATTGTTGTACAGCAGCCATTGTCGTGCAAGGCTTCAGGAGTTAGCTGAAATGTGTTTGGGAGATGAAGCAAGTTATGGTAGAGCATACCAATCAGAACAAGCCAGTTCCACTTGACAAGACGAGGTAATAACTTTGTGGTAGCAAATCTTTTCTAATACACAGTAGCTTACATTCAAGGAAATAAGAAAATATTACTGGTATATGAAGATATGACGTATCTGGTGAGAAGGGGTTCAGTAAACCCTCCGTGGGAACCTCTTAGGTTCCGACTAAGCTTACGACTTTGTCGGTTCGTCAAAAATACCCGGTCTTCATTTTTCCAGCAGTGACAAATCTCACTAACTAGAACGTATCTCAGTGACTTCCATGACCTATTTCAAATTACATTGTGTCGGTTATATCGTGATGTAGTCTTAAGGAGGCCGAGGTCGAACCGCAGATTTTCTCTGCCTCTCACTATTTATTACGATGTCTCATCAGTAATGTTTTCTTAAGTTCGGTGAGTAGTGTGTTTTTGGTGTGTTCTAAACCCTCCTATGGCTTTCCTCCTACAAGATGGCGGCGGCGCGATATCTCTCGAACGCATGGTCGGATTTTGACGAATGAGGTCTCATTGAACTCGGGCTGACACCCCATTTCCAATGGATATCACATTTCCACCTCAAAAATAAAACCTATCCCTACTAGGGGGTGAAATTGTAATTTTGTTTAGATAATCTCGCTTTTCAAGTGCAACATGTGAGAGTTTGAATGCCAATATGGAATTAAATGTTGTTTCACACAAGAGACAAGTGTACGGTGGAAAGCCACTTTGAATTAACATGCTTGTTTTTTGTTTTTTACGCATGCCCACTCATAGCTTTTGACAGAGGGTGGGCTTTTTAAAGATGACGGCTGTAGTGTAACCTAACCTAACCCAACCCATGAGGGGTGATCAAAAAGTATTCCAAGTGGCGCTTGTAGATAGGCAAATCAATAATCAAAAAGGGGCATGTCAGACCTTGAGGCGATAGCCCATTTTGATTGATCCCTGTTGATTTGTTTCTTTGGACTGATCCCTGTTGACTAGCCCCTTTGGACGGGTCCTTTTTGAAGGGAGTCATTTTGACGGTTCCTTTTTGACAGGTCCTTTTTGACGGGTCCCTGTTGACAGGTCCTTTTTGACGACGAGTCCCTGTGGACGGGTCCCTGTGGACAGGTCCCTGTGGACGGTCCCTGTTGACGGGTCATTGTTGACAGGTCCTTGTGGACGAGTCCTTTTTGACGGATCCCTTTGGACCGGTCCCTTTGGCCTGGTCCCTAATGCTATGATGAAATTAAACGTTGTTCCACATGAAACGCATGTGAAGAGCCGATTGCTACTATGAATTAAAATGTTTGTTTTCTGTTTTTACGCATGCGCACTTGGGGTTTTTGTAAGAGGGCGGACTTTTTAAATAATGATTTATAGATGAGTTATTTAAAAAAATAACCAAAACATCCAAAACTAATAGGTCATTGGCTTTTTAATATCTCATGAGCCAATAAGGTTAGGGACTTGTATGAGGGGTCGTTGGACTTGGGATGACGCCCCGTTTTTGAATGTATTTTTGATTTTTGTCAAAAGGGCCTAAGTACACTTTTGTTAATATATCACGAACCAATAAGGCTAGGGACTTGTATGAGGGGTCGTAGCACTTGGGATGACTATCCCTTTTTAATTGTATTTTTTTGAAATTTTGACAAGGGGCCTAACTCTTTTGTTGATATTTCCTGAACCCATGATGGGATTTTGACCTGTGAGGTGTCGTTGGACTTGGGCAGACACTCTCTTCTTGAATGTATTTTTGACATTTTAACAAAGGGCCTAACTATACTCATTAATATCTCGCGAACCAATAAGGCTAGGGACTTGTATGTGGGGTCCTAGCACTCGGGGTGACGCTCTGTTTTTGAATATATATTTAATGTTTGTCAAAAGGGCTTAACTGCACTGTTGTTAATATCTCGATAACTAATAATGGGAGAGAGTCAAGTGAGGTGTAATAAGACTTAGGATAGCCAACCCTTTCCCATGACCAACGAATTTACCCCAAATATTCAAAACTACAGGGTCATTGACCTGAGATTATATAAACTAATAATCGGATATAGACATGTTAGGTGTCATAGGACTTAGAATGGTCAACCCTTTCCCATGGCCAATGAATTTACCTAAAATATCCAAAACATTAAGGTCATTGACCTGATATTTTATAAATTAATAATTGGATACGGACATGTGAGATGTTTACCGTGAGTGATGAAACATAGCTAGGTAGGGAAAGAATTAGTGTAGGCTACATGCATGGTGACTGACAAGTCTTTCACTATTGGAACTTGTTTTCAGATCAGACTGCAGTACAGAGAGAGTATAGCTTGCAGGCATGGGTTAAGAAATGACAAACGGTGTACACAAAATCTGATTTATTGATTCAATAATTAAGAGTAGACTATCTTTAATTGATTGGTTAAAGAGGATAGCTAAGGAAACAAAATGGTGACTACATTGAACTAAACTGGACCAACCTGATTCAAACCCAACCAAACCGAACCAAACCTAATCGAAAACAAGCCGAGGGTTTAAGTGTAAAACTTGTGGGTGGATGTGGTCATTGGTAATGTCAATATGGAAAGGGATAACGCTCTACCTATAGAGGGTAAGGTAAAGCTAGTGCATGGTGCTAATGCATACACCCAAGTACATGAACCACACACAACTATCCTATGCAGTTTTTATGGGTTGACTGTTAAAACTTGCTCAGTGGTTACTGGGACAAGATGGTCGCTACACACAACAAGCTTTAAATACTTGAGGCTAATAATCTGTGCACACACACACACACGCACTTGTTCTAAACTAAACTGTATTGCTGGCAGTGCTCACACAGTAGGCAAATGACAGAAATGCTTGGCCAACTGAAATACAATCATTTTCGGTTGTCTAATGTTACCAGCTAACCATTACGTGCTATAGTGGTGAGCACATGTGCCTCTTGCACTGGAGATCGTAACTCGATTTCTAGCTCTAAGGCCTAGAACGAATCAAACTAAGAAAGAAGGGTATGGTGATGCAGTGGTTAAACTGTTGGCCTTTCACTAAGGTAGACTAGGGTTTGATTTGAGGTTAATATGCATGTCATAAACAAACAAACAAACAAACAAACAAAAAGCAGAGATAATGTTTAAAACTTATTACACTTGTCTCTTTTCCAATTATTACTTATATTACCGTAGAGGCTTATTACTACTGCAAGTAAGAATGTTTTACAAAATAACGGCTATCTACCACTGCATTTGAAAAACAAAACTATTGAAAAAAACAAAAATACTATTTACCATTCCTATATAAGTGTTAATTCTCCCTCTCCCCACCCTACCTCACCGTATTTTCCCTGGTCAAACAATCAATGCTACCCATACATACACAAGCTTTCTATATCTCTATGTATATATATATATATATATATATATATATATATATATGTTTTCTCTGTTCCACAAGATAAAAATCATGGTTGCTGGATTGTATCCTGCACTGTTTATGCGACATACCTTTGCCAGTTCATAAAACCGTTAGGTAGTTCTCTACACATAGCGATTTTACCACTGCTCTACCTACGCCTTTTGCTTGTTTGGCTTTCTTACAGGCTAGTATGCGATAGGCAGCATTAACTATATATCAAACCCAGTCCACCTTTGTATTTGTAATCTAAGTAATAATTTGAAAAGAGACAAGTGTAATCAGTTTTAAACATTATCTCTGCTTTTTGTTTGTTTGTTTGTTTGTTTATGACATGCATATTAACCTCAAATCAAACCCTAGTCTACCTTAGTGAAAGGCTAACAGTTTAACCACTGCATCACCATACCCTTCTTTCTTAGTTTGATTCGTTCTAGGCCTTAGAGCTAGAAATCGAGTTACGATCTCCAGTGCAAGAGGCACATGTGCTCACCACTATAGAACGTAATGGTTAGCTGGTAACATTAGACAACCGAAAATGATTGTATTTCTGTTAGCCAAGCATTTCTGTCATTTGCCTACTGTGTGAGCACTGCCAGCAATACAGTTTAGTTTAGAACAAGTGTGTGTGTGTATGTGTGCATAGATTATTAGCCTCAAGTATTTAAAGCTTGTTGTGTGTAGCGACCATCTTGTCCCAGTAACCACTGAGCAAGTTTAACAGTCAACCCATAAAAACTGCTTAGGATAGTTGTGTGTGGTTCATGTACTTGGGTGTGTGCATTAACACCATGCACTAGCTTTACCTTACCCTCTATAGGTAGAGCGTTATCCCTTTCCTTTTTGCCATTACCAATGACCGCATCCACCCACAAATTTTACACTTAAACCCTTGGCTTGTTTTCGATTAGGTTTGGTTCGGTTTGGTTGGGTTTGATTCAGCTTGGTTCAGTTTAGTTCAATGTAGTCACCATTTTGTTTCCTTAGCTATCCTCTTTAACCAATCAATTAAAGATAGTCTACTCTTAATTATTGAATCAATAAATCAGATTTTGTGTACACCGTTTGTCACTTCTTAACCCATGCCTGCAACCTATACTCTCTCTGTACTGCAGTCTGATCTGAAAACAAGTTCCAGGGGCGTGGTGGCTCAGCGGTCTAGCTGTATGCCTCTCACCAAGGCGGTCCGGGTTCGATTCCCGGTCAATGCATGTGAGATTTTCGAAGTGAAATGCCAAGTCCTGTGGTTCGGATTCCACGTAAAAAGGAGGTCCCGTGGCTCATAATCACAAGATTCACGGTCACGTAAAACTACAATCTTCCTCTTTTGAAAACAAGTTCCAATAGTGAAAGACTTGTCAGTCACCATACATGTAGCCTACACTAATTCTTTCCCTACCTAGCTATGTTTCATCACTCATGGTAAACATCTCCCATGTCCGTATCCAATTATTAATTTATAAAATATCAGGTCAATGACCTTAATGTTTTGGATATTTTAGGTAAATTCATTGGCCATGGGAAAGGGTTGACCATTCTAAGTCCTATGACACCTCACATGTCTATATCTGATTATTAGTTTATATAATCTCAGGTCAATGACCTTGTAGTTTTGAATATTTGGGGTAAATTCGTTGGTCATGGGAAAGGGTTGGCTATCCTAAGTCTTATTACACCTCACTTGACTCTCTCCCATTATTAGTTATCGAGATATTAACAACAGTGCAGTTAAGCCCTTTTGACAAACATTAAATATATATTCAAAAACAGAGCGTCACCCCGAGTGCTAGGACCCCACATACAAGTCCCTAGCCTTATTGGTTCGCGAGATATTAAAAAAGTATCGTTAGGCCCTTTGTTAAAATGTCAAAAATACATTCAAGAAGAGAGTGTCTGCCCAAGTCCAACGACACCTCACAGGTCAAAATCCCATCATGGGTTCAGGAAATATCAACAAAAGAGTTAGGCCCCTTGTCAACATTTCAAAAAAATACAATTAAAAAGGGATAGTCATCCCAAGTGCTACGACCCCTCATTCCCTAGCCTTATTGGTTCGCGATATATTAACAAAAGTGTACTTAGGCCCTTTTGACAAAAATCAAAAATACATTCAAAAACGGGGCGTCATCCCAAGTCCAACGACCCCTCACACAAGTCCCTAACCTTATTGGCTCATGAGATATTAAAAAGCCAATGACATATTAATTTTGGATGTTTTGGTTATTTTTTAAATAACTCATCTATAAATCATTATTTAAAAAGTCCGCCCTCTTACAAAAAAAAAAACCAAGTACGCATGCGTAAAAACAGAAAACTAACATTTTAATTCATAGTAGCAATCGGCTCTTTACATGCGTTTCATGTGGAACAACGTTTATTTTCATCATAGCATTAGGGACCAGGCCATAGGGACCGGTCCAAAGGGATCCGACAAAAAGGACTCGTCCACAAGGACCTGTCAACAATGACCCGTCAACAGGGACCTGTCCACAGGGACCTGTCCACAGGGACCCGTCCACAGGGACTCGTCAAAAAGGACCTCGTCAAAAAGGACCTGTCAACAGGGACCCGTCAAAAAGGACCTGTCAAAAAGAATCAGTCAAAATGACTCCCTTCAAAAAGGACCCGTCCAAAGGGGCTAGTCAGCAGGGATCAGTCCAAAGAAACAAATCAACAGGGATCAATCAAAATGGGCTATCGCCTCAAGGTCTGACAGGCCCCTCTTTGATTATTGGTTTGCCTATCTACAATCGCCACTTGGAATACTTTTTGATCACCCCTCATGGGTTGGGTTAGGTTAGGTTACACTACAGCCGTCATCTTTAAAAAGCCCGCCCTCTGTCAAAAGCTATGAGTGGGCATGCGTAAAAAAACAAAAAACAAGCATGTTAATTCAAAGTGGCTTTCCACCGTACACATGTCTCTGGTGTGAAACAACGTTTAATTCCATATTGGCATTCAAACTCTGACATGTTGCACTTGAAAAGCGAGATTATCTAAACAAAATTAAAATTTCACCCCCTAGTAGGGGGTAGGTTTTACTTTTGAGGTAGAAATATGTTATCCATTGGAAACGGGGTGTCAGCCCGAGTTCAATGACACCTCATTCGTCAAAATCCGACCATGCGTTCGAGAGATATCGCGCCGCCGCCATCTTGTAGGAGGAAAGCCGTAGGAGGGTTTAGAACACACCAAAACACACTACTTCGGTGTTTTATAAGATGGCATTGGTTTTCTTTGGTTCACCAATGCTATTTACAGGAGGCTATGACCAGAATTGCGTATATTGCGAGAGTGTATCGGTCATCAGTCGTCAGTTGTTGATACACAATCACAAATGGAACATATAAAGTTGGAGGGGAGGGTCCTTCTAAAACACTACTGGAAACTAGATTACAAAGCTGCTGCCGTGGCTCGAAGAATATGTGAAGTGGAAGGATGTCAAAGTGATGTGTGTCTGGTGGAATTTTGAAGGAGGGAATCACTGTGAGTTTGTTCCAAACGGGCGTGCAGTCAATGCGGGCCTTTATTGTCAACAACTGGAACGGGTTCATGAAATTTTGAGACGCAGATACCCTGCGTTAATTATCCAAAATAGAGTGCTCTTGCAGCAGGAGATTGCGAGATCTCATACTGCACGAACAACCATGGCAAAAAATCAGGAATTGGGAGGAGTTGAACTACTACCATATCTAGCACACAGCCTTGATCTTGCGCCTTCAGATTACCATCTTTGAACGCTTGTCTAAACAGATCCCTTTTTAGCCTACTTTCGATTTTTGCAAAACATGAAGGTAGACTTATGAGATCTACACAGGTCCAAAAAGTGTGTGTCTGTTTGTGAGTGTGTGTGTATGTGTGTGCCGTTTGATATGTCGGTCAATTCAAACACAATAAAACTGAATTGAATGAAATTTGGTACAGGTGTAGCACTAGCAAAGGGCACCTCAATGTCATGTTTTATATCGCCACCATCTTGACGGAAACGTAATGGCGGCCACCCAAATGTTCAAAGCTTAAATCAAATTACGATTAACCTAATAATCTGGTCTCTATCAAAATTTGTAACAGTATACCTTCATTCAGGAAGCGACATTTGACGAAACTATAGGGTCATCAGCCCAATAGATTGAAGATGGCGGCCGTGTATGTGTGCAAATCGATCCCCCCTATCAATTCAAACACATCGAAATCAAATCGAACCAACGTTGGTACAAAGGTAGCACTAGCAAGGGACAACTCAGTGCATGTTGTATATTGCCGCCATCCTAACAAAAAAGAAATGGCGCCCACCCAGATGTTCTGAGCTTAAATCAAATAACTACTAACCTAATCATCTGATCTCTACCAAATTTTGCAACAATATACCTTAATGTGGAAAGCGTCTTTTGCCCAAACTACAAAGGCATCAGCCAAACAGTTTCAAGATAGTGGATGTATGAATCATGCAAGTATTATAGCCTAACCACTCTACAAGAAATAAAGTGAAAGTGGAGATAAAGTGTCAGATCGGCATTGGAAACAGGGCGTGAGAGGATTTAAATGACTTCAGGTTTGTAGGGATACTTGGAAAAAATATCCAAACCTCTAAACCGGATTAAACTGTATCATTGAAATTACATTTAAACATAATCATTGTAGGTGAAGCGTTAGTTTTTTAAGACGTTCGAAAGAAACTACTGTCACTTTTTTCGCATTTTGATTCTGGAATGATTTCTTCAGCAGCCCCAAAAATATCATAAAAAACTATTAATTTAACATTCATTGGGCGAAAATACTATCCTTACTGCTCTGGCGAACGCTCAGATTAATCCTACTTTTAAGACAAGTAATCCATTTTCTTGAAAATTGGCGCATGAAACCATGGTGATAGGAACCAAGCTAGTGTAATATAATCTTTTAGAAAATGAAGCAAACATTGAAAGAAACTGGTAATAATTGAATAATAGATGAAGGAACGATGGCAGTCGCAGTTTTAACACCAATAATGAAAATGTTTGCACTAGAAGAAGCAAATGAAATGGTTTATCGACACTGGTGGTTCGTGTGACTAGACTAATACCTGTGTTAAGATTATATTTTGTGGGGAAAATCGGAGTTCTCCCGCTAAGGTGTGTTTCCTCACGGAAATATTTCATTCATTCTGCTTTATTTTTTTAAAATAAAAGCTCTTGAACGAAATTGAAATAAATTCTTCATGCCTTCTGTTATCATGACCGACGACTGTGATGTTGAAAGAAATGCTCTACAAGGTATTTTCTCCAAAGCCAGTCTCTACTTGTGTAGAGTGTCAAGCTTTATGGTGATAGTTATGGGACCGAAATCATAACATCGATAAAGATGACCGTCAAAGCATCATGGGACAGTCCAAAAAGTTTTAAACTCTGACACTACGACTTGTGGAAATGACCAATATAATGAATGAATGAATTAATTAATTAAATTGATACAAGAAAAACATCCAAAATGCAAATACAAATTTTGCAACACTGTGGGCGAGGAACGAGGAGTGGTGTTTTCCGTTTCGTGGAAGCAATAACACAATATCTGACGTCTGATGGACACTAGGATGCCAGTTACGTTACAAAAGTATGCTGCATGATACCAACTGAGATTGTATTGTTTTTGTTCATTGTTTTAAATGGCTACAAAATTTGCATATTGAGTTACAATTTAGAGAATGTTTCTCTGTACGGGTCAGATGACCTCGTAGTTCTGCCCCTTAAAACCTCAATAACTTTCCCTGTATCATACCACAGGCAGGAGAATCTTGCAATGTGAAGGATCAACAGAGTATATGAAAATAGGCTATGTTAGTTTTGCACGGAACTACGTGTTTTTATTGTTTAATTTCTTTCTCTAATTGTAGGTCAGTTATAAGTTGGTAGGTAGTTAGTAATGGTTATCATTTACTGTGCGCACATTGTACAGTAGTCTGTATTTTATACCCAAACAGGCGACCCCCCACCCTCACATCAAGCTTATGAGGTATTTACAAAGAAAAAAGAAATGGGTGGCCATGCGTACCAATGTAAAATGTGGACCGTTATACGAGAGCATTGTCTATTTCCAAACAATGGAATGGAGTATCAGTACAGGTGGAAGTTATTTCTGATGTCACTGTGCTAATGAATGTTGAAGCAGAGACTCCAGACTTCTGGCACTTGACAGCTGGAACACAAATAAAAAATTAGCCCCTCTGATAATTAATACCGGAGGAAATGTCTAATTAATTTTCTGAAAGGCTGTCGAGAAAGAGCTGCGGACAGGTAGAGGCTCGCCTTCCTAACATATATCATATCATAACATATCTGCCTGGATATTTGGAACTCTTCATGTGTGGAATTCCATATCGTTGCCTTAACACGAGGGTGGTATATGCTGCAAATTAAACATGAACGTGGATGATGGGGGATAGAAGTAAATCCCCCCCCCTCAAAATACTTTCTTCAAGTTCGTGCACATATGTTATATGTACATTTATATGAAAAGGGCTCAGTAGTCAGGTATTGACTTCTGGACTGTATACAGCTGTACCTAAAGTAGTTAATTGTTGTTTTCAGTATTTAACGTTGTTTATTATTGAGACAAAGTAACTTAGAAATTATAGCCTAGAAACTAGAACTTGGAAAATATACTATAGGAACCTAACTAATTCCTAAATTCGGCATGTTCAAGCTTGCCTTTGACATATTTATTCAGTCTATTTATACTTTTGTGTCAGAAGAATTCAGATATGCATGATGGATGGATTATCAGTTTTATGTCTGGCTGCGTGGCTCAGGGGTAACGATCTCGCTAGCTGAGCCCAAGGTTGCAGGTTCGAAACCTGGTGCAGTCAGCTGGCATTTGAGGGTGCGCAAATGCGAGGGAGCCGTGTCAGTAGATTTACTGGCACGTTAAAGATCCCCTTCGGGGCAAAATTCCGGCACCCCGGCGTCTCTAAAAGCCAGGGTAGTTAAAAGGGACGTAAAACCAATAACATTATTATTATTATGATTATCAGTTTCAAGTTTAAACGGGAATATCTCCCAACATAGATGACGGGAACTACTTTCTACACGCGCATGGTTCAGTTCTGTATTAATTTTTCCAAGAAGAGAGACCTCGTTAGTGATTATTGTTTTCAGGGACGGAGCATCACTCAATTGTTTTATCTAAAGACAGGGCGCACTGTATTATATAACCGTTGTTGCAATAGTTTGCAGTGGAGGTGTCACTTGGGCTTCTTTGGTCAGCTCATTCTCTGACTGGGCTCGGTCACCTGTCCAGAAGCCGCGACGGTCTAGTCACATATGGGTCCGCTTCCAAAACTGGTCAGCGCAGACCATCTGGTCATGACTGTTCCAAACCTATCCCAGGTCCCAAAGCCAACTGGACAGCCCAACACTCAACAACACTAGCCTACTCCTAATATTATAACCCAAAGTCAGGCAAGCTGAACAAGGCTACCAGTCGTTCAGTGCCCGGTATCCCATTCGTGTCTCACACGTTGGACTATTTGAGCGCCGTTACCTGGTTTGTAATTGGTCTGTTTCGACTTCACAACAGATTATTATTATTATTATTATTATTATTATTATTATTATTATTATTATTATTATTATTATTATTATTATTTTCACTCTAAACCTAGAAAATGGTAATGGAGCTCTAGTACCGGATATTTTAGGCTGTGAGTAATGTTGTCATTAATTCTAACAGCTAGTGACAATAAGCGTTTGAATAATATTATCAGTCTTTTTCATCTACCTTATTTATTCCTAAGTGCTAATAATTATATTTGCTTTCTACTCTATAAATTCTACCGATATTATACTGTAATGTCGTGTGACCTCCTGGGAGGCCAAGAATAGGTATTTCTAGTTCACGCCTGTTGACCTGCTAGTTGACGCCCGTGCGACCAGCGCGTCCTAATGAGGATAAAGAAGTGTTGATGACGTCACAGACACCAAATCCCCAGGCGAGGGGAGTTAACCCCAGGATATTAAAATCCCTGATGGCCCAGCTGGGGATCGAACCCCGGACACTTCGGGACAAAGCCTAGCATGCTAACCAATTCTCCACGGGCCCGGACAATTCTACGGATGAAAATATTTGTTGTGGTTGCTGTGGCCGCTAGTTCAATTGACTTTTCCCAAAGCAATTTCCTTTTCAGTATGTGTTTACAGTTTTGTTGTTGTTTAATTGAAGGATTTGCGCTCATGTACTAGAGTGTGATATTGTATGTGTGTGCGTGGAGTTCGATAACCAGTGATTTTACGACGTCTGGATACGGTGTCTGGGTGGAGGTGTATTTGTAGACGGGGCAGGAATTCGAATAGGGAGAGCAGTCGCCTGAATGTTTGTGCCATTCGTGCATTGGCCTCGTGTAGAAGTGGGAAACCACAGTAAACCACTTCTAGGATGACGGAAATAGAAACAAAGGCTTTAGGCTATCCTTAGGAGGTTGTATACATCCTGTTCCAGCCCTCAGACCAGAATTACATTTCTTGTCGTAGCGAGAAATCGAAAACGAACACATGACATTTGGAGCAGGAGGCTCAATAACCTAGAGTTTTATCAGTGAGATAAGTTCCCGTATATTTTCAGTTTTAATTAAATGAATATTCTTCCTGCAAGGTGCTAGTGTTGCTTTCTTTTTGGGTAATGTCCTGGAACACCATAGTCTGATAACCGATACTGGAGCATTCAAGTATCAGAATATGTAATTGGCTACAGTCTGTTGACTTTTAAGTTATCAGCGTAAGGCGATTCACTGCCTTATTAATTATCTGATTTCGGATCACATTATGGTGCCTAATCTTCTATAAAACCACAGTAGTTGAGAAGGTCGTTAAATACATCGTATTATTATTACTAGGACTATTGCATTTGTTTTGTCATTATCTTATTTCCAACATTGCCTTGTTTTAACAAAAACACACAGAAGCACGTCCGAAGGTTAGTCAACATATGATAAGAAGCAAGCCGGTTGGACTAGTGCTTCTATTCTTTCAATGATATTTGACTTTCCTTCACAGAGGATCCATTTTATCAGCATGGAAGATGTCTTTCTTGAATCATCAATAGATTTGTTGTATACTGCACAGTGAGTATCGTATGACAGTTAATTAGGCCTATTTGGGAAATAATGTGTTTCCGTTTACCTTTAGTTCTTTCACGACTCTGGGATTAGGCCCAATCTTACCTCAACGATATTTTCAGGATGGCCGATGAAGATGGTTTAGCGTTCAAAACAAGATTGCAGGTTCGACCCTAGCTCAGTCGGATGCACTAAAGGGTTTTTAATGCATCAACCTCCTATCCGTTATTTACTGGTACATCACTTCCTGAGCAAACTTTGGCGTCCTAGTGTCTATTAATAATAAAATATAGTAATAATAATAATAATAATAATAATAATAATGTTCTTCCCGAAACCTCTGTTTGACATTTGACTCCCGGCTGTACCCGAGATTTAAAATTTGGATGCGGGTTGAAACGTGGTGCATTCAGCTTTATTATGAATCAAGTAAACATGAAATTTCATGCGGCTTTTAGACTTATTATCATGCCTCCATTATACGTGGAAACCGCTCCCATGCATGATCCAGGAATCGAATCCGGTCCACCTTGGTAGAGACATGGAGCTTGACCCCAGGGCTATAAAATCCCGATAAACATTAAAATTACATGGGTTGCAAGAAAGATTACACACCGGGATGATGACCAAAACGTCTCTTCATGAACTCTTAAAGAACCAATATTTCAATCAAATTGCATTAGTTTAGTAAGGTATTAGAGATTTGTGGAGCCTCCGTGGCTTAGGCGGCAGCACGCCGGCCTCTCACCGCTGGGTCCGTGGTTCAAATCCCGGTCACTCCATGTGAGATCTGTGCTGGACAAAACGGAGGCAGACAGGTTTTTCTCCGGGTACTCCGGTTTTCCCTGTCAAAATTTCATTCCAGCAACACTCTCCACTATCATTTCATTTCATCTGTCATTCATTTAATCATAGCCCCAGAGGAGTGCGTCAGGCCTCGGCAGCCGGCACAGTTCATATCCTCGCCTCTAGATGGGAGCTTCAATCATTCCATTCCTGACCCGGTCGGAGACTGGAAGCAGGCTGTGGATTTTCATTTCATTAGAGATTTGTGCTTGTTCCAAGTGCAGAAACAACCCTAACAAACAACATAATAACTCTCATTCTTACAGTAATCAAACAGTTCTCAGAATCCATGAAGGTTAGAATCCAACATACAATACTCGCACCTCGACTAGTACAGTACGTGTATGACATGCCTTCCATTGGAAACAAATGTTTAAGTAATTAGAAGTTAAAACAATAATTACTAATGTATTATGGTGCTTGAAGCCATTTATCAGTGTTGTTTTAGTAAACAAAAGTTTGGTGCTTTTCAGTCGGTCAACACGATTATAGACAAATGAGATGGGTTATTCCCTAATCCTGAAAAAAAAAACTTGAGATTAATAAATACACTTGGATGACCAGTTTCGATCGTCAAGCGATTATCATCAGATCCATTACACTTAGGCTATAATATCTATGTCTGAAAATACGGGTGAAACTATTGACAATATGTACTCTTATTTAGTTGCAGTATTGGTAATGCAACTCGTCAGTATTTGTTAGTTGTAATCTATATGATGTTTTGGTGAGATACTGGAAGTGGTGATTGACCTCCGGAATTCGCTTGTTTGGAGTGAATATGTGGTTGTAGTGAATGGTCAATTCTGATTGTACTGAACTGTACAGGCTACTTATCTGGTTAGGAACCGGGTGAGTTAGCCGTGGTCGTTACGGCGTGACTGCTGGCAGTCGCTCACATCCGGGAGGCGAGGAGGTTCGAATCCCCCCACCGGCAACCTTGAGGATGGTCTTCTGTGGTTTCCCATTTTCCTTCCAGGCAAATGCCGGGGTTGGTCCCTAACTATAGGCCACAGCCGCTATCTTCCAACTCCTCGTCCTTGTACGTTCCCACTTTCCTCCCCAACGGTACTTGTAGCTCACCCATTGGGTGTCTGTCTCGAAGCAGCTACAAAACTGGCGAGCCGAACATGTCCTCGGACACTCCCGGCACTAAAAGCCATACGCTTAAAAAAATATCTAGTTAGGCTCTTGCGCGGTCCTGTTTAGAGCAGTTCACTTGGACACTTATTGCACTTATTGAACTTATTCACAGTTCCAAGTGAACTGCTGTAAACAGGACCACGCAAGACCCCTAACCAGATAAGTAGCCTGTACAGTTCAGTACAATCAGAATTGACCGTTCACTACAACCACATATTCACTCCAAACAGGCAAATTCCGGAGTTCTATCACCACTTCCAGTATCTCAACAAAACATCACATAGACCACAACTAATAAATACCGACGAGTTTCATTACTAATACTGCAACTAAATAAGTGGACATATTGTCAATATCTTCACCCATATTTTCAGACATAGATTTTATAGCCTAGGTGTAATGGATCTGATGATGATCGCTTGACGATCGAAACTGGTCATACAAGTGTATTTATTAATCTCATGTAATTTTTTTCAGGATTAGGGAATAACCCTTCTCATTTGGGTTCAATCGAGTTGACCGACTGAAAAGGACCAAACTTTTACTAATACCTCAGTACAGGCGTTCCAGCCGAGTACTCGCCGCCTAGCCTGAGTAAACCTGCAACATGCAATACAGCTCTGCTGTGAGGGCTGCCGTCACTGAGCGGTGGATACATCAAAACTGTCAGGAAGAGCATGGACTTGTGTTAAGACCTTCGACCAGTGACGTATTGGCTATCACCCTCAGTCCCTCTCCAACCGTGCTCCAAGCATCACTGTTGAGTACTCGCGTGTACGCATACTCAAACTCGTGGATTTGGAACAGCCTGCCTCAGTACTGTGGCATAGCTAGTTGAAACAAGTCACATTAAGCAACGAATAGTGTGGATTTTTTCACGGTCACACCTCCTGCGCTCGATAGAGAGTGTTGGTGCGAACCCAGGTAACAGTAGACTTGTTGGGATTGATGGGTTCCCAGACAAGTCGGGATCCATTCTGTCTGTCCCGCGCCATAGCTATGGTCGTTATAAAGTGCCCCACGGCCGCGAGGGCAGCTGCTATCACAGTTTCGAATCCCGGCGCTGACAGCTGCTATCCTGCTTATGGTTATACCCAGGTTTTTCCACACTCTTTTCAGGCAATTGCAGGGTTACTATCTTACTTTAATTCCCGGGGCACCTACCTCGTCGCTGTCCCCAATACAGCTTCACACACTACTAGAGTCATCACATAAGTAGAGGACACCAGACAAGTAAAGCACACACCCAACTACACAGGGCTGGTGAACCAAGACGTCCCAAACCTCGCGAGCATCCATATAAACGTGAGCACCCATGCATCTCAAAGGCCACGAAAGTTAAGTGGGTCATTTAACCCTGGATATTATTGTAATTATTATTATTATTATTATTATTATTACAAACTGCTCCTCGTTCAAATGCAGGGCATTGCACGCTATTTTAGTAGCATAGGCCACTCCGCAATCATCAGTAACATGATGGATTTCAATCTTAGCTTTGTACTCGAAATCCTTTAGAGAGTATTATGACTACGTGGAGGGTATTGTACCAGAAGCTGGGAAATGCCTTTAAATACTTACGGATAAACGAAGAATTTCATTCGTTTTAGGAGAGGTGGGGGTGGGCGGGGGTGGATGGAAATGTATTCTCTTTCGGAACAGCACCCTCACATTCAGCCTAGTGTCACAACTACAGAAATAGGGTAAAATGGGAAATAAGCGATCGTGTGTATTTGCGATTACGAACAGACTATCCAGTCGCCAAGAAGCCACATTACACAGCGTGGTTGCACTGCAATGTAAGAGCAATTGAATCGTTGGCTAACGTCTGGATGTACTTAATGGGCTTGGCATTGGTTGGTCCTTCTACAAGTACTGCTCTCTCTCTCTCTCTCTTTCTTGCCATCTCCCTTACCCACTCCCTTTCTCCTCCCTCACACACTCTTCCGTCATAGGCTTCCTATGTAATGATGGCCAAAGACGTCGGATGTTTCATTCAAGCCGCCATCTTAATGAGCAGTGACAAGGAAGAAGGGGGCCATAAAATTAATTGTGCCTCTGCTTGTATTATACATGGGTAAGATTTGTGGCCCGACTTGCCGCCATAGACAATAAAACTTAAATGATTTTATTCAGCTATGAAAATTTCACCAGCACAAAATTAGTTTATGAAAGATATTAAAATAAGTAATCCTACCGCTCATTTTCAAGAAGAACATTCCATCCACGTTCAAGAAATCCCCTTCTACCTATTTCCCTGTTTTGACTTCCTCCAACGTGATGAAATTCCGGGCTGCTGGTTGATATATAACAGCAGCAGAGAAGTAGCTACTTCTCGCAAGATGGGTTTCCTCTCTGCGTGTATCTGATTGATTGGGTTTACAGAGCATCAGTCAGGGGATTGTCGTATTTCCTGGTGGAGGCCCTTTGTCTTATTTGCTCAACGCGACCGTCGTATTTTCCGCTCCCTCATTCATCTGCTTATTTGTCTATATGTGGGCGTGAAGGTGTAGGGTATTCAATTAGCACCATTTCTCTGCTATATAAACATTTATTTAAGTAGACCAAATAGTGTTTTGCTTTTTACGTTTGTTTATCTTCTGCAAAAAATATCTTAGACCTCACAACGTAGAGCATTAAACTTAGAAAATATGCAATAATATATACTTAAGTACCATAATTTTGTAAACGTTCAATTGCCTTCAACCGACAGCAGTGGCTACGCTCGCTAAAGCGCAGCGTTAGGTCATGGGGCCAAGCTCTCTGCTGACTCAGTAAACGCGTGGGTTCGAGCCCCATCGTCGGCCGTCCTTGAAATGGTTTTCCGTGGTTTCCCATTTTCAACACCAGGCAAATGCTGGGACGGTACCTTCTGACAGGCCACGACCGCTTCCTTGCACATCCTTGCCCAGTTTCATTCATCTTCATCCATTCATCACGACGCGCAGGTCGCCCACGGGCGTCGACTAGAAAGACCTGCACTCGGCCTCTCAGGAGGCCACACGAAGAAAAAAAGAACGTCCCTTCAACCTCCTGACCGAATCAGCTCTCAGTTTTGAGATACAGTAAAACCTGCCTTGAACGAAATCGAACGGGACTCCCAAATTTTTCCGTTAAGGATAGGTTTCTGGTTAACAAAGGTAGGCCTATGCTAAAATAATTTAACCATGGACATACTAAAACAAATGTGTACATACCTTATTTAATATCATATTTACATATGTCTGCTACGAATTAATACATTAATCCATCAATTTAACTCTTGTGCTGAGATAAATCTCAACTCTTGCCTTCGAAACCATAATGACTGTTGTCGAACTATATCAGTAATAATAAAGAAAGTCTTTTCAGTTGGTCAACACAATTGTTTTCCCAAATACATTAGGTGGGGAAACAAGTTCAGCATTTATGTGCCCTAACATGAAAAACACTACATAAGATATGTATCACCATATAACACGCTTTCATGCCTCCGTGGCTTTGGCGGCAGCACGCCGGCCTCTCACCACTGAGTCCGTGGTTCAAATCCCGGTCACTCCATGTGAGTTCTGTGTTCGATAAAACGGAGGCATACAGGTTTTTCTCCGGATACTCCGGTTTTCCCTGTCAACAATTTCATTCCGGTAACACTCTGCACTGTCATTTCATTTCATCTGTCATTTATCTAATCATTGCCTCAGAGGAGTGTGACATGCTTCGGCAGCCGGTACAGGCCATATCCTCGCCGCTAGATGGGGGCTCCATTCATTCCATCCCTGACCTGGTCGGTCGACTGGAAGCAGGCTGTGGATTTTCATTTCATAACACGCTTTCATGTACAAAAAATTATATATTTGTATACTGTATATATTGATGGACGAAACGTATCTTCAGTATATTCGACTCAAAACCAAAAACGACAAGGCCATGGTATGTTAACGTCCAGAAATATCTGAAAGAAATGGGGATACGAGCAGAAGATGCACAAGACCGAAATCTTTACAGACCAGCCATCAAGACGTTTGGGACTTTCCGGGACGAAAAACGGACAACTGGTGCGAAATGGACAGCGGAACGTCGTGCTAAACACAGTGTGCTCATGAAGACAATGTGGATCAAGCGAAAAATGACCAAATGCCAGAATGTAAAATGAGGCTTATCGTGGTCCCTAGTTGGCCGATTAGCGAATTGAATGAATTGTATACAGTATTTGTGCATACGTGTAATTCATAAACATCGTACTTAATTAAGCTTAAATGAGCCGGATCTGAGGATGAGCGCTTGACGTTCGAAACATTTCATCCATTTTACGTATCCCCATTTTAGCCTATTTTCATTTATGAAAAAAAAAATAGGCCTACGAGATCACCGGTTGTCCGTGTGTGTATGTGCGTTCGTCCTTGTGTGTGTGTGTGTGTCCCCCTACTAATAACTTCTAAATGGCTCGAGGGATTTCAATGAAACTCTGTGAGGTCATAGAACTATTTGGGCCAATCCCGACCGTGCCCTTTAAATTTTATTACGTCTCACCAATCCAACATGGCGGCTGTGCGAAATATTTCACCGATATTCTATATCACCGAAACTACTGTATTACTCATATTACCCTGAAAATTTGAGCGGTGATAAAAGGCACTACTAGACGTTCACCTGTGGTACTTTCAAAAACCTGTTAACTTCAAAACGAACATGGCGGCCAAGCGAAGTTGAAACACTCACATAGACTTTTCTCTCGGGATTTAACCATCCGAACGCAGTGAAACTTGGTGCAGCAAATGACTACACAAATCGCAATGCACTGACATCTAATTTATTTCAATTGTTTATGTTCGACCCTGACTATTATCTGTCAGAAAACTGTACTATTATGAGGCTCATTATAACACTATTTTTCATTATGAAACAGTTTCTCCCACCAATCAGAGCTCAAGAAACAGTTGTTTGACCAATTAGATAATTAGATGCGCCGAGTTCCACGGCCTTATAATGTAAATCACACAGCCTGGCCTAGTGTCATAGTAGAGTAATCGAGGTGGCCATGGTCAAATACAAGGCATTCCCTGCGTCTCATGCGTTCTGTTCAGTACATAAAACTGGCGAAATCTCGACGGATATTTATGAATATTTTTGTTCGAACATAAAATAGTTATAATAATTATCGTCGAACATAAACAGCCGCATGCAACTCGCCTATAATGGTAATTAAGACACTCGTATGGAAATTATAAAAATCGCATACGCTCGTTTTATAAACATACTTGTGTCTTAATTATTGCCATTATAGGCTCGTTGCATAATGTACTATTATATAACCACAAGATGGAGGCTGTGCAAAATTTTAAAATTAAGTTTTTATATCTTGTGTTTGAATCATGGGATCGAAATCAATGTTCGAATAATGAACGTATACAATAATCCTCATCGAATAGTACATAACTCTCTGGCCTACATATATAAAAATCGAATATGGCACCATCCGAAATATTTATACGGTTCACAATATCTGCTAATCTATGACAGCAATCAAACTGAAATGTTGTATGTGTATAGAGGCTATAAACATAAGTTCACCTATGGTTCGTTCAATAACCTGTTGAGCACAAATCCAACATGGCGCGACGCGAAATTTTAATATTCAAATGGACGTTTCTCGTGATTTAACCATCCGAGCGCAGTGAAATTTGGTACGGTATATGCTTATCTAAATTTTAACCCACTGGCATCCAGTTCATTTAAATTATTATCATAACCACAAGCTGGCGGCTGAGCGAAATTTTAAAATCTCGCTTTAATTTTTTGTGTCCTAATCATGCGATTGAAGCTTCAATAAAACACCTACACAATAATCCTCATGCAATAGTACATAACTCTAAGGCCTATATATAAAAATCCAACATGGTGACCATCCGAAATATTTAGACGGATCTCCATATCTACGAATCTATTACAGCAATCAAACTAAAATTTGAATGTTAATAAAGGCAATTAATATACTGTAAGTAGGATATATGAAAATAGCCTATCAGTTCTTCACGGAACTACTTGTTGTACATAAAAGCGTGTTGTGTGATAAATATCTTATGTAGTGTTTTTCATGTTAGGGTATATAGATACTTGTTTCCCCGCCTAATATAATTGGGAAAAAAGAAAATTGTGTTGACCGACTGAAAAGCATTCTAGGCAACACTGAAAAATGGCTTCTATCACTTCAATATATCAGTAATGTAAGTAGAGAAGTGCTTATTTAAAAACAGAATTCTAAGCTAATTGACAAGGGCCGGGACAAAGATATGCATTTATTGATTGACAGAGCATTAAAGCGAAGATTGGGAAAGGCTTGGAGAACAGGAAACAGACAATCATCCGTACATTTTGACGTGAAAGTAGGAGAACAAAAGAAGTAAGACCTATCTGCATATTCCTTGTTCGTTACAGAATGAACTGTTACAGCAGACAAGGTAGACTTAGACAGGGTGTCTGAAGATTTTCTAAACACTGCATTCCGGAACTTGAAAATTTTCCGTAAGTATGCGTATTTTGATTTCCGTTGTCCACGTAACACAGTGTCCGTTTAATGAAGGGAATTTAATACGGTTTTCACCCTCAAGTACACTGGAACGTCAAATATTTGCGTGTAAGACAAGTTTCTGTCAGTCTGCAGTTCAAATTCAAATATAAACTATCCTACAGTGACCACTTCGTGGCGTAGCGGCTATCATTCTCGGCTGTCACTACCAAGGTCCGGGTTCGATTTGCGGCTCTCCCAAGAAATTTAATTCTGATCTGACGGCTGGAACTGTGTAACTCAGCTTCGTAAGGCAAGAATGAGAAGAGGTGGGTTCAATTTCCATCTTAGAAGTGGTTTTCTGTGGTTTTCCACTTCTACTCCAGGCAAATGCCTGGCTGGTGCCTAACTTAAGTCCACGGCCGTTTCCTACCCAAATCCTATCTCGAGTACAAATATTCGTGCTAGCACAGACATATTAGTGACAACTTCTACACACAACCAAGTACAAGGCTCTATAACGCAAATCCCCTGAAGGATCGACAACTGTAACAGCATGCGTGTATTAGAACGCATCATGTGAGAGTATCTGCCTTAATCAGAAATTGATACCATCGCAGACACATGGTTACGAAAATACGAGGCTTCAAGCACATTGAACTTGGGAACAGAACTTGAATCTCTTGGTCCGAATGTAATGTCAGTACGCTGTAGGCGTCTTTTTAGACGTGCACACATATTCATGCATGTCTGAGTGCGTAATGTCATTTTACCTTACGTGATCTACTCGAAGTACGAGGGCAAGTCAATAATTATCTGCAATTGTGCTCTGAGTGTCGTTAGGTTATCTGCATGGTAGGTTTCAGCGTTATCGGATTAGTACGGCTTACGCTGTTGCGACGTAAAAATGGTATGCTCCACTCTCTGTTTGCAGCAAGGAAGAACTGCGTTCCGGAATCCGTTTCTTGTGGTCTGAGGGCGTGCCAGGAGTGGAAATTCATAGATGACTTATAAAAGAAATTGCTAATGTGCGTTGAGTCATGCTACAAGATTGCAATTTGGACCTGCAGCAAGTGCGGAAATTGGAGGTTTGAATCCTGGCACGGACAGTGGCCATCTTGAGTGTGGGGTTTCCCTGGATTCCTCTCCATACTCTCTGCAGGCAAAACATTGTCCCCATATTGTGCTGAAAGTTATCCAGCAACTTACAGGCCTACTGTACTTGTGTCCTTGCGAATATTGTCTGATGGTTCGAGTACTTGCCTCCGTATTTTGAAAGGCTATAAGAAGTGAGAGCCCTAATGCAGGCCACACACATAACACTTTAGTGTAGCGGGTTGCTGTATTTCAGGCTGTAATTAATTGATTGCAGATACTTATTGACTTGCCTACGTAGACGTTACCGCATTATATGTTACGTACTGCTATCAATAGTAACGTTTGCAGATGTTGTAAAGCATGATCAAGAGGAAGGAGAAACAAATAAAACCACTGTACATGTGCACAGGTTTGATACGTTAGCAGCGTGTCTCTAGGACGAAATAATTGTAGGCACGATACGTCCCCATTCCTTCCCTAGTACAAGGCATGCTCGTGATCGTGAAAAAGAGGAGAATGGAGTAAAATCCAGCTAATGTTGTTGTGAATTCATTTGACGGGCTTATGATATCTTGGTCACCAGCTCCAAAATCCAATTAACTGCATCAGTCAATAGGGGTAGCCATTCATCTCTGTGAAATTTGAATGAAGGAAAAACAATATTTATTATGTAAATGTCCTTCACATATTAGACATTTCACCACTTAGTCAGGTCTGTCGTTGTTTCATATGAGTGGCTTGGACATCGTGGTGATTTAGCCCCGTATACTTGGGTGTGTTTAGAATTTGTCTGATGACCTGTGTTATTGTGGTATCTGCAGTAGGATCTTAATCAGGGTGATGATGCTAACGCTCAAGGAATGGTTTGAAGTGCGGAGCATGCTACGCATAAAGCACAGCATTTTACCGACGGATTTCAGGTAGGCTACTAGCCGTATTGGGAATGACGACACATGTTGAATAGTTCTTCCTTTCCAGTTACCATGGGACATGATGACGCAGTGGTCAGGTTGCTTGCCTTCCACCAAGTTCGATTCTAGGTTAATGAATGTGGGATTTCCGAGGTGAAATGTCACTACATGTGGTTCTGATGACACGTAAAGAACCCAGGTCCAGTGAGTTGTGATCGCGAGATTAACGGTCGCTTAAATCTAGAAGCTTTGCAGGATCAATGAGCATAGCTCAGTAGATAAATGGCTCCACAACTGTGTTGTGGTAGGGATGTAGAAACCTTTAAATTAATTGTTTATACCTACGTTATAACTTTATGCTACATTAATACATCATTTGGGGAGAGAAGTGGAGCGGGCAGAGATAAATTCTGGTGGGGTCTGTGTCGTATCCTGGGTATATGATAGTCAGATATAATTCCAAACGAAGAGCAGTGGCAAAGAGCTAATCAACAACCTATAGAAGTCGAAATTAAACCGCGGGAATGGGGCTGAGTCGGGCATACTCTGCGGAAACAGAACTGGGAGGTAAGGAAGACCTGGAAAGACTTTGGGTGATGTGAAGAACTTGGATACCCTATGCTTCACACGGAGTGAAAGGGAGAGAGTATGTCAAGACGTACTGTACCTTCCAAGCCCTCCCGGTGGTATTACCTTTGGATAGGGCGCTAGCCTTTCATCCGAATGGGTTCAACTCCCGGTGAGGTCATGGGATATTGTGAATTCATTCACCTTGCTTGGTGATTATAAGTTAGTGACGTCTTCGACATTCGCTTCATCCTCGTCGCGATAAGGAGTTCGCACACTGGCGTAAAATAACAAGATATGCACCGTGCCTCTACGGGGGCCACACTTCATCTTTATTATGGATTGTAACCACCATGTTACGCTCTTAAAACTATTATCTTTCTTATTCCGATTCTTGATCCTATTTCTATTCCTATTTCCATATCCGTTCCCGTGTCCGTTTTATTTCTATTTCAATTTCAATGTCTATTTCAATGTCTATTTCTATTTCAATGTCTATTTCAATGTCTATTTCTATTTCAATGTCTATTTCAATGTCTATTTCTATTTCAATGTCTATTTCAATGTCTATTTCAATGTCTATTTCAATGTCTATTTCAATGTCTATTTCTATTTCAATGTCTATTTCAATGTTTATTTCTATTTCAATGTCTATTTCTATTTCAATGTCTATTTCAATGTCTATTTCTATTTCAATGTCTATTTCAATGTCTATTTCTATTTCAATGTCTATTTCAATGTCTATTTCAATGTCTATTTCTATTTCAATGTCAATTTCAATGTCTATTTCTATTTCAATGTCTATTTCAATGTCTATTTCTATGTCTATTTCAATGTCTATTTCTATGTCTATTTCAATGTCTATTTCTATTTCAATGTCTATTTCAATGTCTATTTCTATTTCAATGTCTATTTCAATGTCTATTTCTATTTCAATGTCTATTTCAATGTCTATTTCAATGTCTATTTCTATTTCAATTTCAATGTCTATTTCAATGTCTATTTCTATTTCAATGTCTATTTCAATGTCTATTTCAATGTCTATTTCTATTTCTATGTCTATTTCAATGTCTATTTCAATGTCTATTTCAATGTCTATTTCTATTTCAATGTCTATTTCAATGTCTATTTCTATTTCAATTTCAATGTCTATTTCAATGTCTATTTCTATTTCAATGTCTATTTCAATGTCTATTTCTATTTCTATGTCTATTTCAATGTCTATTTCAATGTCTATTTCTATTTCAATTTCAATTTCAATTTCAATTTCAATTTCTCTTTCTCTTTCTCTTTCTCGCTATTTTTTATCTCTTTCTCTTTCTCGCTATTTTTTCTATTTCTATTTCTATATTTCCGTTTCCATTTCTATCTCTTATCAGCAACTGGAATTGACTGTACTTACAACTGAAGTGAAACCCTCCCATCAGATCAGCTACACCGACACTGATTGATCCATCAAGCTCCCAGAATAATAGGTTTAATAGGTGTAGAGCAGTATGAAATTTTCATTTGTCTTCGTCCTCTCTTTCGTTCTAAATCCATTTGTGGAAGGGACCCGCCACGTACCGGCACCATCCAGCGAGGAGTTGGGAAACATTTAGTGAAACAACAGGAAAATTACAGGCGATAAGCGTGGCGAGAACTTTGTTGGACTCAAGTGTGAGGCCAGGAAACAGCTAAGTCAAACAAATAAAGTTAAAGAAGTTGGAAAATCGGAGGTTAATGCCAGTGCAATCGCCCAATATCACGTGGCAGTTTTATTGTTTTTTTATTCTTTCCTTCCACCAAGTCTTGCATGTTACAGAGACATTCTCTCTCAACCCTTTCTTGAGAAAGAGATTGTCCTTCAGTCCCCACTAAATGATATACACACAGTTTAGAGACCCATCAAAACTCATTTCGTCCTAAAACGTGTTACATCTCCCTTTCCCTGTATCGGCTGTGCGAGACAGTGCGAGAGCTCCCGAGTCCAAATTATTCAATAACCACGAGAACGCGTGCACATGTTCAGCTGTGACAAAATCATTCATAATGTTTCTGAGTTGAATGCACTTTGAAAGTGAATTTTCTTATCCAAGTTGTTGATTCAATAGGGACATTGTGGTCATATAGCCGCGTGCACGTAGGTGTGTGTAGAATTTGTCTGATAACCTGTGATGTTTGTAGTGTGTGTGTATGTGTAATTGAGGTACGATTTGGGTAAGAAGCGGCCGTGGCCTTAAGTTAGGTACCATCCCGGCAATTGCCTGGAGTTGAAGGGAAACCACTCAAAACCACTTCCAGGATGGCTGAGGAAGGAATCAAACACTCCTCTTCTCAGTTTTGCCTCACGAGGCTGAGTGTACCTCGTTCCAGCCCACAAACCAGAATTAAATTTACTGGCATAGAATGCTAGCCACTACGCAACGAGGCGGACTTCTTACACCTAATGCTATTCGTTTGAGTTGTGGATTCATTTAAGACCAACCGACACGTGGTTTATTGGCCAGCATTGTTGGCGTAGCATTGCGCGTTGAATCGCTCACAAAGACTGCGATGGGAAACTGCAGCTAGTACGAAGATCAGAGGTTTAAATTCCTCTGCTGACAACCGCTATCTTGAGTGTTTTTCCTGGGTTATTTCACACTACCTCCAGAAACAAGATGTTAGCAGCATAGATTTTTAAAAATCTTAAAAAATATTTAGCATTAACATGCGATGTCGACAGCTCGGTCGACGACGAGTGACTGCACTTGCTGTTCCCCCACCACTGAAGCGTGGCTGTAAATCTGTCTGCCCAGATTCTATTACAACTATCTGCCTGAGATTTGGTGCCATGATAGAGGGGTAAATATAACTCACTTACAGGGCTTAAAAAACGTGACAAGTGCAGAGAGACATATAACAACAATTATTTATTTGGAGGTAACATATGGATATATACATATAATTATTCAACTTTTTCCTAAAATTCAAATTTGCAAACTGAACCATGTCTTAATTCCTTCACAATTTTGACAACAGGTCGTCACAAGGGACGTCCATGTAGCTGGGTTCTGTGAGGGAAACAATTCGTGTAATACATGAAGATAGGTTAATTAGTTTTACACGGAACTACTTGTTTTCAGTGACTTCTTCACCTTCCATTTCCTTTCTTACTTTAAAGACCTTTTCCTGAGTGGCACAATGCAATCTAGGGCTAAGTCCTCGCCTCTCCCTATCATGCATGGCGTGTCGGGGAGAGCTCGGGAGGCCATACTATCTTCCACAACATGGAGAGTAGCTCGAGCATGTCCTAGTACACGCATGAATAGGACGAAAACGGGTTCAACAATTTGTTCATTGTACAGCGCAGTGTCCCCACACCTAAGACAAGGACGAGCATTGTACTAGATAGGAGTTAGTCCAGTGTGGCGCAGGACCCCCTTCCGTCCCTGATGACATTAGGCCCTTCTTCTTGGCACAGCTGCAGACATTGTTTTAGTTGAAAGTTTCAGTGTCGGGCCCTGCGTACGAGACTTTTCTCTAACTGTACGACGTAAGGTAATTCTCGTAAGCAAAACGTACGACATTTCAGTCCGGTGCACGAGGTTCTTTATGCCCATGAAGAATAGCTAATGTCAGAAGAGGCCTGAAAGTGGTTTCTGGGATGGTTCTTAGCTTAGGCCCACGACCACCTCTCTGACCTATTCTTAATTAGACCCAAGCAAGTGGTTAACTTTACGGTTGATCTGTTACCACCCCCGTTGTATCTGTTAAAGTTTACATATTTAGACAACATAACATAAGACTACGGCAGCATCTATTCTAATCCTCATGTGAATTACATAACCGACAGTGATGACTATGCTTGCTAAAGCCCAGTGTTAGGTCATGAAACCACAGTATCTGTAAACTCGTTAGACGCATGGACTCGATTATTTTCGCCTTAGCCATTAAGAAAGTGGTTTTCTGGGATGGTTCCTTTTTAACACGTCTACGGCCGACTTTCTGTCAAAATCCCTCCCATGACCCATGCAAATTAAGGGATACCTCTACTAAACACCCTTTTATCTCACCCCAACCCCATTCCTTATCCCAAACCAAATAATTATATTAATAATAAACATAATAAAAATAATGAAAATGACTAATAAACATAAAAGATTGATAAATAATAATAATAATATTACTAAGCCATGCATGATTTCCTCACCAAATTCACCAGATTTCTCCCAAATTAACAAATCATTATTCAAAATATACCAAGATTCCTCAAATCACCTAAAAATTTGCTAAATGTAACCAAAATTACCTAAAATATTTAAAACATTCCTTGAATCACCCAAAACGTTTCCAGATTCACCCAAAATGTAACCGTATTACACTTTCAACTACTTTTAAGGCCACTCTCTATGAACATTGTCGAAGATCCCCCTCCAAGGCTAACGCTTGGATTAGGAGTGGGAGGTGGGTAACAATTAAGAAACACAAGCGATACCCATGCAATATTTTTATTGATTTTAGTATATCTATAATATTTACACATAACATTTCTCTCTCTATTCTTCTTATTGTCGTTTTCACAACATTCATATTTATTTTTGGCTTTTAATTTTAATCTTTTAATCTTTTACATCCTTTTTTGCAACCATTACTTTAATGGAAACAGGAGAGCTCATATTCTTGAATTGCGATACATATTTGCACACAGAACACAACTCTTTCCTTATTTTTGCTTGGTAGAGTTTTAATAACATCCAGCTTAATTTTTAGCTTATAATTTAAATCTTTATCCAAAAGTTTTATTTCCTTTTCCAGCCAGTAATTTGATACAAACAAAGAGTTGATATTTTCAATTTCTAAAACATATCTAACTTTCTGTCTATTACTATTGGTTTTATTCCCTTTATAATTAGTTCTGTTCCTTCTTCTAGACCTTCTAACCGAGAACACTTTCGGATTTTTATTTGGCCTTTGATTTCCTGCATAGTAATTTTATTAAGTAGATCCACATCTTCTTTAGTATAATTTGTTGACTCGATTTTAGCAAACGAATGACCATTTAATCTAGTCATTCCGTTGGTGTTGAACTCTGCAAACTGTTTTTCAGTTTCTAGATGAACGATGGCCAAACCACTCTACGGAGTTACTATGCAGGAAATCAAAGGCAAAATAAAAATAGGAAAGTGTTCTGGGTTAGAAGGTCTGGAAGAAGGAAAAGAACTAATTATAAAGGGAATAAGACTAATAGTTTATAGACCGATCGTTAGATTTGTTTTAGAAATTGAAAATATCAACCCTTGGTTTGTATCAAATTACTGGTTGGAAAAGGAACTAAAAGTTTTGGATAAAGATTTAGGTTATAAGCTAAATTTAAGCTGGATGTTATTAAAAATCTAGCAAGCGAAAATAAGGAAAGAGTTGTATTTAGTGTAAATATGTATCCCAATTCAAGAATATGAGCTCTCCTGTTTCCACTAAAGTAATGGTTGCAAAAAAGGATCTAAAAGATTTAAGCAAAGATTTAAATTTAAAGCTAAAACTAAATATGAATGTTAACACTACAACAAGAAAAATAAAGAAAGAAATGTTATGTGTAAATATTATAGATATACTTAGATCAATAAAATATTGCATGGGGAGCGCTTGTGTTTCTAAATTGTTACCCACCTCCCACTCCTAATCCAATGGTTAGCCTTGGAGGGGGATCTTCGACAATGCTCAGACAAAGTGGCCTTAAAAGTAGTCGAAAGTATAATACGGTTAAATTTCGAATGAATCTGGGAAAGTTTTGGGTGATTCATGGATTTTTTTATATTTTTGGTAATTGTGGTTATATTTACAAATTTCGGGGTGATTTGAGGAATCATGGTAAATTTTGGATATTTCTTGATAATTTGGGAGAAATCGTGTGAATTTGGTGGATAATTTAGGGATATTTAGGGGAATTCTGGGTTGTGCTCAAGAAATCATGCATGGCTTAGAAATATTATATTTTTTATTAATCTTTTATGTTTTGTAGTCATTTCTATAACTTTATTATTATTATTATTATTATTATTATTATTATTATTATTGGGTTTGGAATAAGGTATGGGGTTGGAGTGAGATCAAAGGGTGTTTATTGAGGTATCCCTTAATCTGCATGGGTCATGGAAGGGATTTTGGAAGAAAGTCGGCTGTAGACCTGTTAAAGAGGAATCATCCCAAGAAACCACTTTTATAATGGCTAAGACAAAATAATCGAGCCCATGCGGCTATCGAATTTACAGATAGCTTGGCTTCATAACCTAACGCTGGGCTTTAGCAAGCATAGTCATCACTGCCGGTTATGTAATTCACTTGAGGATTAGAACGGATGCTGCCGTGGTCTTAAATTATGTTGTCTAAATATGTAAACTTAAACAGATACAACTGGAGGTGGTAACAGGTCAGGTCAATTGTAAAGGTAACCACTAGCTTGGGTCTAATTAAGAATAGGTCAGAGAGGCGATCGTGGGCCTAAGATAAGGACCATCCCAGAAACCACTTTCAGGCCTCTTCTCAGTTTTACCTCTCTAGGATTTGTGAATCCCGTTTCTTGGCAAAGTTGAAATTCAAACCCCGGCCTTCGCGGCGAGAGGCAAACAGATTAACCACTGAGCTATCATGCCCTCTCTTTCTATAGGGTGCTCTGTTCTATTCCCAGAGCCTGTAATCGAGTTAAGAACTCTAGTGCGAGAGCCGAGAGTGCTCGCCACTGAACCATTGAAATGTTCGATCTTGGTTAGATAGATAATAACGCTATTACATGTCTGCATGATAAAAAATATTTAAACAGGTTCGCTGCGTTGAATCATTGTATTCCAGCGTAAGAGAGATTGTATTTATGGCAACTCAACAGCAGTGCATGTCGGGAGAGGCAGTAGCGCGCCAACAATCTTGTTTCTTTCTAGACTTAATAAAGGAATATTTTAGTCATCAGTCCCGTGTGATTAGGTGTATAGGAAAATTGGGATAGCTTGGTCATTGGCCCCGTTTACTTGAGTGCGCACATTAGCCCCTGGGATAAAAAACCAAGCTCGTTGTACGTAGCAACCATCTTGCCTAGTAACCACGGCGTTAGATTTACCTCACCCTCCTTAAGAATAGCATGGAATAGTTGCGTGTGCCCCATATCTTGGTCATGTAGCCCCATATTCTTGGACGTGTGTTGTGAAATTAGAATATATCTGTAATCAGTCATTAGCCCCGTTTGGTAATAAACTTGGGAAATCATAGTCATCAGCCTCGTGAGCTCTGGTCATTAGTTGCAACGGTTCTCAATATCTGCTAATCTATGACAGCAATCAAACTGAAATGTTGATGTGTATAGAGGCTATAAACATAAGTTCACCTATAGTTCGTTCGTTGAGCAAAAATCCAACATGGCGCGACGTGAAATTTTAATATTCAAATGGACGTTTCTCGTGATTTAACCATCCGAGTGCAGTGAAATTTCATACGGTATATGCTTATATAAATTTTAATCCACTGGCATCTAATTCATTTAAATTATTTTCATAACCACAAGCTGGCGGCTGAGCGAAATGTTAAAAACTCGTTTTATTTTTTTGTGTCCTAATCATGCGATTGAAGTTTCAATAAAACACCTACACAATAATCCTCATGTAATAGTACATAACTCTAAGGCCTATATATAAAAATCCAACATGGTGACCATCCAAAATATTTAGACGGATCTCCATATCTACGAATCTATTACAGCAATCAAACTAAAAATTTGAATGTTGATAAAGGCAATTAATATACTGTAAGTAGGATATATGAAAATAGGCTATTCAGTTCTTCACGGAGCTACTTGTTGTACATAAAAGCGTGTTGTGTGATAAATATCTTATGTAGTGTTTTTCATGTTAGGGTATATAAATACTTGTTTCCCCGCCTAATATAATTGGGAAAAAAGAAAGTTGTGTTGACCGACTGAAAAGCATTCTAGGCAACACTGAAAAATGGTTTCTATCACTTCAATATATCAGTAATGTAAGTAGAGAAGTGCTTATTTAAAAACAGAATTCTAAGCTAATTGACAAGGGCCGGGACAAAGATATGCATTTATTGATTGACAGCGCATTAAAGCGAAGTTTGGGAAGGGCTTGGAGAACAGGAAACAGACAATCATCCGTACATTTTGACGTGAAAGTAGGAGAACAAAAGCAGTAAGACCTATCTGCATATTCCTTGTTCGCTACAGAATGAACTGTTACAGCAGACAAGGTAGACTTAGACAGGGTGTCTGAAGATTTTCTAAACACTGCATTCCGGAACTTATAAATTTTCCGTAAGTATGCGTATTTTGATTTCCGTTGTCCACGTAACACAGTGTCCGTTTAATGAAGGGAATTTAACACGGTTTTCACCCTCAAGTACACTGGAAGTCAAATATTTGCGTGTAAGACAAGTTTCTGTCAGTCTGCAGTTCAAATTCAAATATTAACTATCCTACATTGATCACTTCGTGGTGTAGCGGCTATCATTCTTGGCTGTCACTACCAAGGTCCGGGTTCGATTTGCGGCTCTCCCAAGAAATTTAATTCTGATCTGACGGCTGGAACTGTGTAACACAGCCTCGAGAGGCAAAAATGAGAAGAGGTGGGTTCGATTTCCATCTTAGAAGTGGTTTTCCGTAGTTTTCCACTTCTACTCCAGGCAAATGCCTGGCTGGTGCCTAACTTAAGTCCACGGCCGTTTCCTACCCAAATCCTATCTCGAGTACAAATAATCACACTAGCACAGACATATTAGTGACAACTTCTACACACAACCAAGTACACAAGGCTCTATAACGCAAATCCCCTGAAGAATCGACAACTGCAACAGCATGCGTGTATTAGAACGCATCATGTGAGAGTATCTGCCTTAATCAGAAATTGAAACCATCGCAGACACATGGTTACGAAAATACGAGGCTTCAAGCACATTGAACTTGGGAACAGAACTTGAATCTCTAGGTCCGAATGTAATGTCAGTGCGCTGTAGGCGTCTTTTTAGACGTGCACACATATTCATGCATGTCTGAGTGCGTAATGTCATTTTACCTTACGTGATCTACTCGAAGTACGAGGGCAAGTCAATAATTATTTGCAATAGTGCTTTGAGTGTCGTTAGGTTATCTGCATGGCGTTGTGTGCTCACCAGCCGCTAGATGGCACCGTTGTCCACGTCGGTGGTAGGTTTCAGCGTTATCAGATTAGTACAGCTTGCGTTGTTGCGACGTAAAGATGGTATGCGCCACTCTCTGTTAGCAGCAAGGAATCCGTTTCTTGTGGTCTGAGGGCGTGCCAGGAGTGGAAATTCATAGATGACTTATAAAAGAAATTGCTAATGTGCGTTGAGTCATGCTACAAGATTGCAATTTGGACCTGCAGCGAGTGCTGAAATCAGAGGTTTGAATCTGGCACGGACAGTGGCCATCTTGAGTGTGGGGTTTCCCCGGATTCCTCTCCATACTCTCTGCAAGCAAAACATTGTCCCCATATTGTTCTGAAAGTTATCCAGCAACTTATTGGCCTACTGTACTTAGCATTTTTATGATTTTCTTTTGACAGCAACAAAGTTGTCTGATAGTTCGAGTACTTGCCTCCGTATTTTGAAAGGCTATGAGAAGTGAGAGCCCTAATGCAGGCTACACACACAACATTTTAGTGTAGCGGGTTGCTGTATTTCAGGTTGTAATTAATTGATTGCAGATCCTTATTGACTTGCATTATATATGTTACGTACTGCTATCTATACTAACGTTTGCAGATTTGTAAAGCATGATCAAGAGGAAGGAGAAACAAATAAAACCACTGTACATGTGCACAGGTTTGATACGTTAGCAGCGTGTCTCTAGGACGAAAGAAATTTGAATGAAGGAAAAACAATAATTATTATGTAAATGTCCTTTACATATTAGACTTAGTCAGATCTGTCGTTGTTTCATATGAGTGGCTTGGACATCGTGGTGATTTAGACCCGTTTACTTGGGTGTGTTTAGAATTTTTTGTTGTTGTTGATGATAATTGTTGTTTTAAGGTTATCGGCCAGGTTTAGAATTTGTCTGTCTTAATCAGGGTGAATCGAATCCGAAACTCAAACAGAAACTCAAACTCAAACTCAAACTGAAACTCAAGCTGGAACTCAAACTGAAACTCAAACTCAAACTCAAACTGAACTGAAACTCAAACTGAACCTCAAACTGAAACGCAAACTCAAACTCCAACTCCAACTCCAACTCCAACTCCAACTCCAACTCCAACTCCAACTCCAACTCCAACTCCAACTCCAACTCCAACTCCAACTCCAACTCCAACTCCAACTCAAACTCAAACTCAAACTCAAACTCAAACTCAAACTCAAACTCAAACTCAAACTGAAACTGAAACTGAAACTGAAACTGAAACTGAAACTGAAACTGAAACTGAAACTGAAACTGAAACTCAAACTCAAACTCAAACTCAAACTCAAACTCAAACTCAAACTCAAACTCAAACTCAAACTCAAACTCAAACTCAAACTCAAACTCAAACTCAAACTCAAACTCAAACTCAAACTCAAACTCAAACTCAAACTCAAACTCAAACTCAAACTGAAACTGAAACTGAAACTGAAACTGAAACTGAAACTGAAACTGAAACTGAAACTGAAACTGAAACTGAAACTGAAACTGAAACTGAAACTGAAACTGAAACTGAAACTCAAACTCAAACTCAAACTCAAACTCAAACTCAAACTCAAACTCAAACTCAAACTCAAACTCAAACTCAAACTCAAACTCAAACTCAAACTCAAACTCAAACTCAAACTCAAACTCAAACTCAAACTCAAACTCAAACTCAAACTCAAACTCAAACTCAAACTCAAACTCAAACTCAAACTCAAACTCAAACTCAAACTCAAACTCAAACTCAAACTGAAACTGAAACTGAAACTGAAACTGAAACTGAAACTGAAACTGAAACTGAAACTGAAACTGAAACTGAAACTGAAACTGAAACTGAAACTGAAACTGAAACTGAAACTGAAACTGAAACTGAAACTGAAACTGAAACTGAAACTGAAACTGAAACTGAAACTGAAACTGAAACTGAAACTGAAACTGAAACTGAAACTGAAACTGAAACTGAAACTGAAACTGAAACTGAAACTGAAACTGAAACTCAAACTCAAACTCAAACTCAAACTCAAACTCAAACTCAAACTCAAACTCAAACTCAAACTCAAACTCAAACTCAAACTCAAACTCAAACTCAAACTCAAACTCAAACTCAAACTCAAACTCAAACTCAAACTCAAACTCAAACTCAAACTCAAACTCAAACTCAAACTCAAACTCAAACTCAAACTCAAACTCAAACTCAAACTCAAACTCAAACTCAAACTCAAACTCAAACTGAAACTGAAACTGAAACTGAAACTGAAACTGAAACTGAAACTGAAACTGAAACTGAAACTGAAACTGAAACTCAAACTCAAACTCAAACTCAAACTCAAACTCAAACTCAAACTCAAACTCAAAGAATGCAGATGCTTCGGTTCTGGTTTGGTTCAAATAAGCTTCACAGTTTTTATCTTAGACACAGCCGGCTTAGCTTGCCGTGTTTACTGGCGCGCACAAACATAATAACTCTGTAATAATAATTAATCAATTAAATAAATAAATAAGTTATAGTCAACAATCCATAAATAATCATTTTAAATGCCCGCAAATGTCTCACCAATAGTCACGTGCCCACAGCAAGATATAGTCCCGTATAAATAAAATGATGAACTTAGGCCCTTTGGGTAAAATTTGGCTAAATCAATGGTTTACAGTAAAGGGGGTAACCTAACAATTTCATTTGACACCTCGCACCAGTCTGTGCGTTTACAGATTTTTGGAATATAACGGGCCGATGACCTATTAGTTCTGGGTCTTTTGGTTAAATCAAGAGTAAATAATCGATAAATAATCATTAAAAAGCCCGCCATCTTGCAAGAGCCACGAGTGCGCATGCGTACATAAAAATCACTATTTCACCCCGTGGTAGGGGTAGTTTTTATCTTGGGGTGGACATAAGTAGTCCAAAGGAAGGGGGGCTTCATTCCGAGTAATTTGACACCTGACACGACCATCTACGATCATTAGTTCGCGAGATATCGTAATTATTACATACGTGAGGAGATGTACAGTCTGAAAATTGCTGACGGTGTTATTTAGGGCCTGTCAAGACAATCTACTGCAGTCACCCCGGCGTTCTGAGGGCTGGAACGGGGTACACTCAGCCTCGAGTGGTAAAACTAAGAAGAGGTGGGTTCGATTCTCCCCTCAGCCATCCTGGAAGTGGTGGTCTCTGGGTTCTCCTCTTCTACTCCAGGCAAATGCTGTGATGGTTTCTAACTTGTGACCGCGGCCGCCTTCTTCCCAATCGTCACCTAAATTTAAAAATACACATACTACGACAGGCACCACATTAACTAAGGTTATAAGGCAAATTTTATACAAACCCAAGTACACGGGGCTAAATGGGGTCAAGCCCCTCACATGAAACAATAATAATAACTAAATTTGTCTCATAAACTGGGTTTATTTGATTACTGTATTAGATAAAACCAAGGATGCTCAAATTCCGTGCATTTGCCTAGAGGGAGCTGGAGAAAGTTAGGGAAAGATCACACGCAGGTTGGTCACTCGCTGTCAGCGCCGGAATACGAACCTTAAACCTGCGGACTTGACTTCCAGTTGCCCGTGCAGGTGCAGACACGGTACGTGATTTAACAAGCACGGCTATGCTGTGGGTTAAGGGGTGATTTTTTATGTAGGAAGTTGGCTTTCATCCAAAATACGTCTGGAATAGAGCTGTGTTTCGAGTTAAATTTGATAACATCAAGGGGTTCAAGGAAAGACCCAGCAGAACGACCAAGAACACCTGGTCAGAGGAAAGGAGGAGGAACCACAGCGGAAGAATGAAGAAATTCTGGGTGAAGAAAGAGGAACTAACCAGTAAATTAATTGTTTCCCATTGTCCACAGTAGCCCAAATTCAAATAAAGAATAACAATAATAATAATAATAATAATAATAATAATAATAATAATAATAATAATAATAATGACTTTACGCCTATTTTAACAAATTGTGGCTTTCAGAGACGCCGAAGTGCCGGAAGTTTGCCCCTAATGGGATCTTCAACTTGGTAGTAAATCAACTGACATGGCACACTTGCATTTGCGCATCCTCAAATGCCAGCTGCCTGCGCCAGGATTCGATCCTGCAACCTCGGGCACAACAGCCGAGAATGTTACCGTTGGGATTTGCAGATAGTCATGGATTTGTATTCCAGCGTGGGTGTTTAAGGGTTAAGTTCGTTTACGAAGTGTTTCTAGCCACACTAAAGCAGTTTTAATTCTCTCCGCTAGATATTACTTGAGGTACCGTATTTAAAGTTGCCAATAGCAATGCAGAAATATAATTTTGAATACCCACACAGCCCTTAACCAGTCATAATTTCTCTCATATGAAGCATAATCCATAACATATTATGTCAAACCCTGATTCACCCGATCACAAGATAGCTTGCGACACCGTAAACAGGAGAGTCAGGCTGCATGCCACAGTTGATTTAAACCCGTCTCAGTCGTAGGGCATTCAACGGGGCCTAAATACGTTGGCACTAAGGTCTGGCACGGTAACCTGCATGTTATGCTGAAATAAATGATCACTAGAGCCCGGATGTCTGAGCGTAATGCTTATAAATGCTTATAAATGCTTTTTTCGCTGAAATACGGGTTTTCTTACTTATTTTATGTTTTTTAATTAAAATAGCTTATTTTACCCAAAACATGTACATTTGAAAGTAAATTTTCACTCCTAGCCATCATTTTCTCATTCAAGCAATTCGTTCCCCTTATTATATCGACTAATAAGCAATACGGTATAAGTGTGAAAGGGGGGATATCCCAGGATGTTTTGGAATAACACTGCTTACTTGAAATTACCAGAGAAACTTGGAATGCCCCGCTGAATATCTTCTACTACGATTAAGCTGAAAATAATGAGCAGCTTCGGGGATTTTTAGAAAAATACACAAACAGAAGGGTGCCGGATAAATGTATATTGCGAAAAAACTATTTGCAACAGTGTATTCAAGACGTAATTTTTCATGTTCGAGATCAACTAAAGCACGTAGAAATATGGATATCTATTGATGAAACCACAGATGCAGCAGGGTAGTGTGTATGTAGTGCTGTATTTGGGCTATGAAACATGCAGTAGATCATATCTTCTTAATATACTTGACCGAGTAAATCGTTCCACTATTTCAAACATTTTCAATGGCCCATTAGCTACCTAACGGAAGCCAGGAAGGGCACGGTATGACAATTTATTGTTACTTCTCAGTGATGCTGCTCCATATATTGTTAAAGCAAGAACTTGATTAAACGTCCTTTATCATAAGTTATTTCACCTTGTACCCGTGGTCCAGAGGCCTCATGTCGTCATTCTAATTTGAAAGAAGCGCCGAGCGAAGGTTTGAAATAGCGCTCACGGAAGGAGAGTCAAAGCGAGGAGCGCGCGCCCTGGCGTGGCGAATGAGAAGTTGTCGAAGGTGCTGGAGGGTCGTGAGCTATCCTTTTTCTTTAAGCAAGAAAGGAAAATGTTATATCATGAAGTAGCCCCTGAATTTACACTGATATTATTGAAAGAATTTGGATGATAGCATTTCGCATTCAGGAGATATGAACGAAGTAAGTTTATATCATGACATCACTGCAGGTTCACGTGACGTGCCTGAGCAGTATATAATGATGCATGGAGCAGCGACAAGTGTACAGCGACAGAGAGAGTTCTACAGTACAAGTCGGACGTTAGTTTTAGACGATTGCCCTTGACCTTGAAGCTTGCGGGTGAGCCTACACTCACTCTCCCACACTATCACTTCACACTTGTCACCACCGATCTGATGTAATGGAATTCCAGACTTGAGCAGACAGTACCATCCACGTCGAAGTATTGTGTGACACGGAAGTACACGTTACGTTGTTACGAACAGAACGTCATTATATTTGCCAATGACTGTACTTCAGCAGAAGTGTGAAACGGCTTTGTCAATCATCGGACCGCTTGGGGCAGCTGATAACACCGCAGGTACTGTAGTAACTCGCCTCCAGGCTTCCATTAAGATTTTTTACTCGTCTAAAACAAACGTCCGGCCTGTACAGCGAGAGTATGAAAGTGCACGATAGTGATTATAGACAGCAGTCTCGATGCGAGTGAAATGTCATCGCCGCGAACATCGCGGGTTGCCGAGGTGCACGGATCAGGAAAGTTCTGGTAGGCAGGGATTTCTTTTTCTAAGTGTTTAACTACAACCGTATTGCTGGTGGAATGATGGACTTAGAGATACTTCAAACCAAAGTGAGTTTAACAAACTTTATTATTTTTGGTGAACTGTTATGTCAGAAGTGATAGCCACTAGAAATGGGCCAGTGACTTTGTTTTGGAACAATGCATCACGTTTGTATTGAACCCATGTGCCATAGGGTCCAAGGAGGTCGAATCCATGTATTTGGGGAAGAAATGAAAGAAACGTACAGTTTCTACTGTAACATAGAGAAAGATCAAGCCAGGATTCTAGCCTAACATTGTGCAAGCAGCGCGAGCCAGGTGTTCGAGAGATGAGATCACGCCTCTTGACATTCAGAAGGAGCTGGTCATGAGTATTAATAACCGAGTGGAAAATTTCGGCTGTTAGACAAGGAAGCCTGAATCGGAAATCGAGCTGAGCTTGCTTAAAAACGACAACACCGCTTATGCGCCAGAAGAGGAATAATTAAATTTAACCCGTTTACGAGTATAAAAATAAGTAAACAATTACAGTACGGTGAATCATTTCGAATTAGAGATTTTTGTGTAAAGAAAAACCCTTTAATAACTGCACAGGAGAAAACTGCAAACGCAAGTAGACGTCATAGGGGATTTACCAAGGCCTGTGGAGAGGGGAGAATGCAAATGAACAGCAACACCCACACAGTTGAGGACGAGAAATTAATTAATATCTCCGAATTGCACGATCGATTCTTATGCGCAATGAGATTATTTAACATTGAGAAGACGAGCTTTTTGAAGGTATAATTTTTATAATGGTGCAACCATTATTTTAAAAGTTGGGCACGGAAAGGGCTAGAGTCTTATCTTTTTGTAGCGAAAGAGTATAAAACTCCTGGCATCACCAAGCCAAACATGCAGTTTCAAACAGTCCAGGGGACGTGACGCTGGAGCATCAGTACAAGCAGTTCCAAACAGCCCGAGGGGGGCGTTGCTACGCATCAGTATTCAGACAGCCGTGTGGGGCGTTACTCTGCTTCACGCCGAAGACAGTTTACCAGTACTCCTTGAGGGGAGAAACGCTGTATTACACCGCAGAATTAATATCCGATAGCCACAGGCTTCGCAGTATTAACAACTTGCGTGCCTCCATAAGGAGTTGTAAAGAAGAAATATTAAAGTATCGCCGTGTTGAAAAATTAGGAAAATCCTAGTTACTGGATTTTAGGTCCGACAGTACACAAGTTTACAGTGAAAAGTTCGTAAAATATAGTCAGAGCAGGCTGCGAACGTTGGACTTAAGGCGATAGGTCTTTAAATAGACGACCGAAAATATCATAACGTACGGAAGTACCGTAACAGGAAGATAAACAGTTATCTAAATTAAAGAACCCAAATAGGGAAAAATAGAGTAAGGTTCGCAACGTATTTCAGAAAAGTAGGAGTGCGAGAACCGAATAAATAAAGAAGAACGGAGACTATAGACATTATCTCCAGAAAGCAGACGAACTATTCTAAAGCACTAGACTCGAGAAGTACTAGCTGCTATAAAATAAATCCATCGATCATCGATAGGGTATCGAGGGGACCTCGATCCGAACAGACTTTCACGAGGATCGATAAACTAGATCTAAAAAAAAGAAGTCGTTCAAGCTAGAGAAATAGCCGGTCATCCAGAATAGGATTCGAAGAATTAGGATTCCAGGGAAAAGTAGATGTTTCGAGACTTTCGTATTCTGCAGGATAGGAAGCCGACATTGAATAAATTTCACCCTTGGAAACGGGAGATTAAGAGGTCACGTGTGATAGGCTAGGAAAATACGGCCTAGTGATCAAGAGTTGTGAAGTGTAAATCTATCAAGATTGTGTGTTAAAATAATATTTTTTAGTGTTTATTGTGTGTTCTAAATGGATACACCAGTGTATTAAAAATGTTGTCAATGTTAAGTGTATTGAATATGTGTCAAGAAGTGTTTGTACATGAGATGAATTTCTACAATATGGAGTAAGTTAACAAGTGGGCCAAAATGAAACACCGCACAAGGATAAGGTCATGAGACGACCTTAAAAACATGTGAGTAATGAATTTCATTATATTTTGGTGTCGGGAATTGATTGTGTACGAATCCACCGGAGTTTTTGAGTAAAAGGGATGTGTTTAAATAAATAAATACTGAATAAACAAGAACGCGGTCTGAACAATAATAGAAATTTGAGAAACTATAAATAATTATGTAAAAGAATAAATCCAGTAGAGGAAATATATGAATAAAATGTCAGTGTATTTGACGAATGTCATAAGAGCAAGCGAAATATTAATAATTATCATGAAAGATATTTAAATAAAAGTAAATTTGAGTTATATGAAAGAAATAGCTTTTGAGCTTGTGTAAAGAATGAAGATATGAAATAATAATAATAATAACCAAGTAAGGAAATATTAAATAAAGATCAAATTAATTGATGTGAACATAAGAGCGTTAGAGCCTTAATAAAAAGTATAGACATGATGTTCAAATGCATGTTCTTAAAAAGAGAGAAAGTTATTGTCAAAGGAAAAGAATAATATAAAAATTGAGATGTGTATCAATTGTTAATATGGTATTATCAGTTCTTTGGATGACGCTAGGCTTAAAAATAAAGTATAGCGCAAAAAGAGCGCAATTAAAATAAAATGTCACGCTAGGAACGCGTAAAAGTTAATGTACTTGGTAAATTACTTATGAGAGGTAGTTGATTGTAATGAATTGAGAATTGGTGTAAGTCCTCTATTTGTGACGTAGTATCACGAGGCCATTGTGTATGTTGCATTGAAAGGGAGCAAATGTATGGTATTGAGCGTAGGTCTTATAAGCTATAGGCTGACCCTAAATCGCATTTTGTGTAGTCCTCTATATGGGAATGGTTCCCGAGGCATGTGAAGAGATTCGAACTCAGAATCTTCTTATTGTGAAAGCCCCTTTATTATTCGTCGTAGAATGTGTAATTACTCTTCCCCAATCAATGAGGACCTTTCATAATTAATAAATGCCAAGAATACGAATGTGGTTTATGAGCCCAATAATAGTGTTGAATTTAAACGAGGAGTAGAATGCCAGGTCTCCCCAAAGAATTGAGAATGAACGAAAAGCTGTTTGTAAAAGCATTAAAGAGAGCTCTAGTTTAGGCTAGACGGGAGGGTTCCCGCATAGTCATAAATAACTCTCAAGTTTCACGGTCAGACCCTTGGAATAGGAGGGGTGTCTGAAGGCCGTCTTGTAAGGAGTAATGAATACACCGTGAGTGTTTAAAGTTGTTAACGACCCGGGCGTTGAATCGAGGTCCTTGTAGATTGATATTTCCGCTTGCCTGTTCAGATCGTAGTTTTTTTATGTGACAATGGTCTTATAAGACATATGAGATAAATAACAATCCCTATTGTAATGTTGTACGGAAGTAGGATTCCATGAGTTAATTGAAGGCAACTAGGTTCCGGGAGTGACCATAGTTTTTTGACTGTGTCAAGTATCTTCATACTCTGGAGTACACAAGTAATTTCCTGATTACCTTAATGTATTTGTAAAACTAGAGAGAGATGATAAAAGCTGAAAACCTGTGAAATGCCCAAATATTGAGTTAGATAATTAACATGTAATTTTAAATGTAATTATACATTTGTTTTGATGATTAAGTAAATATAAAAAAGTAGTATTGGAGGTGTACAAAGAATGACACCATTATTATAGAAATCATTGAGCCAAAAGAGCTCGGAGTTATAGGAAACTTACAGTTGATGCTTTATGGAAGTAAAAATAATTAGGAATTGTTGGTTTATATGGAAACCATATGTTTTAAATACAATATTTGTTTTATTCTTATGTTATTCCTTGTTCATTTGGAACAAGTAGATGATTATGGGTCAGTAATTTAATTGTTTAATTGTTTGTAGCGCCATAATTTTGATGAATTAAATGTGTTAAAATAGGAGTTGATTTTGTTGTTAATTTTGCAAGTGTATCCTCTGATTAATCCAAAATATGTGAGTCACAGAGTGGGTGAACTTACCGCTACCCCGAAAATCCCGAATTGAGCTACGCTGGTATACTGTGATCTGCATATTTCTTGCTAAAAGGGCACAGTATGTGGAGATAGTGAGAGGAATGTGCGGGCAGCTATTCAGTGAAGAAATAAATTCAAAATATTGCCGCATAGTTGTATATGAATTGTGAGGTCTGGGATATCAGGCCCCAACACTTTAAATTTAGCCACCCGGTAATCAGCAGATAAAAAGTCAAAATGCTCTTCAGTAAACTTTGGTCATTTATGTGAGAGGACTTTGCACACGTGTTAACTGGTCATGCAACCATTAGCCGTGAGTGAAGGTCTTGGAAATTGTGTGTACAACTACTGTATAAGCATAGCGTGCTTAATGAAGTGTGGGAAATACAAGTATCAAATGGAACGAGTAACCGTATGGTGCAATGGGAAATACAAGTATCAAATGGAACGAGTAACCGTATGGTGCAAGACAGTGAAGGACATTCTAAAAATATGTGTGCGGAACATAGTAGTCATTTTTCGAGTTGCATATTGGGACTTTGTGATACAATGACCATGCACTAAAAAAAAAAGGATGGGTTAGATCCAAGGAAATGTGGAAAGGACGTCACCGATACCAGTCCATGTGGAAAGCCGGAGGAAGGTTCCCGAATATCACAATGGGAAATCAGGAAGATGGAGCTCTACCCGAGGTCGCCGACGTGCAGTCCAGGGCGTGGTGTGACCTGTGTGGACATACTTCCGTCGCATGGAGGAGCTATTTTACTGTGATTTTCACCATCTGGCAGCCGATACAAATTCACATCGTGGAAGATATGAAGTAAGATCTCTACATAATTATGGGTCATGCTGTAGTCTAGTCATGTGTATTATCCCAAATTCTTAGGTCAGCGTATGCTAGTATTATTTTTCTTCCTAGTTTGCATAAGTTAGGACAGGCAGAGGTTGCCAGTAAACAGTTTTTCATATTTCACTTTTGAAACTTTGTGCGGATATTATCGCATTATGTGGAGCTTCCATGATTCGTTATAGTGATAGGGAAATTTTGGTTATCCCTGACTGGATATTCCAAATGTGGATATTTTGTGAGCGAATAAATATCAGGCAGCTGGATGCAAAGAATGATAATAATAAAAATGGTAAATGACTCTCAGTTATAAATTATTACTGCAAATAAGAGTTAATGATTTCTCCTAATTTATTATTATCATAAGTGTGATCAAGAAATTTGTTAATTGAATCAGTTGTAGTTACTGATAAATATCTCAGACCAGATGATAATAATAATTCGAGTTGAATAGGAGATAATATTTTTGCAACACCTAAAAGTAGTTGAGGTCTGAATTAATTATAGATGTTTTTCTTTTTACAAATGAAAGTTAAGAACTCTGTTGTTGTCGGAATGGAATGACAAATCAGATCGTGACAAATGTGTAATTTTTGAATTTAGCATTCAGTTTTATAATGGCTGTCGAATGCATAGAATAAGATGTGGTGGACTGTATAAAGAAATATATTTTACATTGTATGTACATGATTAAACACTGAACAAGTACAGTAGATATTACATGCGTGCGATGGATGACACCGTGTCCGGTAGACACTGCTACCTGCTTGCTAGTGAGGGTGCTGTGAAACGCAGGTAAGAACACGACCCTTGGGTCACCAACCCTTCAGCAGGGGGACCAACTGTCATTAGAGTATGTACAGTGCCAGAGTTGCCAACATACTCCCCCCTTGAAATAGCAAATATTTCAAACAACTAAATATTGTCACTTTGTTCTATTAACTGGAATAAGAGTTCAAATAAACACTATGTACACAAAACATTTACACACTTTAATTCTCTTCACTCAACAATGGGCAAAGTCTTGACACTGCTCTTTTCAAAAGAGCTCCGCTGGGTGTTTTAATGGTAACAACCCTCGTAACTCCGTCGGTTCCTGGATGCACTTCTGCGACACGGCCCAATTTCCAATGAAGTGGAGGCACGCCCTCTTCCTTCAGAACAACCAGAGTGTCGATTTGTGGGGATTGTCCAGGCGACCGCCATTTAGTACGCTGTTGGAGTTGTCCGAGGTATTCCTTGGACCATCGGCGTCAAAATTGCTGGAACATAGCCTGAAGCAGTTGCCAGCGCTTCAGTCTATTCAAGGGAGTCTGAGACACATCTTCTTCCACAGGAAGATGAAATGAGCCACCGATCAGGATGTGGGATGGGGTTAATACTTCCGGATCATTGGGATCAGAGGATAGTGGGCAGAGGGGGCGCGAATTCAAAACTGCCTCTATCTGTACAAGCACTGTAGTCATTTCTTCAAACGACAATGCAGCGTTTCCTACTATTCTCTTAAGGTGATACTTAGCTGATTTAACTGCAGCCTCCCACAACACTCCGAAATGAGGTGAACCAGGAGGACTAAAATGCCACTGAATCCCCTTATCTGTAGCAAAGCTTATGAGTGACTGCTTGGTATTCCTATCATTAAAGAATTTCTTTAGCTCACGTGATGCACCTACGAAATTAGTTGCGTTGTCAGTGAATATGTGGGTGCAAGTTCCTCGTCTAGCCATGAATCTTTTCAGTGATGCTAAAAAGGCAGCTGTAGACAGATCGCTTACAAGTTCAATATGTACAGCCTTTGTGGTAAAACAAACAAACATAGCTACATATGCCTTAATCCGAGCGCCCTTCCTGGACGAAGGCCGTAAATATACTGGGCCACAGAAATCTATTCCTGAAGATGCAAATGGTCGACTGGGAACTAATCTCCTTTCAGGTAGCGATCCCATCAACGGTTGATACGGCCGAGACGAGAATTGAAAGCACGTCTTACATCGATACACTGCCTTTCGAGCACCGTTCCTCCCACATAGAGGCCAGTATTGCTGTCGCATCATTGTCAATAAAGTCTGAGCTCCAGCATGAAGAAAAACAAAATGAAAATGATCAAATAACATTATTGTAATGCGATGATTGCCTGGTAATAAAATAGGATGTCTTCTGTTGACCGATAGTTTAGTATTTTGCAGACGGCCTCCTACCCGTAACAGACCCTGCTCATCCAAATACGGTGCTAATCCATGTAATTTGCTTCCCTTGGGCAGTGGCAAATTTTGCTTGAGAGCCTTTATGTCTTGTGAAAATTCAGAAACTTGAGCAATTTTACACCATAAATACTTAGCCTGCTCTAGTTCTACAGGATTAAGAGCACCTGTTTGTCTGTCTGTTTTAGTTTTAAGACTTTTGATAAATCTGAGCACGAGAGCTGTTATTCTAATCAGCTTGCTCCATGAAGAGTATCTGTTAATCAGATCCGATCCAAGGGATTCTGTAGATGACACTAGAACAGTTTTCCTAACTTCAGGTAATTCTTGAGAGCTATGCCTCTGCTGTGAAGGCCATTCGTCTTTATTATCTGAAAGCCAAGATGGTCCCGATAAATAAAATGATGAATTTAACAGCTTCTCCGCTGTAACTCCTCTCGAGATCATATCTGCTGGGTTATGATGAGTAGAGACGTGCTGCCAACAATCAATATTTGTCAACTGTTGAATCTGCGACACTCGATTAGCGACGTATGTTTTCCACTGGTGTGGATGGCCCGAAATTCATGCTAATGCTATTGTGGAGTCAGTCCAACAAAAACACTTGTCTTTAGTTACGTTTATGGATCTCATGACTCTTTCGACCAACTGAGCAAGTAATACAGCACTGCATAGTTCTAATCTTGGCAAAGTTACTGAACCTAATGACGCAACGCGAGACTTAGAACACAATAAGTGAACTGTTATTTTACCATTTCCTGTCTGAGATCTCAAATAAACACATGCGCCGTAAGCAATCTGAGACGCGTCACAAATTCCATGAATCTCATACTCCACAAATTCTACTGCCCTAACATGACGAGGCACTTTGAATTCCTTCAATTTAGCAATATCCTGCATATAACGAATCCATTTATTTTGAAGTTCTATTGTGAGAACGTCGTCCCAATTTAAGTTCATTTGCCACAGTTGCTGGACGAAAATCTTACCCTTAATTAATACTGGGGTCAGGAGCCCTAAGGGGTCAAATATTTTAGCCAGGTCTGATAGAATTATTCTTTTGTTTATCTGTGTCGAACTGAAATCACTTCTCAACTCAAACTGAAAAGTGTCTGTGATGGGTTTCCAAGATAGCCCCAACAACTTTAAGTCTTCACCTTCATCTACCTTAATAATGTACTTGGGATCTGTTTCGTGGTTAGAAATGCTCGATAGCACATTGGGCTCATTCGAACACCATTTTCTTAAGGTAAAACCCGCACTGGATAAAATATCTGAAACACACTTGTGAGTGGTTCTTAAGCCGTCAGTTGATTCACAACCTGTCATTAAATCGTCAACATAAAAATCCCGCCGTATTACATTCGAAGCTTCAGGAAATTCCTCCTTAGTGTCATTCGCCAATTGAGAGAGGCATCTTGTGGCCAGGAAGGGTGCACATGACGTGCCATATGTGACTGTTTTGAGACGATAATGTTTAAGCTCGTCCTTAGGGGACTCCCTCCACACGATACGCTGAAAGTCAGTATGTGCAGGTTCTATGAGGACCTGCCGATACATTTTTTCTATGTCAGCGGTCAATACATAGCGATGCATGCGAAATCTAGCCAATATTGAAAATAAATCATCTTGAACGATCGGTCCTACTAATAACTTATCATTGAGGGATAATACAGAATCGCCCTTCGAGCTGCCATCAAATACCACGCGAGTGCGCGTTGTCAATGAATTACCCTTAAATACACAATGATGCGGAAGGTAGTACTGTAATGGTTTGTTTATCTCATTACTGGGAATTTCCTCCATATGATTCAGGTCAATGTACTCTCTCATAAACTGTACGTACTCCGACTTGACTTGGGGCTGCCTTTCAAAACGCTTCTCTGGGCTGTGAAACCGTCTAATTGCCTCATTAACATTGCTACCTAGCTGACTCGGGTCCTCTTTAAGGAGTAGTGGGACTTTGAACTTACCCTGTGGATTCCTTCTGTGACCGTCAGTAAATAGCCTCTCACTAATCTCTTGCTCAGAATGTCCTTGGCCAAGCAGTGCTTTCCCCGGCTCATTGAATATCTTACCTGACACAAAGAGGCAGGAAGAACTGTTATCTGCGTGATTTTCAGACAAACCAACATTACCTGCTGCTACCCAGCCAAGAGCCGTGTTGCGAAACATCGGTAGTTTATTTGAGAAACTGTCGAGCTGAAATTGTTCTGCGCCGATAAGATCGTAAAAGAATTCTGCTCCAATGAGAATGTCTATGGATGATGACACATTAAATTGAGGATCCGCAAGGTTTTCTAATATAAACTCTGGAATACTCCAATCTGTGATGTTGATATTCTTAGTGGGTAAGCACTGACCAGTAATTGAAGGTATTACGTGAAATGTCATGATTCGTTCAAAGGAACCGAACCGCGAAGAAATCTTTGTTCTTACCACCGACCCCACCTTGATGGTAGTGTTATGCAACCCATGTATCGGAATATTAGTCTTTGCCTTTAACAATCGTAATTGATGAGCTAATTCCCTAGTTATAAAGTTGAGTTGCGAGCCGCTGCCTAACACAACCCGAGCATGACGGGTTTTTCGCTCTGAATTGTTGACATTCACTACTGCTGTCGACAACAATACATGAGAGGACACATTATTGTTATGATTATGCAATGAAACAGCATTACTACTATGTTGCTCATTAACGGTGGACAATGAAGTATTATTGGACATAATACTCTTGTTTGAAGTCTGACTATTAATGGGATTCGGTGACCCTTGGTCCCTGTGAAGCAAGGTGTTGTGTTTATCCTTGCACAGCTTACAACATGAACGAGTGCACTCGTTAGCAAAGTGATTTCAAGACAGGCAATTAACACAGAGCTTATGCTTCTTGATCTCTCGCCATCTGTCATAAACACCCATAGAAGTGAATGTTCTGCATCTAAATATGGGATGTTCTTCCGTGCAAAGCGGGCATTTCTGATTTTTCTGTGAAAGGAAACAATTTTTTCCTGGGTTCGTGAATGGCCTCGGTTTGAAACCAGACGCATTCGGTTTAGATGAAACGCCTATCTGCTTCAGCTGTTTTGAGCGATCACAGTTCTTAGTCTCGATCGATTCCAATGCATTACATGTTTCGAGTAGAAATTTGTCCAGTGTCTGATACGATGGTAGATCAAAAGTTGGTAACGAGGTCTCCCATTTTTTTAATGATTCAGCGTCATATCTGCTTGTTATTAAATGTATCAAAATGGCATTTAATTGTTCTTCACAAGACAGACCAAGCGCTGATAGCGACTGTATGTGCCTTCTGAAGCCGTCATACAAGTCTCTTAATGCCTTGGAAGATTCTACTTCTATTTTGTTTATCTGAAGGACCGAATTAATGTGGGAGGAAACAATTGCTCGCCGGTTATTGAACCTTTCATTTAACAGGTTCCACGCTATGTCGTAATTCGCTGCAGATATTTCTAGAGACTGTAACACGTCTGCCGCCCTGCCTGATAGCACTGATTTTAGGTCATGAAATTTCTGTATTTTTGACAAATTTGCATCTTCATGAATGAGATTCTTAAAGGTATCGGAAAAATTGGGCCATTCTAAACAATCACCTGCGAATGTAGGTAAACTTATTTGAGGCAGTTTAACTGAACGTGTTTGCGAACTGGAAGTTGATTCACCAATAGAATCACTTAGCAAAGTTACTGACTTGGAAATTGCACCAGTGATGGATCTGATAAGACCAGATGTTTTTAAGTATTGGTCCTCAAAGTCGGAGCGATAAGATTCTTGTTCTGCTTGAAATGATTCATCCTCTTTCAAATCCTCTATTTGTGATTGAACTGTTTCATATTCTTCCCAGATTTTCGATAAGTGAGCCCGTCGATCTTCCAACTGATCTACGTCCTTAGATTGAGAATCTAATTTCTCTACGAAGCCTTGTATGCGAGATAAGCTAGCTTTTAACCTACCCCTTTTGCTACACAGTGATTTTATCTTTTGTTCCATTTTGCACTAGCAATTCCCAATAAACTGCTGAATGATATAAAATCACAATAGACCAAATGCATATACGTAAAAGAATGACAAAACGAAAAGACAAATACCTAACATATTTAGATAATACAAAGATGAACTCCTGGTTTTGTTTCCAAGAGTTGCGGGAAAACTGCGTACAAATAACATACAGTTTTACGGGCGAAATCATGTGTGATCGATAGCAATACCAATACATTGCAAGTACAAACGAACAGTTTTGAATGGAGAAACAAAGGATTGCATATGAGTCAAAAGGAATAATTAAGGATGATCAGTGACTTGCCAAGATGATGAATTCTGTTGTCCAGTAGTCGCCATGTCGCTTAACAACCCACGCCATTCGTGCGAAGCCATGCTGTCTTGGGATCACAGAGTTCAATTTTCACTGTTTTCCTTGCCATCTAATCGTGCCCGGAGTACCAAAACGTATGTCGAATACATAGAATAAGATGTGGTGGACTGTATAAAGAAATATATTTTACATTGTATGTACATGATTAAACACTGAACAAGTACAGTAGATATTACATGCGTGCGATGGATGACACCGTGTCCGGTAGACACTGCTACCAGCTTGCTAGTGAGGGTGCTGTGGAACGCAGGTAAGAACACGACCCTTGGGTCAACAACCCTTCAGCAGGGGGACCAACTGTCATTAGAGTATGTACAGTGCCAGAGTTGCCAACAATGGCCATGTCGTGGACATTGCACCGATTAATAATGTGATATTTGAGAATCAGGCAGTGGAGTTTGAATGCACCATGATTTGTGGAGTAGTGGTTTTTGTAATAATGAATATGTGGGACACACAGTGAAGATTCTTTTTTTTTCTGAATGCATAAGTATGTGGAGGTCACAATAGATCTAAAATACAAAGGGATTAATTTCTTTCTTGTATATTGAAATGGCATCGACGTAGTCAAAATCAGAATTATAAGTCTCGCTATTAATCTGAAAATTACGAGGAAAAATTAGTACATTAGGATCTGATCGATTCCTTAATTTTCAACATGCTGGTGATTTTTGTATAAAAAAATTTGCAATAAGACTTTTGATAAATAGCTAATCATTTATGAATAGATAAACCATGATATTTTTGTGGATAATGAGCCTTTATTCAAGTATTTTCTAGTGAAATGAAATAGTGCCTCGTGTGGAAAATAAAAAGTGGTGTGGAAAATAAAAAGTGGTAACAAGTGGAGATATTTTCATAAATGTGGACATGATGGATATGCCTAAATAGTAAGACTTTTGATAGGAAGTGCCTTTAAATTAATTTATTTCTTTTTCATCAGGAATCTCGGGGTGAGAGACAGATAATATTACACCCTGTAGATTTAGGTAGGAAGTGTTTTCTACTGCTGACATGATTTTTAGTCTACTTTTCACATTTTGCAAAAATGAGGAAAAAGTAGACATGAGATCGGGCAAATGTGTGTCTGTCTGTCCTTCTGTCTGTCTGTCTGTCTGGCTGTGTGTGTGTCCCCCCTATCAACTCCTAAATGGCAGCAGCAATCAAAACAAAATTTGCTGGGAGTAAAGATCTATACCTGAATATCTCATGGCCATATTTGAAAATGATGTCAGTGCTACCAACTGCTGAAAAATCGCAATTGAAATTTGAGCTCCATGTTGGATATCTTGGAAGGTATACATGGGAGCTATTTTAAAATTGGCACACGTATAGATAATAATATTGCAGTTTAATTTCCAGGAGGCCATACGTGGCAGTGTTGCCAAAAGATTATAAGCCTGCTGATAACTCCAAATTTTAAATGCATATATAACTTCTACACTATCAATTGGATTTCAACCAAATTTCGTATGTGGTATGTGTACATAAACAGATAAGACTTAGCGTATTCTTAAGAGCCACCAGGGCTGCCAACTGTTAATAAATGCTCTCAAATTATTTTATCCAAATACCATTATATCAGAAAGTATACAAGCCGACAGCTTTAAACTAAGCACATGTATAGTACCTGGCATTCTAGATTAATTTGGAGTATCTTATATATGTCAGTGCTACCAACATGATTCTAAGCCTGCTGAGAAGTCTAAATTTAAATACATGTAACTTCTATACTATCATTTGGATTTCAACCAAATTTCGTGTGTGCTATGTGTACCATAACAGATATGACTATGCCGATTCTTAAGAGTAACCAGGGCTGCCAACTGTTAATAAATACTGTCTCTATTTTTGTTACCCTATTATCAATATATCAGAATGTATGCAAGCCAATAGCTCTAAACTTTGCACACGTATAGTACCTGGAATTCTATATTAATTTGGAGTAACTAATATAGGCCTACGCCAGTGCTGCCAACATGATTCTAAGCCTGATGATAGGTCCAATTTTAAAATACATGTTACTTCTATACTAACAAATGGATTTCATCCGAAATTGGTACAACACATCATAATATTTCAGATTATTTCTGACCAACACATGCATGACATTGTTGCCAACATAATTTCACGAGCGCTGATAAATCCAAGGTCAAACTGCATGTAACGTGCATGCTATCCATTGGACTTCAACCAAATTTTGTATTCTGTACCTTAAGAGATGCAACTAACAATAGCCTATATTCAGTCACCAGGGCTGCCAACTGTACTGCTCTATTAGGCTACATTTTATAAGGTATATTTCGAGCTAATTAGGAATTTCGATATTACCAACTTAATTTCGTCATTATTCTGGATAGTGATAGATTGGCAAGAATCTTAAATTTCAAGAAAAGTAGGCTCTTTAGTTCGTCACGGAACTTCTTGTTTTGCTTTTATTCAATAAAAGTGGTCTGTGTTTTAGTAAAATTTTGTGTGTATTTCATCCTTGCTATATTCAGGCGCGAGTCTTGAACACAGTTCAGCACCTCGTAGCCCTTACCCGTTAACCCCTGAGATTTTCCGAGTCTTGTGTTCAACTCTGATCAAGGCTTCCGCATATGTGGGCGTTTATCTTCGGGTAAAAGGCACAACCTGACGTGTCTTGCTCACGGTTGTTTACATCGTGTCGCTGAAACAGTTAGGAGCCAATATAAAGACGTGGATTTGCTTGTCTTGAGCATGAAGAAAATTTAAAGTCACCGATTAGAGTTCAAGAATTTAATGAAGTCCTTTCAAATTTATCATTTCCTCCTCAGCCAGTTCTAACTCGATGGGGTTCGTGGTTAAAGCATGTGTCATACTACGCAAGACATTTCAATGAAGTAAAACAGTATTGTACTCCTTAAATGCAGAAGATGCAGCCAGCACTGCCGCAGTACAGGAATGTTTTGCTAATATTTGCATCCAAGATAAGATAGAGTACATCCATAACCGTTTCATCAAACCACCTGAAATTATAACACAGTTGGAAGCTCGAAATAATATCTTGGAACATTCAGTTGCTTCAATAGATGAAATTTCAGTAACGTTGTCTTCATAGACTCGCGGTATTGCTAAAACTGTCTTCGAGAAACTCAGCAAGGTATTAACGAAAAACCCTGGTTACGAAATACTGTGTAAAATTGATGAAAAGCTTTCTGGTACAGAAACGTATATTGAAGAGGAATTCACTCAAGAAGAACTGTGATTTCACATGTTCCATTAACGTCATGCGACGTTGGGAGATAATTTTCACTGTATAAAACATTCTTCACTGACATACTCAGGAGCGTCTCTCAAGAAAATCTCAAGATGACCTTCCTGGTGGACTGTAACAAGCTTACGTAAGGTAAGAAATTTATGAACCAATATATTTTTGATTTAATTTTCATTCTTTGATGGGTTACTTTTTGTGCTTTTTTGTTTCATTTATCGTGCTTAAATGCTTGCTTATCGTGCTTAAATGGTTGCTTATTTCACCATTTGATTCTGCTTATAAATCCGGGCTATAATGATCACAGTATATTGAATGATATTTTTGTAATATCAACACACACAGCTGGTGAGTTTATTGATCGACTACGCGTGGTCATCTCGAAATACTTACTGTAATCATATATCCTGGCGCTAAGTAGTGCGTATGGCGTAATGACATTTGACGATCAGACAGATACGTGGAAAGCACAATCCAGGTTGATTTCCGGATGTATTACGTGGAGGAATGCTGCATGGTGTAGAGGAGCAGGATCGAAAAGCCTTTGTATCTGCATGGCAACATTCGAATCAGATTGTATTCCGAATTTTTTTAAAATCAGAAATTATCAATAATTTTCTAAATTACAAGTGCAGACACCTCTCGGATAATTACAGTATGATTTAAGACCTACGTAAGCATTATGGAAAATTCTGAGAGATCAGATTTATCAAGTGAGTGAATTTGTGGGTTAAGAAAACTTAGGTTAGATACTGACCATGACATCAGTGAAAATGAACCGTGGTTGTGAAAGTGAGCATCAGAAAATTAATTAAAGTATTAAAAGCAGCAGTGCAAATGTGTTTTTAGCTGCCAATATTGAGTCAATAACTGTGAATTTATTGAGTGATTAAAATGACCGACATGGAAATTAGCACATCACGCTAACCTGATGGCACACTAAGCACATGAAGGAGGATCTAGGATGATAAAACCATGCTGCCATGGAGATTTTTGATACGGGCTGGAGAAATGAGAGGAATTCGAAGGAGGATCTCTAGAACCGAAATCCTCGATGCAGAAGCAAGGTAGAGCTGAAACCCCATATTTGTAATCTTGAAATGTCGATGGTTACTCGAAATTACTCAAAATCACTCAAAATTACTCGAAATTAGTTGATTAATGAATAGTTCGTACAATTAAGTTTGACTGTGAAACATGTATAGCCTAATTATACCAAATCATTGTCTTAAAACCAAGCTTTACTGAGTTAAATTATGTATGTTATATCGAACAGTTGCAACTGTGTTGGGGAGAGAGCTATTGAAAAGATTTAAATCACTTTCTTGAGTGATATGAATTGATACCAAGCTCATGTGTATAGTCTTAATATCTATGATTGAGTGTTCGGAGTGAGGAAGACATTCTTTATTTTTATTTCCGAGTGGGGAACCGCCAGAGAACTGATTATGACCACGTCATAGCTTAGAGGAGAGCATTCTTGTCTTGTCAACCTGGACGTCCAGATTCGATTCTCGGCTTTGTCATGGAATTTTATTTTGATCTGAGGCCTGGAACGGGGTACACTCAGCCTCGTGAGGCAAAACTGAGAAGGATTGTGTTCAATTCCCACCTCATTCATCTTGGAAGTGGGTTTCCCACCTCTACTCCAAGCAAATGCTGGGATGGTTCTTAATTTAATGCCACGGCCGCTCCATCCCAGAAACCTCACCAGAATTACAAATCCACACACTAATTCAGCCTTCACAGTAACACAAGTTATCAGAGAAAATTCCTCACACACATTACTACAGGGGTCTAAATGACCACGATGTCCAAGCCCCTCAAATAAAACAACAACAGAACAGATTATGCATTTAACCTGGTTTGACTAGATGACTCGAGCTTGGCACAGTCGCGCTTCTTGTGATGCGGTGGCCTTTGAGGTAAACGAAGTTAGCATTGGTCAAGATTTAAGAGACAATTTGCTTATAATGTTGCAGAATCTCAAATGAAAACCTTTTAATTATTAAATACTGTACAAATGCACACAAATTGTGCAAATTACAAAATATACAATAACTTGTGTGTTCATCAGTTTGTGCAGAAGTCTATGATTGATTTTCCACGTTTTGTGCAGTTAATCACATGGTAGAGTTCACGTTTGTGGTCCCAGAATTCACAGATGCACATCGGGTTGGGTTCGTGGAAGCATTTCATCGTAAGCATGAAGTGGTGGTAGCCATGCACATCTAGAGAGTTGACAAGTCTTGGTTCTTTTCTGTCCAGGCTCCGTTTTGATACAATGCTATTACAACGAAAGAGGTTATGTGATGTCACCATGTCTTAAATTAAAAAAATGTTTGTTTGCTGAATTGTTTCCATTATGATTAAGGTGATTAAGGTTATACAAGTGCACTAGAATAAGGAATTGTGATATTACGTCATGAAGGTGTCTATCATGATGAATAATAAAGAGATACTGGCAAAAGTAACGCAGTAGCTTGATATTACTGAGACTGTTGAAATTATTAAAATCATTAATTTTGAATTTTGGAGGCTATGAAGAATGAGTTCATAAATGCATTGGAGATGATGATGTGATGTGTGTGCAAATATTTTTGTAAATATTTGTAGATTGTACATGACTTAGATTAGCGATATATTCGAGAATTTTATAGGTAGGAAAGCATTAGATTTGGGTTTAGCTAGTTCGTAACGTTAAAAATAAATGTTGGGTGTGGCACCATCATAACTTAGTAATATTTTTAATGTGTGCTTTTTTGTTCAATCGGTTCTTGTTCGATTGTTGTACAATTCGACGGATTAAGCCATAAGCTAGTGATAATTAAGATCTATATGAGTAAATAATATTTTTCATCTTCGCTTTATTTTTGCGATTAGGGGGTCTTATTCGTGCCATCTACCTAGCTATTTGTTTTAATGTTTGTATGATAGGACTCTTTTGGGAATTTCTAGTACTTGAACGTAGGATATTTATTTTTTCAGACGGGTTTTAGTTAGCTAAATTTCACACATTTTTTCCCATTAAAGAGTAGGCTAGGGATCTTTAACAACAATAAACCGTTAGGGGCATATTTTTCCAAATTTCTTGTTTTTCCTTTGTAGATGTGTATTTTAAGCTAGTTCCTAACTCCACCTATACAACCCGTTACGCCCCGAGTTTAATAGTCTCTTGCTCGGACAAGACCTATATGTATGCCATGTCTAATTGTGTGTTGTTTTCTGATGGAGTCTCACAGAGGTTGATTACAGCAGTCAACTCTGTGGTATTACGGATCAGACGGGCACAATATAGAATATTAAATTGTGGATTATTATTCAATTAGGGACTTGGTGACATCGTGTTCATGTTTATGTGTTCTTGGATGTGTGTGTGAATGGAATCTATCTGATAACCTGTCTCATTGTAATGGCTTTGCTAGTGTGCGTATTTGTAATTGGGGACAGGATATGGGTAGGAGGTGGCCGTGGTCTTAAGTTTGGAACCTTCCTAGCATTCGTCTGGAGTGGAAATGAAAATCCATGGAAAATCACTATTAGGGTGACAGAGGTACGAATTGAACCCAACTCTTCTCAGCTCTGCCTTACAAGGCTGAGTGTACCTCGATCTAGCCCTCAGACCAGAATTTAATTTCTTGGTAGAGCCGGGAATCGATCCCAAACTTCCGTGGTGACGGTTACAATGCCGAGGCAGATATTATTTACCAGGGAATAGACCTGCCATCTAAAACACTTAATTCATTAGATACTGTAAAATCCCGAAACATGCGGCGCAGCCATACGCGTTAAATCGTTAACCACAACCACGATGGGGAGTTGCATCAAGCTCAGAGTTAGGAGGTTCGAATCCCAGCGCTGGCAGTAATTACCCTGAGTGTGGTTTTTCCTTAGGTTTATCCGCACATCCTCCAGTCAAATGGTGGGATCGTATCTTTAAGTCCTGGTGCACCTAACCTACTCCCGACTCTAGTGATTAAAGAAAATACAGAAACAAAGGTTGTCAGTCATATTGAACAAACACTGAAGTACACGGAGAAGGCAAAAATAACCCAAGACCCTAGAATGAATTCACAACAGAAACTGTGAATACGCCTGGTAGCGTGGCGACTACTATTCCTGGCTGTCTGCGTGGAGATATGGGTTCGATTCTTGACTCTGTCTCGTGAGGCAGAACTGAGAAGAGCTAGGTTAGTTTCCCATGGCCACGGCCACCTCCTATCCAAATCCAAGCCCCATTAAAAATACACTCAATAATACAGCCATAATTTTGGCACAGGTTATCAGACAGATCTCACACAAACCCAGGTACACGATGCTGAAAAGTTTCGAACTGGATCAACAACAACAAGAAGCTGTGAGGTAAAGCAATACGCTTTGTCTAGAACATAACCAACCGGGTATATTGAGAATGAAATTTACTTTACGTTACTACAAGTAGGACTGAAAGTCCCTTTAGCTGAACTACCTGCCACCACTGTACATGTTTCACTTAAGAATACTCTTAAATTAACCTAATTAATCTAAACTAGCCGACACGTACGAAAATTCTCACATGTGTATAAACCACCCACACAGCTTCATTGGTATGCGGACTCGACACGACACAGTTCTGGCAGGGGCTATCTATCGTCTTGTTCATTAACCGCACTTTGTAAACAAATTGCAGATATTTATGAAATCAGACTGCAATTCGTTACGGCTGCGGGTAATTCTCTTTCTTTGGAACGCTCATTTGTTAAGATCTGTTACTTGTGATGGCCCCATGAGCATATACCAGCTGCCCGGCGTAACTGTTATGCGGGCTCGATGCGACACAGTTCTGGTAGGGGCTATTGTCTTGTCGATTTCTTCAAATGCACTTCTTAAACAATCTATTTCCGTTGACTTTTCAAGAAATGTAGGATTATTCCTGTACTAATGAGACGATTAGGACGATTTTAATACAAACCACACCTTCTAACTCCCTCTGGTGTAAGCCTAAGAGCTTTAGTTTAGTCAAATATACACCTTAGCCTTTTATATACAGAGTGGTTCACCAGCCCCTTATTTTTAGGAGGAAGCCAACCCAATTAACGCATATATCATGGTCAGTTAAAATCATTACTAATTGGTCCCTTATGACCTCAGTACAACTTCATCGTTGAGTTCATGCTCGCGAATATAGTAGAAATCAGTAGCGGTAGTGTTATTTCAATGACCTCAACTATAATGCATGTATTAAACGATTAAAGCTCCGAATATAACCACCTTACGTTTGGACAGGTGTCTATGGGGGTACGAATATTCAATACGTGCCAGCAATTCGCTATGGCTATCGGTAGCTAAGGTGGCAAAATCATGCATTCCTACTGTTGCATCAGGCAAGCTGCCGAGTAGCGGGTTCGATCCCCGGGCTGTACATGTTTTTTCGCTTAATGCCGTTTACAGTGGATGTAGTATGGCCACTTACGTATGTATCTGTTCCAACGAGTGATTTTTATTTGTCCTGAAAAGGACCATTTTCATCCGATTGTATGTACCAGGTTGGACGATGACATATGTCCAAGCCCCTAAAGTTTGAAAAGGAACCTCAAATATTAACGCCACTGAGAACAGCAAAATGAAGTCTCATGTGCATTGGCTCCTGTTTCATGATATATTAGTCCTACTGACGCGGAATTCGAATTACAGAAAAATTTGAACCTTTTTCTCCACCTTGTAACTCGTTCTTAGAGGCGACTATTTTCCTAAAATTGGCTACGATGGTGAAATTACACTTGCGAAACATTTTACTAGGTAATTTCCAGCCAATGGTAGCCACATAAAACTTTGATGTTTCGCTTGAGAGCAATAACAATTTGTGGATGAGGATACATTAATCATACTGTACTAGTGTAAACACCTCACTGATTAGTCTACAAATGCCAATGATATGGCAGTTTGAATGTTAAGAGTGCACGACAGTTGCATTGAGAACAGCCCATAACCGCGAGAATATTACAATATTCCTAATTCTCATAGCTCCATAACGTAATGTTTCCGCTACTCCCAATGCAGTGGAAACGCACGTGGGTAGGTGATGCGATCGAGGGGGCCGTGGGTTAAGTGAACACCTGCACATTTGAAAGCCATCACAACAGAAGAAAAGAAAATTAATCTTATCCTTGAACGTGAACATTAATATTTCTAATGGCCGACAAGTAAAATAGTATTCGAACCGGTAAGAACGTTTTAGATAAAGGAAGTCTAGTGTCCAACGCAAACATTCTCACTATTTATCTTCATAAGTTAGCAAAATTCAACATACTCTGCACAGGAATACATCGTAAGTGAATAAATGTGGTAATGTGACTTTGTAAGTGTGGCTTGATATTTTATCCCCACTGAAATGGAGCACGGGCTATCGTTCAATAGAGTTTGCCTACGGCTGTATTCGAAGTACCATTCTGCTCGGACTTGCATACCACGTCAGATCGGACTTTCACCGCCTCAGCCACGGAGACAACGAAAGCATTGCGCGCTAAACGGGTACTAGTTAACTAGGTTGTTCCACCTCAAATGTTAGTATGCATGTCAACGTCTTCAATCATGGTTTATAGTGTTCATTTAACATTATACTATTACAGATCACGTGGCGTAGCCTATTAATTCCATTGTATTACATGTATGTGTGTTCTTCAAGGAGCAATACATCACATGTTCGTAAAATGGTCCTTAGTATTTGGTGCGGAAGTGATCACGGTCGTTTTTCCTTTGCTAGTCCCATGGCTCAGTTTACATTGCTGTCACACAGGCGGTGCGCAGAGCAATATCGACCATCAGGAGATTTGTAATGTCAGCTGGGTTTCATAAAACTAAATAATAAGGGGCTGGTGAACCACTCTGTATATGGTGATGATAATGAGGAATAAATATACACAAAAGGGTTTTAACTTACTTAATGTATATGAAATCTATCTAATTACGCTGCAACTTAAATCGCCTGTATGTGGTTTATTATTTACACAGATAATAGGAGTAAGTATATTATTTCTGAACTTCGACCCTCCTCTGTCGTACTTCGCCCAGTATTAAATTATAGAATATTCTCGAGGCATTTACAACAATTAACTTGTTACATTTGACTGTGCGATGCTGAGGGATATGGAGAGTTGTAGCTGTGAACCTATTGTTCCGATCAGGCACTTGACTCATTTGAACAAATGTTTTAGCCAGGTAAGGGGGTGTATCAGCTTTTAAATCTCTCAATACTAAGCAGGAATTTGAACACGATAGTTTTTCTGTAAGCCTCAACCAGCCAATGGTGTAACATAACGTTGTTAATGAACATTGAACACAAACGTAAACATGCATTCTGCACTCACTGCAGTTTCATATTATATTTATCTACACTAATATATGTGAGTCAGATTGATACATATGTGTCCACGACAGGGACCATTTATGTATGAGATTGATGAACAGTTGATGGTGCTGGAAGTATTGGAAACGCTACAAAACAGGTGTGGCAGTACTTTTGAATTACATTCCGATATGGGGGTGACTGCCTCGCCATAAATGTTGATAAGTCAATACCATTTTTAAAATATTATTCTGTGGCATTTTGCGCGCTGCCAACAGTCCAAAACACATCGGAAACTAATTTCTCCAAAGAGCTTCCACAATTAAGTAGGAGTTGTTGGACTGAGTGGCACAGTACATCAATCAATTGTTGCGATAGAGTTTTAGCGATCCACATGCCCGCAAATGAAGTGCCATATACGAATGTATAATGGCATTTGCTTGTCTCTTATTTATCACTGTCACCGACCGTGCGTCACAAATATGAGGCGCCCTGATTGCTACAATGCGATCTGTTTTCAATAAGCATTTCGTCATCACGTACATTTGTATCACGGTGATGTATGGCTAAACGTTTCAAACTCTAGTCAACATAAAAGACTAATAGACTGCAATGATGTTCTAAACGCAAATCGTTTTCACTCCGTCAACCTAATGCTCATTTTTCAAGTCATCTGCTCGTCTATACAGGATAAACCAGTAACAGCATCCCCGCAAATATATTCGGTACCGTTCAACATAGCAACATTTTGTTTTCACCCGTTTAATTGTACTAAGGTCTCACAAGGGATCACAACAATTAGGTCGTGTATTTGTCATTGGGGCTAGTGTTTGGGTAGGACGCAGCCGTGGCCTTAATTTAGGTACCATCTCAGCATTCACCTGCTGAGATAGTACGGTAGTTGAACAGTAGTCTCTTCTCATTTCTACCTCGCGAGGCTGAGAAAACCCAATTACAGCCCTCGGACCAGAATTAAATTTCTTGTTAGAGCCGGGAATCGAACTCGGATTTCCGGGGTGACAGTCAAGAATGCTAGGCGCTACACCAGGAGGTGGCCTTATTTAATGACGAGTTAGAGAATTTCTTCTCTGAGGAATTGACATGCGCTGCATTTATGATTTATTATATACAAAACCATTATGGGGTTTGAAGCCATTTTTCAGTGCTGCATTAGTAGAGAAAAGTTTGGTGCTTTTCAGTCAGTCAACACGAATGTACCCAAAAGAGACTAGTGTATTAATTATCCTCATGTAATTTGTTTCAGGGTACAGTCGAGTTGACCGACAGAAAAGCACCAAACTTATTTTCTTTTTAATATACAAAAAACAATCTCAATATATATATATACACACATCAAAAAAAGTTTTGCATCACCTCGGTTCCCAGATCTCCGGCATATAGACGTTGACTGTGTATATTGTATCCAAGATACAGTCCCTTTGACTGTTCATAGATGTCACTAAAACTGCTCAAAGATGTAAACAACCATGCATGAGCAGGGCCTATTAGACGGAGGGGGTACGACAGCCGATCAGTTCCAGTCATTCCACCAGGACGAAGGTACGCTGCTCATGTTGTCTGTAGTTCTACCATGCCTAGAAGGTCAATACCGCAGTTCGATCGCGTCCGCATTGTTACTTTGTGTCAAGAAGGGCTCTCAACAAGGGAAGTTTCCAGGCGTCTCAGAGTGAACCAAAGCGATGTTGTTCGGACATGGAGGAGGTACAGAGATACAGGAACTGTCGATGACAGGCCTCGCTCAGGCCGCCCAAGGGCTACTACTGTAGTGGATGACCGCTACTTACGGATTGCCGCTCGGAGGAACCCTGACAGCAATGCCACCATGTTGAATAATGCGTTTCGTTCAGCCACAGGACGTCGTGTTTCAACTCAAACTGTGCGCAATAGGCTGCATGATGCGCAACTTCACTCCCGACGTCCATGGCGAGGTCCAGCTTTGCAACCCCGACACCATGCAGCGCGGTACAGATGGGCCCAACAACATGCTGAATGGACCCCACGGAATTGGCATCACGTTCTCTTCACCGATGAGTGTCGCATATGCCTTCAACCAGACAATCGTCGGAGACGTGTTTGGAGGCACCCTGGTCAGGCTGAACGTCTTAGACACACTGTCCAGCGAGTGCAGCAAGGTGGTGGTTCCCTGATGTTTTGGGGTGGCATTATGTGGGGCCGACGTACGCCACTGGTGGTCATGGAAGGCTCCGAAACGGCTTTACGATACCTGAATGACATCCTCCGACCCATAGTGCAACCATATCGGCAGAATATTGGAGAGGCATTTGTCTTCATGGACGACAATTCTCGACCTCATCGTGCACATCTTGTGAATGCGTTCCTTCAAGATAACGACATCGCTCGACTACAGTGGCCAGCATGTTCGCCAGACATGAACCCTATCGAACATGCCTGGGATATGTTGAAAAGGGCTGTTTATGGACGTCTTGACCCACCAACCACTCTGAGAGATTTACGCCGAATTGTCGTTGAGGAGTGGGACAATTTGGACCAACAGTGTCTTGATGAACTTGTGGATAGTATGCCACGGCGAATACAGGCATGCATCAATGCAAGAGGACGTGCTACTGGGTATTAGAGGTAGTGGTGTGTACTGCAATCTGGACCACAAATGCTGAAAGTCTAGCTGTATGATGGTACAACATGCAATGTGTAGGTCTCATGAGCAATAAAACGAGCTGAAATGTTGTTTGTGTTGATCTCTATTCCCTTTGTATTTAACGGTTCCGGAACTCTTGGAACCGAGGTGATGCAAAACTTTTTTTGATGTGTGTATATAGGCCTACCTGTAGTTTTAGATTAATTTTGAAATTAGTTCATTATGTATCCAGAGCTCGGACTATATCTTGACAAGTTACATGAATTTATGTCTCAGGAAAATTACATACGTTTCATCTATATCTAGGGAAAAGGAAGCAAAATATACACCTTAAGTTTAGATTACAGTAGTGGTCCAGATCGGATCATTCCTTGACGAATGAGATATATTCATCCCTAAGAATCGTCTTGTGCAGCATCTAAAATTTGCGAAACCGAGCAGTGGATTAATATTGCCTACCACGAAACAGTCTCAACAAAGAGAGCTCTTCCCAACGTGCTCCCTTGTTTATTCACGGACATACAATGGTTTCCCTGTGACTTACGTCAATAAGGGCTAGTACCACCAGCACAAAAAATGCTGCATCATTGTAGTGAATATCAGGAACCGATACTATCCGATGCTGGTGTACCTTCCCTTATTTGTAAATAGGTTATACAGGGTGTAACTAAATATGTGGGAAGATCCGGGGATTCGATAGAGGACCTGACAACAAGCAAAACAATGTCCTGTAAACATATGGTGTATTTGCCTTCGTTTCCGTGTTACAAGCATTGTTTGTTTGGTATACATAACACAGACCTCTTCACTATGCAGGTTGGTCATTTGTAGGGTTGACAGACGTTCCGTTTTACCCGGAACAATTCCGATTTCTCTTATTTTGTTCCGCGTTCCGTTTTAATCTTTAACGAAACGCCAAATATTCCGTTTTTTTTGGTTAATTTGATAATATATTCAATTTCGCACCAATTTTCAAATGTCCGGCTTCAGAATTGATTGTAATATCTAGCTTGTTTTCTGGTTATACAGGTGCAAGTTTGAAAGAGAAAATGATTTCTATGTCTGTGTCAGATAGATGGGTACATGTTATAGATTCATTAGGGGCACAAAATTAAGGAAGTTAATACTCAGCATTTTTCTCTGCAATGCTTTTACGGAAAGAGTTTTTTCTGTGATGAATATCAAAAGGAGAGATGATAGAAACAGAAGCTCCATTAGTTTGACAAAACAAGAATTGTTCACATAATACAATAATTGACGAAAATTGTAGAGAATTTTATCAGAAGGTACATACAAAGTAAGGGGTCGTTCAAATGAAAAGCATTTGTAATGTGATGGTTTCGTAGGCCTATATGATATGTCAGCAATAACTAGTCTTAATTTTGTGTATTTGATTATGTAATGCTTATTTAATACATGTGTATTATTTATTACAACATTTAACAACCTTGATTTTTAAAAAAATGTTTATGTTCGACCCTAACTATTATGTGTCAGAAAACTGTATCATAATGAGGCTCATTATAACACTATGTTTCATTATGAAACTGTTTCTCCCACCAATCAGAGCTCAAGAAACAGTTGTCTGACCAATTAAATAAGGATACCTTCGCGCATGCGTTCAAAATCCAACATGTCTATATACATTACCGAAATTGCACCGTCCATATGTTCCCGTAAATAAACTGAGACAAGAAATGGCACTGTACCTTAATATTCCCAAAATCAATTTCTACACAGCTCGTGGTTTTTAAACGATTTTGGTGACAGTTTTACTGAATACTGGAGCACAATCTGAACATATGGTATTGAAGCACACAGAGCGCATGCGTTGGTTGTCCAGAGAGCTTAGGAAACAGAGATATACTACCCACCGCAGCACCCGATCACAACATTCTAGTGACTGAACAGATATTTATGAATATTTATGTTAAAACATATAATAAAGTTATAATTATCGTCGAACATAAACAGTCGTATGCGACTCGCCTATAATGGTAATTAAGACACTCGTATGGAAATTATAAAACGCGCATACGCCCGTTTTATAAAAAATGCTCGTGTCTTAATTATAGCCATTATAGGCTCGTTGCATAATGTAGGCTACTATTTGAAATGTGCGTTCCGATTTTCCATTCTTGAAATCTGGCAACCCTAGTCATTTGTGTTGATAAAGTGTACGTTACTACTTACAGTTCTCTACAGAAGGTGCTGAAAATGGCTACCACGAGCTGTAATGCAGGCTTCTATTCGCCGCATCATTGACTGACTCACACGCTCCCATATTCCCGGCGTCTGTCGTATCTGCTGACATTCTTGCTATATTCACTGACACAGCATGTCCACGTTATGAATAGGTGCGGCATACACAATGGACTTTAAATGACCCCATAAGTAGAAGTCTAATGGGTTGAGATCGGGAGAATGAGCAGGCCACGGTGTCAGTCTCTGGCGCCCTATCCATTTGTCTGGACTTGAATAGCGACGAAACGTACAAGTGGCCTGTGTGCCCTCCACAAATAACCAACTAGCATCGTGCCGCTGTCTGTGTTATGCACACCACAAACAATGCTTGTCACATGGCAACGAACGCTCATACAGTACACCATATGTGTACAGGACATGTTTTGCTTGTTGCCAGGTCCTCTATCGAATCCCCAGAGCTTTCCCACATATTTAGTTACGCCCTGTATAGATCTTTACGTAACTACTGTAGTTGTTATGTAGAAACAAAAAATAAATTGGGTAGATATTTATCGATTTTTTAAGTTCACTTAATTACTGTCGCAAACCAAAAAGTTACAGAAGAAATCTCCGTATTTTCTGTGTGTACTTAAAATGTTTGTCGCTTTCTTAGCCTACTTTCTTCATAACAATTACTAGAAACGAGAAGGAACTTCGAAGGTCAGTGTAGCGATTGTAGGCCATGGACCTCCTTTTTACGTGGAATTTAAACCACCGGACGTGACATTTCACCTCAAAAATCCTAGATCCCAGGTATAGAAACCGGTCCACATTTGTTGTGGCAAGCAGTTTGAGCGCTGTGCCATCACTCCCCACTAGAAAGTAGGACTATGAGATTAATCTGCTTGTCTGTCTGTTTCATCCTATCAACATGTGAATTTCATCTTCGATTACCACGAGATTTTGTGTGGTGGTATTTCTGCTTTGGTCATTCGACTTTCTCCAGGTTTTATTGCCATCAGTGCTGTCAACCAACTGGCCAATGACGGAGCCAATTTTGTCATAGCTCTGGATCACCTCGTGGTGTAGCTGCTAGCGCTCTTGACTGTCACCCCGGAGGTCCGGGTTCTATTTCCAGATCTGCCAAGAAATTTTATTGTGACGTGAGGGCTGAAACGGGGTACTCAGCCAAGTGAGGCAGAACTGGGAAGAGGAGAATTCGATTCCTACCTCAAGCATTCTAGAAGTAGATTTCCGTGGTTTCCCACTTCTTTCCCAATCAAATGCTGGGATGGTTCCTAACTTAAGGCCACGTCCACTCCATGCCCAATCCTATCCCCAATTTACGAATACACACACTAGTACAGCCATCGCAATAATACGTGTTACCACACAAATACACGGTGCTATATGACTGTGATGTCTCAACCCCTAAAATACGCAACACCAACACATAGCCTGCACGATATAAGTATGCACTAACAACACATAACGTTGGATGGTTTCAATGATACAAATACATTTGCCATACAAGGTACTGCACCCGTAAAAATCGAGAAGTTACTTGTTGGACATCCAAAGCACAGCTGGATTGTAGAATAATGAATGTTTCCGCCTAATGAACAATCGAATTCACGCCAACAAGCTCTTCGAGATTATACACTGTAGTCTACGAGCGTGTTATGGAGAAAACAAACTAGCTTTATTTTGTAGAGTGTAAAACTTACCTTAGTCTCGGGGCTTTGTTGGATAAATGACAACATCCTATCTATTTTAGGCTGTTCCATAACACGTCTCTGCTTATAGTATAAAATAAGGTACACGAAACAAGGCGTATAAAAATAGAAATGTATTAATAAAACTAAATAACAATAAATAACTAATAACACCCTAATATTGTTTCTCATTTACGCCACTGAAGTACTTAAGACTTCCCACATACATATTGGCATTCCTGGTTACAATATGTAAAGACTCTGCCATTTACGAAATCATAAAATAATAAAACAATTTACTTGAGATTTAATGCGCCTTGCATTCCATCTAAAAACGTTTAACTTTAATGGCGTGTGCCTGCTGCATAGCTGCTTTACTATCTCGTAAAGCTATGACACGGTCCACAGATATTTTCATTCATAAAATAAACTCAGCTGCGAAACTTGTTTCATTATATAACAATCTGCCCTTGGCAGATTAACGGGGCCTGCTTGTATTGCAGCTGTCAAAGATCCCGTGTCGTTCTAGCATATGAAATACGTAGAATGAACTCAGTGAAATCACATAGTCTTCTCCATCATTTAAACGTTACAAAACTCCTCATAAAACAATCATTCTTATGACAAATACACACACAATTTAATACACATTTTCTAACATTCACTTACGCCATTTGCAACTGACAAATTTACTCTCATATCGATATTTCTCAGAAAGCAAGATTATTAATACTATCTCTGTTTTAAAGCCTCCCTTCTTCAATACTATAAATATTTACTATGCTATACCATCAAAGTCAAAATTGGTTAGTTGTCATCATCGGTTTGATATGACCGATCAATGAAGATGAGTTCATATTATTATTACAATTCCAGGTTTAATATAGATTAATAATAGTTTAGTGGACAAGGATTATATAACGTTTCCAACTCTACTAATACACAACAATGCTTTAGCTACTTTTCACAGCAGTACTTCAATAAAATTAATACGGCAATACCCTCGTATTTCACAAACATCTAAATTCGGCATGAATCTCTCGTATATATCCAATACACAACTTTAATGACATCACCTCAATTGTTCCCAATAATTGTTCAATAGTACTTGCATTACTTCCTTCTAGCATTTATTTTATCGTCGTTCCAATCCACTGCTTACATGTTAACAGCAATATCTGTTCTAATGACACACTTATCGTTCTCAAAACGATTATAATGAAAGATCTTTGAGGTTTACTAAACGTTTTACTTTGATATAAAATGCCATGTCTCTATACATTTAATAAGAATAAATACACATGTTTCTCCATACTGATCATTACACGGCTGCAATACTACATTGACAAATAACGCAGTGCTACATTTGTGCATTAATAATAACTCGCGTTATTTCAGCGTCCAATAAGGATCAATCACGACTGGATGAGATTCTATCTAACTTTCCTTAATGTCGGATGAATTATCTTTCGAGAAGATATGTCTCAATTAATTTACATTTAATGAAGGGCATAGCCTTCCTTCAACTCAATATAGGTTTGTCAACGACCGAATGTATCTTCATTCTACACAAAGAATGTTCATAAGTACTTGACTTCACGTCGTAATCATAACGAATATAACTTGCTAGATCGACGGATTTTTATAGTAATAGGTGATTTTTCACAGTATATCACGCGTAGATCTCTTCTCCTAACTTGAATTCTTCATACAATAAGAAGGCCCAATTCATTTTACTCAAAAATGAATTTACTAAATTATCAAAGACAAACTGTCTGAAATCTTGAATTAAAAATCGAAAATCGTCGAATAATAACTTCATAAAGATTTTTCAAGTGGAAAATAAATTCTCAAACAAATTGACTTCAGTTCAGAAACTGAATCCTTTAAAGTTTTCAAGTATAGATGACTAAAACCATCATCCTATACGATCTTGTAGAATAAACTTGATAAACATCGAAGTGAAAATACATGAATGAAATATGCGGAATTGTTGTTCACAAATGCTGTCATAATACTCAAACTACTAAATAATGTAAAACATTTCTACCTTTGTCTTGTAGACAATTGAAGTTCATATCAGGTATTCGAAAATACCTATCTGTTTCATCACCCAGGTGTTGTTGAAACCAAATCCGTTCCACACCAGTGGACACGCAGCGACCTCGAGAATAGAAAGATTTCCTCCCCGGCAAACACTCGTCTCCTCCGGACATCGAACCTCGTTCCTCTAACAATCACCGGGCCTGGTATCTTCTGTCTTCCCGTTGATGACTCTTCATTTGCCGACATTTCTCGAAAGTTCTCCATCATTATCGAGCAATATATACGCAATAGTATCATCGTTACAAATAAATTTGTAAGTTGTACATCGAACCACTATCGTAGATGTTAATGTTCATTTGGTTGGTCAATGAAAGATTATATTTGCTCATAGTCGAGAATTAATGTACATGAAAGTACATTAAATGTACTAGAGGGAAGTGTACATAATGTTTCATGTTGTCTCGGCATTGTAAACATCCTAGATGCTATACATATTTTCGTTATTAATTAACGTTGTTCCATGTTGTCATTCACAACTCTGTATCAGCATTTCCCAATCGCGTAATAGTCTTAGCCCATCATCTCACTCATAATCAAAATGTTATAAAACAATTCCACTTGATAAATATTTGTAGCCATCATAATGTTCAAATAATACAAAGTCTCAGTGTTCATATAGTATCACTGTAGTACTCACTTATTTCCGTAACGTGGACTTGACTATGCTGTATTCTCGCCGCACTCAAAAGTGTTTCTTCTTGCTGAGATACGCAACTTTCTCTGACAGATATAAATCGTCCTAAAACTGTTTAATTTCACAACTTATTCACTTTAAATCTTCATACACCGTTGCTATGTATCTAAATGTATATACTGGATACAATTTACTTCCTCTAAACTCGAACACTTGATCGCTATAGACTATTATTGCCATCGCTCAACTTCACCTGGATTGGTTAGCGAGGCTCCTACTATAAGCTAGCCGTGATCGGTGATGTCTCTCGAGTCGGGTCTGACCGGACTCGGCTGAAGTCTGCGGGAATGAACTGTCCCGGGTAACACGTCTTGTATCCTCAAAGTCTGCCAGAATAAGAACGCTTCTTCAAGTCGACCCCACTCCAACTCCCCTTAATGCCGACGCCATTGTTGTTCCCGCGCAGTTAATGGCGCGCACTTGTAATAATGCTTATTACAGTGAATTTCTTCTCTTTTGCGACATTTAAAGTAATACTAAAATCTTCTCTTAATTTTCTTGATAATGTCAATTGAATAAAATTCTTACATCGAACTTAACTGGAATAGTTAATCACATTAACTGGGTAAAATCCATATCTGCTTCCATAAACCCTCCTCTCATTCGCTGTGGGCATATATCCAATGATATATTTTATTACAAATAACTGGTAATATTTCGCGGTATTGCCTTGTTGCTAGGCACTTTTCAATGTTCTAGTATATTCTGGAGCGTCTCTTATCACGTGACTGGTTTCTCCCTCTGCCTGCGTTCGCTAACAAAGCTCGCTCTAGCCAAATTCCAGGATTTATATTTCAATGTTAAACTGTGTCATGGGGCTCGAAAAATATCATCATTTTAATCATGTAGCATTCAAATTTCGGGTGCAGTCCCAACATACTTTTTAGTTGACATTTACGAACTCTGAAAGGACTCGCCCAAATTTGATCAAACCTAGCACGAAAGATGGCCATGCCCGTAGCGTAGAAGTGCGCATTGTGTCACCATGAGTGTGATAGGGGCTGTAGCAAGTCAGGAGATCGAAGGTTTCGATTCTGTAGCTAACAACGGCCATACTGAGGGTGGTTTATGCTAGTTTTCCTCACTCTCTCCCAGATAATAGTGGGATGGCACTTCATTTCTAGTCCTTGGGCACATACCCCAATCCTATGTCTGAATAATAATTATAATTAGATGACACACAGTGATAGTCGTGAAAATCGCACAGGTTATAAGACAAATTGAATTCCCACCCCAAGTACACGGAACTGGTGACAAAGGTTTTCTCTAAACTAAATCAATAATAAATACTTTCCTACAAACAATACGCCTTTAAGAAACTTATACAATGGATTACAGTGCTGTCAATCATAAAGATTACGAAATTGCAATTTTACTGTTCCCGTTGAATAACTCGTCATTGCCTGGGTCAATTTTGAACATATTTTGTAGGACCAAAGTCTCTTGTTACCCTGCTTATAATTTGGGGCGATTACTGTTTTTTTTCTAGTCAGAGGATTCTTTGTCTAAATTCCGTACCAACCCGATTATTCTGCGCAACCAGTTCATCCCTGCCCCCTCACTGTACTTTACCACTTCAGGCCGAATATCATCTACACCTGCTGCTATGCGACATTACAGTTTATTGACCACCTTCTTTACTTAGGCCTACTTATCCATGCTCCTGTTCTCCTCTTTATTCTTCACGTTTAAGGTATAAATATGCCACATTGCCATATAAGTTTCAATCTACATTTAGCAAGTTTTCGAAGTATTCTTGCCATCTTCCTTGGAATCTTCATTAAATTTCCCAGAATAATCCAAAATTTCCCTCAGTTTCTAAGCTTATTTATAACATTCCAAAAGGGCTTCCTTACCACATTAAATGAAGTTTCAAATTTTTCCCGAATTCCTCCCAAGACTTCCTTTAGAATCTACTACCATTTGTTTGGTTGTGTTCCTCTCCAATGTACAATTTCCTCTATCTAAAGGATTCACAGTTTTGAGCCATTTTTTGGTAAGACCATTTATAATTTTTACAAGCCAAATTCACTGTGCCACTCCACCACGATACGCACATTTTCCTGTCTTTACACACTGTTGTCCCAAGATATGCCTCTCATACTTCTAGTACTGTATCTCTCTACCCTGTCCTCTCCGTGTCAATGTCCTGCGTTTCATCATAACCTATTCTTTGGAATTCCTCAACATTTATTTCAGCTCCTTGTCCTGGAAATTTTCAACCATAGTTTGACAGCAAACAAACCTCATTTTCTGCTCTTTAGGTCTAATTATGCTCAATTCACAGCAAATCATATTGTTGTTGGCTCATCACAAAAGCCTTTGAATTACCAACAATATCAATTTCCTAAATTGAATGTCAACTTCAAGCCCACTCCAATCCATTACCGTCCTAGTTTCTATATTCTCCCATATGCATTTGTGAATCTCCTTATGCTTCGAAAATGACGTTACGACCGCTAATCCCATGCTGGCAGAAAAATCTCACATATTGAGTTGGTGTACATCACCCCACTAACCCATAACCCTCTCATACCCCTCAGTTCTACTTCCTACCCTAGCGTGAAATCCCCTATCACCACTACACTATCCTTATTGTTTACTGTCACTACCACATCACTTATAAAATCTATCTCCTTAATCTTGCTTCGACCCTTCACATGGAGCATACACTGAAACAATCCTGATCAAAGTTTATAATACTCCAAATCTCTCCTCGTTGATCGTTCATTTGTGTACCTTACAGAAAATATGTTCATCTCTGCTCTCCCAGTGTACTTAACAATTTCAGGCCAATTTCTCTTGATATACAGCCCTACTTCCCACTTTGCGCTACTTCATTTTACGCCTGACAGGCAGACCTTGTAATCTCATACTTTCTCCTCACTTTCTCCCATTATCTGAATATCATTAATCCACAGAATATATTGTCCCGTACAAAATGTTGAGTCACGTCACCTAGTTCTACTGTCATCCTTCCACAACCCCCTTCGATACTACAGTAATAGCACCCTCATCGAATACCAGTACGATTCCATCTTCGCTTCCAAGTAGACCCTCATCTGTCAGATGGTAATGGGGCTCTGTAACTCCCATAGGTGTGAGGGTTGCTTAAAACAATGTTGCCACGTTTCCAGAAACTACAAGTGAAGCAAGTTACATGCCTTATTTACACAAGGCCCTACTTCTGACGATTTAGGGAACAAACATGTGAGTTGGTACTCGAAGACGCCTAAGTACCATGAAGGCCATGTCTAGGAATATGTTCACGATGCCCATTCCTATTCCATAGTCATGACCACTTACTAGGCCACCTTGCCGTTGCTCATGGTTCATTAGCTAGGATATGACTACTATTACTCGCACCATGAGCCGATTTATGAAACAACAGGTAGTTCCGGGGAAAAAAGTAGCCTTTTTTCATATATTCTACTGGTCGTTTCCATTTCAAAATTCACCTTCCACTGAAATAGATTTTCCATGAGATGGACTAAATTATTGCTCTCGATGCATAATCTATGTTGTGGTAATATGTAGGACAACAATAATTAAAATCCAAACATTGTAGTCATTTTAGACAGTGAATATAAATATTTGTTCTGAATAGTTTGAAGTGGTTTTTGTCTGAGGTTTATATCGATAGTTGGAATGTTCTCGTAAAACCGTGAAACCTGAGTGGTTTCTGATAGTTTCTGGCCGACAGTTCTCTTGTTTCCGTTCCCGAGAGGAAATGGGTGATACAGGGTGTAACAAAAATGTATGGCACAAAATCCAGGACACATTCCTCACATGTAGACGAAGAAATTATGTTATATGAACATAGGTCAGGAAACGCTTTGTTTCTTTATTATATCTCATTGTTTCCAACTCATTGATCACGGGAACACACAAGAACGGAACGTACCAGCATACCACATGCAACTCTTGCTCACAGGAGATGTTCAATATGCCCTCCGTGCGCATTGATACAGGCATCAACCCACCGTCGTAGTGAATCTCGGATGCGCTGATGTATCCCTGGAGGATTGCGTATGGTTTCTCAGCCTTCCATAATACGTGCACGGAGACTCTGAACATATTGTACTGGGGTTCAATACACAAGAGCTTTCAAATGCCCTCACAGATAAAAGTCCAGTGATTTTAGGTTCGGAGAGCGTGGAGGCCAGGCAATTGGTCCACCTCTACCTATCCATCTGTCACCAAATATGTTATTTATAAGCCAACGGACATTAACACAAAAATGAAGAGGTGCTCCATCGTGCATGAAGTACATGTTTTGTCGCACAGCTAAAGGTACATCTGCTAAGTCGCATGGCAACGGGGCCATGTAAAACAAAAACTATTTCATAATAACAACGTAACCAAACGTAATCAAGAGTGCATGTTCCCCATGTTTCTAACGTTCTATTCTTGTGTGTTTCCCAAGTTTAATGAGTTGGAGACAATGAGGTGTAACATGGAAACAAAGCGTTTCCGGACCCATGTTCATATAACATAATTTCTTCGTCTACGTGTGAGGAATGTGTGCCGTACATTTTTGTTACACCCTGTATACTCATCACTTGACTGCTGTGGGATGCTCCGCCTATGTACGTGGTGTGTGTGTGTGTGTGTGGGGGGGGGGGGGGGGTGACGTCATTCAAACTCCAAGACCTGGCTAATAGCTGGCCGACAGATATTGTTCATGTGGAGTAAGTTATCTCAATTTTTCTAGTGACATTTTTGTGGATGCTAATAAATTTCGTGTTCGTTGTTCTTTCGTTTGAGGCGTTTGGGCATCCTGGCCGTTTAGTCCCATGCTCCGGTTCCCCTCCTCATTCTTTTCTTGTATAATCTCTAAATATGCTACAATACCAGGCAAGTCTCCATCTGCATTTTACAAGCTTTAGAAGTATTCTTGCCATCTCCTCAGTGCTTCCTTGGCATCTACAATGGATTTCCCAGAATTACCCAAAACACTGCCCATTTCTCTTTCTCCTCAATTTATAAATTATTTCTAACATCCAAAAAGGCTTCCCTACCAATTGACATGGCGTTTCCCGTGTTATTGTGCAAGAAGTATTAGTGTGTGTATTTTGTAATGCAGGTAAAGATTGGGAAGAGGATGACTGTGGCCTTATGCTAGGAACCGTCCCGGCAATTACCTGGAGTAGAAGTGGGAAACCACGGAAAACCACTTCCAGTATGACGGAGGTGGAAATGGAACCCACCTCTTCTCAGTTTTGCCTCACGAGGTTGGGTGTACTTCGTTCCAGCCCTCCGACCAGCATTAAATTTCTTGGTAGAGCCAAGAATTGAACCCTGACCTCCGGGACGACAGCTAAGAATACTAGCCAATACACCAGGAGGTGGTCATTACTAATTTTAATTGCTCATTTGTATAGGTCGGCTTGGTAATTTGATGTCCTGGAAAGTATTTTCTGAGCCTTCAAAACGGATAACGCCATCTCTTTGACAAGCATGTCCCGCTATGGCCTATATATCAATCTGTTGAATCCACAGTGTATCGATTGTTCTTTAATTCTTGTATTTACACTTCACTTGACCACGTGAACATGGAAGTTTGTATACCCCAGACAAAGTCAGTGGGTCAATGGGATCTCTTGGGCTCCTAAGAATATCACTAATTTTTTTGTTTTGTATTGGCCTTTAAATACTGCAGTTTCTAAGGAAAAGCGCTTAAGTATTTTCTTAGCCTACTTTTCATATTTTGCAAAGAAGATGAAAAAGTAGACTTATGAGATCACCCGGGCTGATGAGTGTGTGTCTGTATGTGTGCGTGTATGTTCCTGTCAACTCCTAAACTGCTGCAGCTAAAAAAAACTAATTTGGTAGGTACGAGTAAAGATGCATACCAGGACATCTTATGGCCGTATTTGAAAATGACGTCCGTGTTACTAACTGATGAAAAATCTTAATTGAAATGGATATCTTGGAAGGTATGCATGGGAATTATTCCAAAATTGGCACACGTGTTGATAATATTATTTCTAATTAATTTTCAGGAGCTCATACATGACAGTGTTGCCAAAATGAGTCTACGCCTTCTGATGAGTCCACTTTTCAAATGCATATAACTTTCATACCTATAACCAAATTCCGTATGTGTTTTGTGTAGATATGACTGCGCATCCTTTAGAGGCACAAGGACTACAACTGTTAGTAGGGGGATGGTGGTGCTTCTACTTCACTTCAGAACATACATGTTGTTACTACTAAGCCTCAGCCATGTAATATTTGTCGATATCTCTCGAACGCATGGTCCGATGTTGACAAATGAGGAGTCGTTGGACTCAGGCTGACGCCCTCTTTCCAATGGACCATTCATTTCAACCCCTAAATAAAACCTACCCCTACTAGGGGGTGAAATTGTAATATTTTTAGAGAAAGTCTTTTTTCAAATGCGACATGTATGAGGTGCGCTGCTAAAATGAACTTAAACGTTGTTGCTCATATAACGCATGCGTTCTACAAGATGCCGCTATGGATGAACATTTTTGTTTTTGTTTTATACGCATGCGCACTTGGGATTTTTGTAAGAGGGCAAGCTCTTTGAAAAAAATGATTGATAAGAAGAGGTTTTGGTGGTGAGGAGAGAGCCAGATAGTCGCCTACTATCCTACGAAGTTTGCCGATATCTCTCGACCGCAAGGTCGGATTTGGACGTGGACGTGTCAAATCGCTTGTCTCAAAGCCCTATATATGTTATTAATAGGTTAAAGTTTTGAGAATGAGGAAAACAGGTTTTTGGGGGTAAAACCATGATTTTAGACATTTTCCGATATTTTACGAATGCATGGTCGGATTTGGTCCTATGACGTGTCAAATGGCTTGTCTCGAAACCCTCTTTATTTTGGTAATAGGATAGAGTTTTTGAGAATGAGGGAAACAGAATGTTTTGGGGTAAAACCGTGATTTTAAACTTTTTGCTATATCTCGCGAACCAATCATGCTAGAGACGTGTACGACGGGTCCAAGGACTCGGGCTGGCGTCCTCTTTGCTATGGACCATGCGTTATATTTTTTAAAAATTTGCAAACTCGATTTTGGGGTAAACACGTGTATTTTGTGATTTTTGCCGATATCTCATGAACCAATAATGCTAGAGACGTGTACGAGGTGTCCTAGGACTCGGGCTAACGCCCCCTTTCAAATGTGGTAGATATTTTTTTTCCAAAAAATAATTCACAAAGGGCCTAACGCCATACATGTTGAAAAAACTTTTTCTTTTTCTTTACCTGTTTATAAAGTTCATGAAGCGTGGTGGTTGAGAGAGACGATACTGCTGGGTGTGTCTGTTTCAATGAACCGGTCGCTGACCACGGTGGCTGTGTTCAATAGATCAATCGATATTTCGACGGGCCGGTTTTTGACAGAGCGAGGGTGCGTTTTTTCTGATACTTTACCCCGAAGGGGATCTCTAACGTGTAAACGGTAATGAGAACTTGGTTCTATGTTGGTCAAAGCGAGTACAGAAAACAAACTTGCAGAGGAGCAGGAGGTGAATGTCATTTGAGCTTATTGGAAGGCGCTGATCTGACTTGACAACAGGTGCAATGGAAAATGACAAAGACGCAGAGGACACTTGAAGGTGAAATAATCTGACCATCGTGGTGGCAGGGAAGAGCGAATACACGTGTGAGATGACATGTACGCTAAACAAGTTACATCCTGTTTGCTTTGTACGTGACAAAATGCAAGTTCATGTGAAATTTGATCTGCCACAGGTGTTCACTTTGGACGTTAGCTGTCCACGTGCATGATAACAGAATGTTCAAAGCGTGGGAAAAATGATTATACATGCAACGTAACATATATAAAGACATGTCGTTATCATTTCCTCTCTCACTTAGCCTTTGAACACATTGCGTTGTGTGAAACCCCTGGTCTTGTTTAACAGTTTTGGTGTTGGTGGAAAATACTTATTCTTGTTGTGAGGTAGGTATATATTTATTCATTTATACATTTATTGATTTATATATATTTACAAGCAATTATGTATTGATTAGATAATTATTGATTTTTTAATTTATTTGTTTGTAGATAATTGGTATACCTTACATGTCTGAGAGAGAAGATACCATTGCACTTTTGAGCCCACTAGAAGGAAACAGCAATAAGCCACTGCAAGTGAAGGTGGGATTATTTTTTTAAACTAACTTGTTTCATTTTCTTGTTTCATATTTTACTTTATAAAATGCATGTACTAACCTGAATTTAGGTATTTGTAACGGTTTATTTTATTTATTTTTAGAAACTTGGAATGAAAAGCCTTACTGCCGTAGCAGTTGCAGAAAACCTGAGACACAGTAAAGTGCAACCATTGTTTCCAGGCAGTGAACTATTTAAAACTCAGGTAAGACTAACATAAAATGCTATTCCATTTTACCACTACTGAAAACTGGTAGACAAAAAATTCATTACCTGTACATGACTAGGACGATGATTACTTTCTTGATTAATGGCTATGTTGTTGTTGACTGGGAAAAGTACAAGGCCATGTTGAATTTTCTAAAAACAAAAATTTAAATTTAATTTATGGGTGGTTCCCTATGGACTCAACGAATATCCACAGGTTTGAACATGATAATGTGAACAAAATGACATGACATTCATTTTTGTTTATATATTGGTTAAAGGGGGGATGTAAATGACTGTAGCTTTATAAAAAGAAAAGTACATGTGTTACTGCTAGTGCCAACATATAGTTTATTTTTAATGGTGTTTTGATTTATTAATGCCAATTAATGTTAACGTTTTATTTACAAGTATTGATTGATTGATTGATTGAGTGATGGGTTATTTTGTTGGTTTACCACGTGGGTTAAATTTAAAATCAGAACATGACCGTTGGTTAACATTTGAATCCTGGCCTGTAGGCTTTTTGTCGACACATGAACTTGCAAAAGCCGTTTTTTTTTACTTGAACCGAGAAGATGTGGTGCGCTGTGTGTTTTGTCGTATTGAACTTTCACGCTGGGAAGAAGGGGATGATCCCTTTAGAGACCATTTGCGATGGTCTCCTTGTTGTCCTTACATGCTTGGAAAGCAAGTGGGTAACCTACCCGTGCATTCATTTTACCGAACCACAAGACCATTGGCCGCTACTTACGTTGCTGAATCACAAATAAATAATAATGATGTATTGCCAGCCAACAACGGTAGTGTCGATATATGTGGTCCATATGCCATAGACAGTGTTGAATTGGCATGTGTTTTTGAAAAATTGGGAGTTTGCAAGACTAAAGCACTGGCACACCCAGAGTACAGCTCTGTTGAAAAACGTTTAGAATCTTATAAAAATGTTTGGCCATTAATATTAAAACACCTTACCAAACAGCTAAGTGAAGCTGGATTTTTTATACTGGTAAAGGGGATAAAACAATATGTTTTTATTGTGGATTTGCTTTAAAGGATTGGCAAATGACTGATGACCCTTTTGTGCAATACGCTCGTTGGTTACCTAACTGCAAATACATGGTGTTGCTTAAAGGTCAGGAATTTGTGAACACTATTCGTAAAGAAAACATGATTGCAGCACAAGACTTAAAAGTGCCTTAAGAGTTAGAACACGCGGAGCAAATACACGAGGCTGAAAGGAAAGACTTGTCTCACGAACAGATACAAAAGTGTGACCAACAATTATGTAAAATTTGTTATCAAGATGAACTAGGTGTTGTATTTTTGCCTTGTGGACACATGATAGCCTGTGTCAAGTGTGCATTAGAACTCAACACTTGTGCTATATGCAGAAAAGCAGTATCTGCTACAGTTAAGGCATTTCTTGCATAAATAGTAAAATTTATCAGCCATTCATAGTGCAAAATCCCAAATTGCATAATATTATTAAAGCTGTTTTAGAGTGTAATAGATATGCTTTTCTTTTGTTTATAGACTACTACAATGAATGTTTTGAATGCTGTGGGTCAAGCATGTGGCTTTGAGACAAAGAAGCTCAGCGAATTGCCAACGCATATTCCATTCCGCATTATCAAGATTCGGAAATTGAAAACAGCATATGGTGATCGTGTACTTTGTGTATGTGAAAACTTTGAGACATTTCTACCTATACGGTTTAATGATATGTCGGAGAGTGTTTTTGATGAAGTCAATAATGCTGTGAAACCTGTACATTTAATTTATGAAGGTTTTAAAAACAATAGGTGCATGGTTCGTTTTAATTAAATAAAAAAACAATTGTCGAATAATAATAATGGAAGATATAAGTGATGACAATGGACTGAAAGAAAAATATGTGTATGGAATAATAATGTTTTAGTTTTTAGTATTGTCTTAAAACATATTATCATGAAACCAAAAACATGTATATAAAGTTTGTAAATAAATGCAAAATGATGTTACAATGCTGTTTTATTTTATACAAAGTTAGTATATTTAACATTGCAGAGTATACATGATTATGACAATAGATGCACACTTAATACAACTCTTTCTCTCTTTACAATAGTCTGTTATAGTTTTAAACACAAGGCTTTTTGTAGATCATTTTATAGCAATGTCCATTCACTGTTGTTTTCGAAAACTGGGGAAGCCGCAATGGTTTTATAGGCATAAAAAACCTTATTGTTATTACTATTTAGTCACTTTTATCATCTTGCATATCAAGAGCAGATGACCTAGTTGTTCCACTCTTTAAAACGACGACAACAACAACACTACCTCTTGCACAGCTTGTGATGTTGATGGCTCTGGCGACGTGGTAGATGGATTAAAAATAACTTTTAGAACAGGGGTTAAACGTTGCTCATTAAACAATGCACTATTTTGAGTAGCAATATGGTTTTCTTGATTTTTTGTCGACGGCAACTGTGTTTCATGCAGTACACTACATTGATGATCACTGACACTTAAAACCTCACTATTTTTAATTTTTAGGTCACCATGACAATGTTTGGAACGTTGCTTTGAACAACGCCAAATAACAGTTCCATTTTTATTGGTTCGTTTCACAATATATGAATATCCTTTATAGTATGCGTAAGGCTTACCATACCTAGTCACTGATACTTCCATGTCAACTGTCAAGCATAGACTAAGCTCTAGTAAAGTCAACTTGGTAATAAGAATAATAGTTTAATGTGAGAGCAAATATGGATCCGAAGAGTTCAGGTAAAAGTGAAAGCAAATAAGCAAATATAAGAACCAAGAGTGGGGTTAAAAGTGGTCGCAAAGTGGTAGACCCATTACACAATAATTTCAGCACGACGAAGCTCTTGTTCAATTTCTTTGATTTCCAAATCGTGACCGGTATGCCCAGCTTGTTGTAAAGCATGCAATTGTCAAACCCGTTGAATTAGCTTACTGGGTTTGTTCCAGTATACAAATTTAACAAATGGATTTTTAGGTGTAAACAAAGCATTACCATTATCATCATCATCATCATCATCATCATCATCATTATCATGATCATCATGACCATCATCACTATTACTATATAGTCCTTTTTGATCCTCTTGCAATACCACTTTATTTATAGTCTGAGTTGATTTTGATAGTGTTGAAGGTTTCTTGGACGTTGACAACTGTCTTAACATGACTTTTTGAGGACATGATAAGTCCTTTAGAACAAACCCTGCTTTATCATTAGCCGCAATATCGTTTTCTTGAACTTGCTTTTTAGCATTTTGCTAATTGTTTGTAAACAGTAAGCGTGCTTCCTTTAGAGCACTACATTGATGAACACTCACACTTAAAACCTTTCCATTTTTACTTTTTAGATTACCCCGACATTTTGTTGACCTCTCTTTTGAGCATTGCCAGAATATTATTCCATTCACATTCTGGCGATTATAGTTATAGGAGTAGCCTTCATAGATTGCACGTAGCCTACCTTTGTTGGTAGTAATAAGTTCCATAGTAGAAACTGACCTGTCAGTACGATGTTCACACTACAAAGGTTACAACTGTTTTGCTGATGGAGTGCCCTAACATAAGCTTATATATTGGCTTATGTGTTGGCTTTTTGTGTTGGCTTTTCGTGTTGGCTTTTTGTGTTGGCTTTTCGTGTTGGCTTTTCGTGTTGGCTTTTTGTGTTGGCTTTTCGTGTTGGCTTTTGTGTTAGCTTTTTGTGTTAGCTTTTGTGTTAGCTTTTTGTGTTGGCTTTTTGTGTTAGCTTTTTGTGTTGGCTTTAGTATTGGCTTTTGTATTGGCTTGTTTGACACGTTATTTGTGTCAATGTATTTAGTGGATTTTTTTCTTTGTGTTGGAAAGTAGTTGAAAGAGAGGGAATATTTAAAGACTTAACCTCAGCTCACTAACCTAACTTTACCTAACCTAACTTTACCTAACCTAACTTTACCTTTCAACTCTCAGATGTTAAATAAATTCTGTGCATAGTCGAGTTGGAACCCAAGACCTCAGGGGTAAAAAACCAATTATTTTTGATGGCTTATTTTGGTAACTTATTTTGATGGCTAACCTAAGTTTACCTAACCTAACCTAACCTAACCTCAGCTCACTTTGGATATTACTAGTAAGTGTTCATATCCTCCGCTAGGTATCCTGCTATTAGTACAGGTAGTGCTCATATTTACCGCTAGGTAGCGGAAACATACTGTTGGTTTCTCAAATTGTTGTTGTTGTTGTTTTCTGCCAACAGGTGCTTACTGCGTATGACAAGGCTGTACACTCGTGGGTTAGACAGCCTTTCTTGCTAAGGGTCCCCTATATACCCTAAACATGGCTATACATTTTAGTTCTGATCATTTAGTGGTTAATTGTATACTGAGTTTTAATAGAGAACTTATACAAGCACGTCTTGCATGTGGTTAAATTTCACAAGTGTCACATGCAAGACGTGCTTGTATAAGGTCTCTATTTAAACTCAATATAAAATTAACCACTAAATGATCAGAACTAACATGTATAGCCATGATTAGGGTATATAGGGGACCCTTAGCAAGAAAGGCTGTCTAACCCACGAGTGTACAGCCTTGTCATACGCAGTAAGCACCTGTTGGCAGAAAACAACAACAACAACAATTTGAGAAAGCCAACAGTATGTTTCCGCTACCTAGCGGTAAATATGAGCACTACCTGTACTACTAGCAGGATACCTAGCGGAGGATATGAACACTTACTAGTAATATCCAAAGTGAGCTGAGGTTAGGTTAGGTTAGGTTAGGTAAACTTAGGTTAGCCATCAAAATAAGTTACCAAAATAAGCCATCAAATATAATTGTTTTTTTACCCCTGAGGTCTTGGGTTCCAACTCGACTATGCACAGAATTTAATTAACATCTGAGAGTTGAAAGGTAAAGTTAGGTTAGGTAAAGTTAGGTTAGGTTAGGTTAGGTTAGTGAGCTGAGGTTAAGTCTTTAAATATTCCCTCTCTTTCAACTACTTTCCAACACAAAGAAAAAAATCCACTAAATACATTGACACAAATAACTTGTCAAATAAGCCAATACAAAAGCCAATACTAAAGCCAACACAAAAAGCTAACACAAAAAGCTAACACAAAAAGCTAACACAAAAAGCCAACACGAAAAGCTAACACGAAAAGCTAACACAAAAAGCCAACACGAAAAGCCAACACGAAAAGCCAACACGAAAAGCCAACACAAAAAGCCAACACAAAAAGCCAACACATAAGCTTATGGTAGGTCACTCCATCAGCAAAACAGTTGTAACCTTTGTAGTGTGAACATCGTACTGACAGGTCAGTTACTACTATGGAACTTATTACTACCAACAAAGGTAGGCTACGTGCAATCTATCAAGGCTACTCCTATAACTATAATCGCCAGAATATGAATGGAATAATATTCTGGCAATGCTCAAAAGAGAGGTCAACAAAATGTCGGGGCAATCTAAAAAGTAAAAATGGAAAGGTTTTAAGTGTGAGTGTTCATCAATGTAGTGCTCTAAAGGAAGCACGCTTACTGTTTACAAACAATTATCAAAATGCTAAAAAGCAAGTTCAAGAAAACGATATTGCGGCTAATGATAGTGCAGGGTTTGTTCAAAAGGACTTATCATGTCCTCAAAAAGTCATGTTAAGACAGTTGTCAACGCCCAAGAAACCTTCAACACTATCAAAATCAACTCAGACTATAAATAAAGTGGTATTGCAAGAGGATCAAAAAGGACTATATAGTAATAGTGATGATGGTCATGATGATCATGATAATGATGATGATGATGATGATGATGATGATGATGATGATGATGATGATGATAATGGTAATGCTTTGTTTACACCTAAAAATCCATTTGTTAAATTTGTATACTGGAACAAACCCAGTAAGCTAATTCAACGGCTTTGACAATTGCATGCTTTACAACAAGCTGGGCATACTGGTCACGATTGGGAAATCAAAGAAATTGAACAAGAGCTTCGTCGTGCTGAAATTATTGTGTAATGAGTCTACCACTTTGCGACCACTTTTAACCCCACTCTTGGTTCTTATATTTGCTTATTTGCTTTCACTTTTACCTGAACTCTTCGGATCCATATTTGCTCTCACATTAAACTATTATTCTTATTACCAAGTTGACTTTACTAGAGCTTAGTCTATGCTTGACAGTTGACATGGAAGTATCAGTGACTAGGTATGGTAAGCCTTACGCATACTATAAAGGATATTCATATATTGTGAAACGAACCAATAAAAATGGAACTGTTATTTGGCGTTGTTCAAAGCAACGTTCCAAACATTGTCGTGGTGACCTAAAAAGTAAAAATAGTGAGGTTTTAAGTGTCAGTGATCATCAATGTAGTGTACTGCATGAAACACAGTTGCCGTCGACAAAAAATTAAGAAAACCATATTGCTACTCAAAATATTGCATTGTTTAATGAGCAACGTTTAACCCCTGTTCTAAAAGTTATTTTTAATCCATCTACCACGTCGCCAGAGCCATCAACATCACAAGCTGTGCAAGAGGTAGTGTTGTTGTTGTCGTTTTAAAGAGTGGAACAACTAGGTCATCTGCTCTTGATATGCAAGAGGATAAAAATGACTAAATAGTAATAACAATAAGGTTTTTATGCCTATAAAACCATTGCGGCTCCCCCAGTTTTCGAAAACAACAGTGAATGGACATTGCTATAAAATGATCTACAAAAAGCCTTGTGTTTAAAACTATAACAGACTATTGTAAAGAGAGAAAGGCTTGTACTCGGTGTGCATTCATTGTCATAATCATGTATACTCTGCAATGTTAAATATACTAACTTTGTATAAAATAAATCAGCATTGTAACATCATTTTGCATTTATTTACAAACTTTATATACATGGTTTTGGTTTCATGATAATATGTTTTAAGACAATACTAAAAACTAAAACATTATTATTCTATACACATATTTTTCTTTCAGTCCATTGTCATCACTTATATCTTCCATTATTATTATTTGACATTTGTTTTTTTATTTAATTAAAACGAACCATGCACCTATTGTTTTTAAAACCTTCATAAATTAAATGTACAGGTTTCACAGCATTATTGACTTCATCAAAAACACTCTCCGACATATCATTAAACCGTATAGGTAGAAATGTCTCAAAGTTTTCACATACACAAAGTACACGATCACCATATGCTGTTTTCAATTTCCGAATCTTGATAATGCGGAATGGAATATGCGTTGGCAATTCGCTGAGCTTCTTTGTCTCAAAGCCACATGCTTGACCCACAGCATTCAAAACATTCATTGTAGTAGTCTATAAACAAAAGAAAAGCATATCTATTACACTCTAAAACAGCTTTAATAATATTATGCAATTTGGGATTTTGAACTATGCATGGCTGATAAATTTTATTATTTATGCTAGAAATGCCCTAACTGTAGCAGATACTGCCTTTCTGCATATAGCACAAGTGTTGAGTTCTAATGCACACTTGACACAGGCTATCATGTGTCCACAAGGCAAAAATACAACACCTAGTTCATCTTGATAACAAATTTTACATAATTGTTGGTCACACTTTTGTATCTGTTCGTGAGACAAGTCTTTTCTTTCAGCCTCGTGTATTTGCTCCGCGTGTTCTAACTCTTAAGGCACTTTTAAGTCTTGTGCTGCAATCATGTTTTCTTTACGAATAGTGTTCACAAATTCCTGACCTTTAAGCAACACCATGTATTTGCAGTTAGGTAACCAACGAGCGTATTGCACAAAAGGGTCATCAGTCATTTGCCAATCCTTTAAAGCAAATCCACAATAAAAACATATTGTTTTATCCCCTTTACCAGTATAAAAATCCAGCTTCACTTAGCTGTTTGGTAAGGTGTTTTAATATTAATGGCCAAACATTTCTATAAGATTCTAAACGTTTTTCAACAGAGCTGTACTCTGGGTGTGCCAGTGCTTTAGTCTTGCAAACTCCCAATTTTTCAAAAGCACATGCCAATTCAACACTGTCTATGGCATATGGACCACATATATCGACACTACCGTTGTTGGCTGGCAATACATCATTATTATTTATTTGTGATTCAGCAACGTAAGTAGCGGCCAATGGTTTGTGGTTCGGTAAAATGAATGCACGGGTAGGTTACCCACTTGCTTTCCAAGCATGTAAGGACAACAAGGAGACCATCGCAAATGGTCTCTAAAGGGATCATCCCCTTCTTCCCAGTGTGAAAGTTCAATACGACAAAACACACAGCGCACCACATCTTCTCGGTTCAAGTAAAAAAAAACGGCTTTTGCAAGTTCATGTGTCGACAAAAAGCCTACAGGCCAGGATTCAAATGTTAACCAACGGTCATGTTCTGATTTTAAATTTAACCCACTTGTTAAACCAACTTGCTCACTTGTTGTATTTGGTACTAACGCCATGTGTTATATTAAAACTTATTCTTATTGTAAGTTATTAACGTTGCACAGAGTACTTTAAAGCACAATGTATGCTTGTTCACTGTCTGTTCATTACGTTAATGGCGCATGACGACACCTAAAAGCAAACAAAATAACCCATCACTCAATCAATCAATCAATCAATCAATACTTGTAAATAAAACGTTAACATTAATTGGCTTCAATAAATCAAAACACCATCAAAACTAACAGTAACACATGTACTTATTTTCTTTTTATAAAGCTACAGTCATTTACATCCCCCCTTTAACAAATATATAAACAAAAATGAATGTCATGTCATTTTGTTCACATTATCATGTTCAAACCTGTGGATATTCGTTGAGTCCATAGGGAACCACCCATAAATTAAATTAAATTTTTTGTTTTTAGAAAATCCAACATGGCCTTGTACTTTTCCCAGTCAACAACAACATAGCCATTAATCAAGAAAGCAATCATCGTCCTAGTCATGTACAGGTAATGAAATTTTTGTCTACCAGTTTTCAGTAGTGGTAAAATGGAATAGCATTTTATGTTAGTCTTACCTGAGTTTTAAATAGTTCACTGCCTGGAAACAATGGTTGCACTTTACTGCGTCTCAGGTTTTCTGCAACTGCTACGGCAGTAAGGCTTTTCTTTCCAAGTTTCTAAAAATAAATAAAATAAACCGTTACAAATACCTAAATTCAGGTTAGTACATGCATTTTATAAAGTAAAATATGAAACAAGAAAATGAAACAAGTTAGTTTTAAAAAATTATCCCAACTTCACTTGCAGTGGCTTATTGCAGTTTCCTTCTAGTGGGCTCAAAAGTGCAATGGTATCTTCTCTCTCAGACATGTAAGGTATACCAATTATCTACAAACAAATAAATTAAAAAATCAATAATTATCTAATCAATAAATAATTGCTTGTAAATATATATAAATCAATAAATGTATAAATGAATAAATATATACCTACCTCACAACAAGAATAAGTATTTTCCACCAACACCAAAACTGTTAAACAAGACCAGGGGTTTCACACAACGCAATGTGTTCAAAGGCTAAGTGAGAGAGGAAATGATTACGACATGTCTTTATATATGTTACGTTGCATGTATAATCATTTTTCCCACGCTTTGAACATTCTGTTATCATGCACGTGGACAGCTAACGCCCAAAGTGAACACCTGTGGCAGATCAAATCTCACATGAACTTGCATTTTGTCACGTACAAAGCAAACAGGATGTAACTTGTTTAGCGTACATGTCATCTCACACGTGTATTCGCTCTTCCCTGCCACCACGATGGTCAGATTATTTCACCTTCAAGTGTCCTCTGCGTCTTTGTCATTTTCCATTGCACCTGTTGTCAAGTCAGATCAGCGCCTTCCAATAAGCTCAAATGATATTCACCTCCTGCTCCTCTGCAAGTTTGTTTTCTGTACTCGCTTTGACCAACATAGAACCAAGTTCTCATTACCGTTTACACGTTAGAGATCCCCTTCGGGTTAAAGTATCAGAAAAAACGCACCCTCGCTCTGTCAAAAACCGGCCCGTCGAAATATCGATTGATCTATTGAACACAGCCACCGTGGTCAGCGACAGGTTCATTGAAACAGACACACCCAGCAGTATCGTCTCTCTCAACCACCACGCTTCATGAACTTTATAAACAGGTAAAGAAAAAGAAAAAGTTTTTTCAACATGTATGGCGTTAGGCCCTTTGTGAATTATTTTTTGGAAAAAAATATCTACCACATTTGAAAGGGGGCGTTAGCCCGAGTCCTAGGACACCTCGTACACGTCTCTAGCGCTATTGGTTCATGAGATATCGGCAAAAATCACAAAAAACACGTGTTTACCCCAAAATCGAGTTTGCAAATTTTTAAAAAATATAACGCATGGTCCATAGCAAAGAGGACGCCAGCCCGAGTTTTTGGACCCGTCGTACACGTCTCTAGCATGATTGGTTCGCGAGATATAGCAAAAAGTTTAAAATCACGGTTTTACCCCAAAACATTCTGTTTCCCTCATTCTCAAAAACTCTATCCTATTACCAAAATAAAGAGGGTTTCGAGACAAGCCATTTGACACGTCATAGGACCAAATCCGACCATGCATTCGTAAAATATCGGAAAATGTCTAAAATCATGGTTTTACCCCCAAAAACCTGTTTTCCTCATTCTCAAAACTTTAACCTATTAATAACATATATAGGGCTTTGAGACAAGCGATTTGACACGTCCACGTCCAAATCCGACCTTGCGGTCGAGAGATATCGGCAAACTTCGTAGGATAGTAGGCGACTATCTGGCTCTCTCCTCACCACCAAAACCTCTTCTTATCAATCATTTTTTTCAAAGAGCTTGCCCTCTTACAAAAATCCCAAGTGCGCATGCGTATAAAACAAAAACAAAAATGTTCATCCATAGCGGCATCTTGTAGAACGCATGCGTTATATGAGCAACAACGTTTAAGTTCATTTTAGCAGCGCACCTCATTCATGTCGCATTTGAAAAAAGACTTTCTCTAAAAATATTACAATTTCACCCCCTAGTAGGGGTAGGTTTTATTTAGGGGTTGAAATGAATGGTCCATTGGAAAGAGGGCGTCAGCCTGAGTCCAACGACACCTCATTTGTCAACATCGGACCATGCGTTCGAGAGATATCGACAAATATTACATGGCTGAGGCTTAGTAGTAACAACATGTATGTTCTGAAGTGAAGTAGAAGCACCACCATCCCCCTACTACTGTTGATAAATGCTCCATATAAATTTATATTCTAGTCACAATATATCATAAAGCATGCATGTCAACATTTCTAATTTTTGCACACGTATAGTAACTTATTGAAATTGTAGCTTAATTTGGAGTAACCGATATACGATAGTGCTGCCAACATGATTCTACACGTGCTGAGAGTATCAATGTTTAACCGCAGGTAACTTCCATATTAATAATAAGATTTCTTCCAAACCAAGCACATTTTTAGACTATAGAACATAGTATTCCAGATTAATTTTGAGTAACTCTGACATGACAGTGTTGCTTACTTGATTCTACGCGTGTTGATAAGTTAAATGTATAACTGCACGAAATTTCCATACTACAGTAACTAACGGACACATCCTTATTTTATACATGCACTGTATGCTTTAGGACATATAATTAGGGCTACCAACTGTGTATAACAAGCTCAAGTATTTTGAACGTTTTAATATTTCTGAATATGTGCACTGAATACCCTTCAAATTTAGCAAACTGTAAGTCCAAGACGTTTTAGACATATTTAGAGTAAATCACCATAGTAAGTGCTACCAACATAGTTCTTTGCTAGCGTATACGATCAACATTCAACTGCATGTAACTTCCATAGTAACCACTGAATTTCAACCGAATTTTCGTATTTGTAATCTGTGTTTAAAGGGGTATAACACGGCATATTTGTGGAGTTATCAGAGCTACCAACTATAGATAAATGCTCTCCATAATTTCGAACCGTAGGCTCAATGTATTCGGGAAAACAGTAAAAAATTCGGAACGATAATTTTGCAGGTTTTTTTCGAGCCACCCATGCGTTACAGTGTTGCCAACATAATTCTACGCGTGCTGATAGGTTCAATGTTTAACTGCATCTGAGTTCCAGAACATTTCATGGCTAACTAACAAATGCTATATATTGTGTGTATGCTGTAAGGGATATATTTGTGCGCATTTTCAGAGGCAGCAGGCCTACCAACTACCTAATAACTCTCTCTGTGCATTTGCGTAGACACTAAGTATATCAGTATCTCAGAATCCATTCAAGGAAACTATTTCAAAACTGCAGTGCACTATTAGGCTACAATATTTTATGTATATTTTGAACAATCATGATTGCCAGTATTACAAACTTAATTTCATCATTTGTCTAGATAGATCTACATAGATCAATTATTGGTATGAATCTTAAATTTTAAGAAAAGTAGGCTTAATAGTTCGTCACGGAACTACTTGTTCCCATTCTGTCCGTGACACTTGTTGTGTGGAAGTGTGCTTAGTCATTTGCTTGTGTTTCCTTTTCCTCCCCAAGTTGGCTGTCCTTAGGTGGACGTGTCACTTGGCTAATATTGGAATTAGAGTAGCCATTTGTGAGTTATGCTGATGTAACATGCTCTAATTTCTCCTGTAGTCATTTTAATTCTAGTGGTCGCAAATTGTTTTTATGGAAGAATTCGAAACCAAGGCTCTATAGAACGCTATGAAAAGCCCTCTACTGTTACGTATAGGATACATTTGTTATATATTGAGATTTGAAGCCATTCCTTTTCAGTGTAGCTCATACAAAAGTTTCCATTTGTAGCTCTTCAGTCGGTCAACGCGATTGTGCCCAATGAATGGGCGAGGTACAGGATAAATAACCCCTGGTACTACAGCCCGTAAAGAGCCTAGGCCTACCAAGCAACCGCTGCCCAGCCATTTGGCCTGCAGATATTGGGGTGACACGTGATCAGCACATAGGGTCCCCTCAGCCATTAATCTTGGTTTTCGTGATCGGGGCGCTGCCTCACTGTCAGACAGCTACTCAATTGTCCTCACGAGGCTGAGCGCACCCCGTTCCAGCTCTCACGTCAGTTTCTAAAATCCCTGACGTATCCGGGAATCGAACCCGGGGCCTCCGGTTGAGAGGCAAGGGGGTACAAGATATAAATATGTAAACACACTCCTGCAAAAATTACATGTATTAATTAAATTATCACAATTATCCTAAATTTCCCCTATTTAATTGTGTTAATTTAATTAATACATGTAATTTTTCAAGGAGTGTGTTGACATATTTATATCTTGTAAACCGCCCATTCATTTGGCACAATAGTTTTGACTGACTAAAGGGCTACAAATGACACATTTGTGATATGAAAACACGGCATTGAAGCTCTGGAAGAACTCTTCAGTCATCTAAACATAATCCACCCAAATATTCAATTCACAATGGAACTAGAATCGAACCGTCGCCTTCCATTTCTTGACATATTGGTAATGAAGAATGAAGGCCACATCCTGTCACATATTGTCTATTGGAAGCCTACCCACACCGACAGATAATTACATCGGAAATCAAACCACCAACCCAACCACAAGAGAACCACCATCAAAACGCTAATGGACCGAGGCTATACCCCTATAGAAAGATAACAACCTACAAGAAGAAAGAGAGCCTGTTGCATCATTTTACAAATTACAATTGGGTACAACCGTGCTCACCAACTAAAAAGCATTTAAATTTTGTTTACTAAGGCAACACTGAAAAATAACTTCCACACGATAACGTTAAACAATCATCAACGCCACCATTACAATTGAACATTTCTGTGCTAGAATATATAAAATTTAGTATCGGTTAATTATTATGACTCCACCCATAGCCTAGATAGCGTCATTCTCTAACGAGTCACGGGACTTTATTTTAAGAAACGTTGAAGGCACGACTTCCGTAATTTATGAACATTAAGCTCGAAAATCCAACGATAGTAGATAAATATAATTATGGTAGTTCATTTTACGAAGCGTAGGGTTAGGAGAAATAACAGGTAGTTCCGTGAAAAACAAAATAGCCTATTTTCGTATACTGGTTATTGCCATTTACAAACTCTGCCACCTAATAAAGGGTTTTCCATATGAAGTACTAAATAGCATTTGGTGCACGATCTACATTGTGATAGTCCCGCGGCGCAGCGTGCTCGTTACATTGTTCACCACGGCCGTGAGGGCACTGGCATTGAGTCCGGAAATCGCAGATTTGAATACCGGCACTGACAGTGGCTATGTGAGTATGGTTTTCCCCAGGTTTTTGCACACTCCCTCCAGGAACATTTTTGGATAGTACCTTCCTTCAAGTCCCGGGAAAACTACCTCATTCCCGTCCCTAATGCAGTTACACTCACTACAACAGCCATCACATAAATACTGGTTGCCAGACAAGTTCAACACACATACCACTACACGGGGCTGATGACCAAGGTGTCCAAGGCCCCGAAAATGAATTAATACCAACAACAATTATTACATTGTGATGACTTATAAGGGAACAATTTCAAATTCAAAACGGAGTATTCAAACGTTCAAGTCATTTCAGACAGTAAACATAAAAATAATATTTTAAGAAATCAAAATGGTCTTACTATGGTACTAGTGCATGTCCTATCTTCAATCAAAGCGTTCATGGTTACTCACAGCAACACACCTCCAGCATATGTGTCCAAATTTATACGGTGATAATTATCTTCAAAATCACTAAGGAATTGTGTACCAGAATATCTAGGTCATGGTACTGGTTTATCAACTTATCGTGAGCCGGTTTCAATAGAATATTAGTAACAATTGTTCCTTTTCAGAAATGAAAATGGGTATAATCTATAATGTAGGCTACGATACCTACAATAGAAAATTGGGGTAGAAGACCTTGGTATTCCACCACTTAAAACAATCTCCACCACCACTACCACTCCAATAAAAATGAAAGTGTTAGAATATATAACTTTCTGTATCGGTAAATATGACTCCTCCCGCGAGATTGCATCTTTCTGAAACGAGTCACAGGAGTTAATTTCCAGAAAAGTCATATCCTCGTCCTTTATAATTTACAAAACGTAAACTACAGAATTCAGTGTCATTAGATAATGATTATTATAATAGATCATTATACGAAATTTCTTTTCAATCGCGTAAATAGCCTGCGGGAAGTAATAATTATGTTTTTAAATTTTTGAACTGACGCTTATCCTGATTTTTTTTTAAATAGTCTCAATGTGTAAATCTACGCTCGGAAGACGGAACTAGTTTCTCAAGTCGCTGACATGTAAGAGCCCTTGGTCTAGCTGCTTGCCTCTCACCAAAGTGGACTCCCAGTTAATGCATGTGAGATTTTCTAAGTTTTAAAGTCACGTCCAGCGGTTTGGATTCCACGTAGAGAGAAGTTATCGTGGGTTTTGCTTACGAGGTCAAGAATCCGGCAGGGGACGATTACCCTACTAGTTAAGGCAGCGGTATCAAGGTCACTGTGTTACCTGTTTTTGCAGTAGAAGTCGCAGCCCCTATGAGTGGTGTTATTGCCCCACTGCTGGTTTTCTTACTCTGTCTTTACGTTCTGGGGCTATGCCAATGATATCACTGGTGATGGGTGATCTCCCGTACTTTCTACACATCATCTGTGTAAAGGCCCTTCTTCGCTGCTACTCGTAACTACCTCCAGAAACGCGTAGCTTAAGGCATGACTCACCAGCTCAACTGCTCCTTGGTTGATCAGCTATGAGGGAGCTGAACGAATGCTCGGTGCTAGAGGGTTGAATGGTAGATGATGTCGATGTTATTGGTTTTCCGTCCCTTTTAACTAATGCGGCTTTATAGATGCCAGGGTGCCAGAATTTTGACCCGAATGGGATCTTCACCGTGGCAGCAGATCTACTGACACGGCTCCCTCGCATGTATGCACCCTCAAATGGCAACTGACAGCGCCAGGATTTGATCCTGCAACCTTGGGAACAGCAGGCGAGAACGTTACTGCTGTGCCTCGTGGCTAGTCAAATGGGAGATGACACTACCTTCCACGCCGTAAACCAATCGGAGAAAGCCACGCTTCCCTGTCGAGACAGAGTGCGAGTAAATGGGGATTGCTCGGATTGGAGAATTGAGCTCACTGGAACTCACCTGATGGGTACGGTTTAGATAAGTTTGCCTTGAGGCGCGTACGAGCAGCAGTTCAGTTCTAGGCTGTCCTGAATCCCAGAGGCTATCCTGCTTGAGACTTTCCACTTTCACAGCAAACAAATAGTGCAAATTTTAGAGCCCCAACAATGATCTAACCCGGAACTAGTTCAGGCTAGTCCCATTCACTAACAGATTTCAGAAAGAATGAATGAGTGTTGCAGCTATCAATTTGTATAGGCCTACCTCCGTGTTTGCCGGCGCTAGTTGCGTACTAACGGAGAACACGAACTAGATGCTGCATTTCAGGTAACAGTGGCAGATTTTGGTTCTGTACACCATGAATGCATTGTGAAAGATAATTTAAAGAATGCGTGTGTGTGTATATGAGTAACATCTACGGGGTTTGCGGAGGGGGAGAGGGAGGGGGTGGATTGGTGGCGTCCGAGAGGCGGGTCTTTCGAAACGAATGCAGCGTCACGTTCGTTTAAGAGCTATTCTGAAACAGTTACGAAATTAGTTGGCGCTCTCCCGGCGGGCCAGCATTTTGTTATGGCGATCAATACGGTATCCAAGTTGCTTCTAATCTAACTTGTTTGTTTACCGACTTCCCTTGTGTTCACAACACAATGAAAGCGCAAAACAAAGCTAGACACTGCAACTTGGGGGTAAATAGGCAGCAATATGTATTGAGGAGGAGAGAGGACGACGACGAGGAAGGAGGTAGGAATGCTAAGTACAGGATGACTTGATGTATTGTATACATGTATCACAGTGGTAGGGGAAGCTAGGCAGCAGTCTCCTCAGTTCTGGCCGGGATGTTTACGAATGCAAGAGACAATTACCAAGTAATCTCTCTTGTAGAGAGGCGGGGGCCCTCAAGTTTGTTTTATCGATTCTCTTTGTTTCTCCACATCGTTAATGGCTCCAAAAACTCATTTCAGTACTGATTAAAACTTGGAATAAAACAAACAATGAATTAAAAGCTTATTAAAAGCACGAAAAAGAACATGAAAACTCCGAGCCGGCAGCAACTGTGAGTTCTCCCCCTCCCCCCATTGCTTACTTCTTTGCTGCTCAAAGTTTGTACTGGGTTAATTTATTATCCGTCTTGGTGTGCACCAGAAGTCAATGTGAGCCTAGTGGATATCCCCGTGTGCTTCGCTTTAGCACGCACATATGACTTGTTCATCTTGGCTCCGCGTCCTTGGAGTGTGGAATTACTGAGTGAACTTGTAAGCCGAGCTAGGATTAGAAAGAACTTGGCTGTGACATTGACACTGTGGAAATAGAAGTGGGAAAGTAACCAAAGACAGTTCTAGGGTGGTTGAAATTACCTCTATGCTATTGTCCTCATGAGGATTAGTGCACCTCGTTTCAACCCATTTACAAAGATAATACTCCTTGACAGAGCCGGGAAAGGAATCCGGGATCTTTGGGCCAGGAGTATTAATGCTTAGCTCTTGACACGATCTGCGGCAAGAATAACAGGAAGGGAATATGATCCCTGACAATCATAGATTAATTATGTCGGAATTTACAAATATGCATCATCAGATTACCTCGTGGTGTAGTGGTTACCATTCTTGGATGTCACCCCAGAGGTTCAGGGATCGATTACCGCCTCTGTCAAGAAATGTAACTCAGATATCAGGGCTCAAACGGGGTAAACCCAGCTTCATGAGGTAGAACTGAGAAGAAGTGGGTTCGATTCCCATCCCAGCTATCCTAGAAGTGGTTTTCCGTGGTTTCTCACTTCTACTCCAGTCAAATGCAGGGATGGTTCCTAACTTCAGGCCATGGTTGCCTCCTTCCCAATCCTAGCCCCAGTCACAAATACACACACTACAATGACACAGGAGTAGAGGGCGTACGCCGATTCTGCCGCACCCATTTTATTTGTACCCGACTGTACTTGTCCTCACTTATGTAATATTTCTGATGTCTCGTGAATCAATAATGCTAGAGACCGGTATCAGGTGTCGAATTACTCGTAACGACCCCCCCCCTTTCCCATGAATGACTTACTTCACCCAAAAGCAAAACTGCAAGGTTATCAATTTTTACTCCCCCTGATATCTTTGGAACCCATTATGTTAAAAAGGCGTGCCATAGTTCATTTTACTCGAGATGAATCCCCTCGAGATGAAGCCTCCTTTGCCATGGACTACTTTTTTTTTCAATTTTACCCAAAGGGCTTAACCACATGGGAGATACCCATTTTTATTTGTACGCGACTGTACGTTACTGTTAGCTTGTGACTAGTGGTGAGACTCTTGCGGTCTTTTTAAATGCTAATTTATGGATTATTTACTCTTGATTAGTCGATAGACATGAATACCTGTTTATTATTATTATTATTATTAGGTAATTATTGATTGATTGGTTGTGATTGTTAGCGCGAAAGAGATATTTTCCCTAGGCGAGAAGGAAGGATACTATTAGTAATTGGTCGGTAGCTAACCGCTAATTATTATTATTATTATTATTATTATTATTATTCACAGGGTTAGCCAGGTCAATAATGCGGTTATTATTAGCAGTATAGGCATTTTCAGTTAGGCTTGGGACCATGCTATATAACCCTATTACCTTGTTATCCACATACTATTTGTAGAGGTATCAGTACTAAAATGAGGATGTTTCACATGGGAACCGCTTTCCATTAAAGTCATAATATCCCTGTTTAGAGCGTGGCACTATCGACATAACCACATGGTGTTTATTAGCAGGATCTGCCTCTTGTTTAGGATCATTTAATGGGGTGGTCTTGGCCTTGGCCATTAATGCACGTCCAAATACATCCATAGTAATACTGTCCCTGTCACAGAGCTTTGGTTCCGTGTATCTAGATAGCCTACTAGCATCTTTTCCAATTAGTTAATATGCAGGTTATTAAGCAGCAAGAGTCACTCCCCGTGGGGTACATGGTTTCCCAATCTTTCCTACATCACGCGAACAACGTCACGGTTCACTGTTTCCGTCTTCAATTCGCTGCAACAATGTAGGACCCTCAGGATGTGGAAAGACCAACCTTTGGCTCACGCTCATCACGGCTCCAAATGGTCTGCGTTTTCAAAATATCTGTATTTTCGCAAAATCACTCTATTAACCAATCTATGTGTTCCTGGATCATGTCATGTCTGAACTACGGGCCGAAAATATGGGTTATTTCACGTTTTCAATGCAAGAAAATGTTATTGCACCAGATGCTATAAGACCTGATTCGATAATGGCAACAAATGCTTATAGACGTGAATATAAACGATCTGAACCAGTCAATGCCAATAAAAGTACTAAATATAGAACCATCATTTCAAAATTATTTCCAACCACTGACAGTATTCTTCGTGGACCCTCAGCTTCAGGGGTTGCATTTAAACAATTAAACCGCTCGTTGATATCACCTACTGGCATAATCCCAGTAAGCTAGTCCAACGGCTTCAACTCTTACATGCTTCACGGCGACTTCAAAAGTCTAAAAGTGCTTCACGGCAGGCTGGTCATTCCGGTCACGATTGGGACATCCAGGAAATTGAACTTCGTAATGCTAAAATTATTGTCTAAACCTTCACCAATTAAAGTGAGCATAGCTCATGAGTTACACACCCCTGCCAGGCGTCACTATCAGTGACTCAAAGTTATTTCACGTGATTTGGATGATTTGTGGCAACCTGATTTGTTTGAAATGATTCCCTACGCTAGCGTTAACGATGGTGTACGCTATATGCTCACCTTCATCGATGTTTATTCCAAAATGGCCATTGTTTAACCAGTGAGTCGCAAGTCTGGCCCTCTGCTAACCAGTGCATTCAAGAGTATTATTCAACAATCTAAACGTCAACCTTAGCTTCTGCAAACTGACCAGGGAAAATAATTTTCAACACTGATTTCTCTAGCTTCCTCAAATCTTCGGGCATTTACCATTACACTACGTATAGCAATCTAAATGCTAGTGTTGTCGAGCGTTTTAATCGCACGCTAAACACAAATATGTGGAAAGAGTTTACGGCTCGGGCAGCCTATCGCTGGATAGACTTAATACCTGAGTTAGTGTCACGTTACAATGACACCAAACATCGAACTATTGGGTCAAAAAATATTCCACGGATGGATAAACTCTCTAATCATATCAAAACAGCCTATCCTAAACGCCATCGACTTAAAATCGGTGACCATGTCCATTTCAGCATGTTCAAGTCTGTTTTCGTCAAAGGATATACGCCGAATTGGAACACGGAAATATTTCGTATTCGTCAAGTCTACCTCGACAGCTCAGCAACGAATTTACTGCAAGACCTCAACAATCAATCTATAAGAGATCGGTTTTATCTCCAAGAACTCCAAACAAACAGCGTTTCTAAAACATTACCTTGTCGAAAAAGTGTTAAAACAAATGGAAACAAGTTGTATGTCAAATGGCTGGGGTTTAGCCCAGCCTTTAACTCTTGGATCAAAGAAAGCGGATTTTGTGTATACCGTTTGTTATTTAGTAACCAATAAACCCAAGAACAAGTAGGGAAATGGTCAAAGACATGCCAGTGAGAATAATTGTAGCCTGTAATAATTCTTTCTCTCTCCCTGCCTGGCTACATTACGTCACTCACGGTAAACAACACTTTCCAGGTCTGTAACCTAACACCCCTACTATCTTACAGTCTCGACGACAGGTTTCCCACGGTCTCCAAACAGGAATATTGTTTAAGCTGTACCGTGACCTTGAACAATCGCCACGTGCAGCTACCACCATGGCAGTGTGTGTTAAAACACACCTGCTTGTTAAATATTAACTATTAACTAATTAGCCGTTGACTAATTAAAAATATTCCTTCTGCCATTCTTCCCGCCTAGGAAAAATATCTCTGTCACGCTAGCAATCACAACCAATCAATAATTAGCTAATAATTAGTAGTTATGCCCTTTTGGGACAAATCTAAAAAAGTAAATAGTCTACGGTAAATAGGGCAATGCATGGATTAATTCTGCCCCTAGTACGCCTTTCTAAAATTACGGGTTCCAAAAATATTAAGGGGGGATACATTAATGACATAGAAGTTTTGTTTTTTGGGTAAGTTAGTGGTCCATGTGAAAAAGGAGAAATATCCCATTAAAACGAACCGTCACATAACTCTCTACGATTAATAGTTCGAGAAATATCGGCTAAAGTCGGGCACGGTCACCGTGGCCGGTGACATGCCCGTTGACGCCGAATTCCTGTCATATCTTGACTCACTGGTTATCAGAAACATTCTACATACACCCAAGTACACGGAACTGATTGGACACCTTGTTGTAAAGCACGTAATTAACAACGAATTTTCATCATCGTCATCTTCTGTACGTCAGTTCTTGACGATGCAGCCACACGTCTCTCTGTCTTGAGCTAGGCATAGTCTAACCTATTCATCTAGAAAACGTTGCTGAAGTAAGACGCTTTCCAACAATGTGTCCTTCGAAAATGTTACAAAGGAAGGTATTGTGCCGCAAAATACTACCTTACGTTTTTACACTTTCACGATAAGTCTTCCTTTCTCAGCACATCTTTATTTCAGTGATCTACATCCATATTTCAGTCGCTTCGAGCTTTCTGTTCTCTTGGATTCACATTGCCCAGTTTTCACTTCACGCTTACAAAGGACATTTTGTATTTCTAAACTAATCTGCTTGTTGACAAGCAAGTGACTTTTATTCTTGCAAGCCTGTTTTGCCATGTTATTCACCGTCTTTCCTCAGGAAACTTGTATTGGTTTATGTGGTAAGTACAGCGATATAGCACAACGTCTTAGCTAAGCCACACTTGGAAAAAAGGAATCAAATCATTATTTGTATTGTTCATTTCGTTCGATATTCTGATCATTTGGTCACTAGTGTAGTCACGCGAAGCTGATTGGAAAGGAAGAATTTGGTTTAGAGAGTTTTATCTGCAATACCAAGAGATTTGTCCACGGTGATTTCAAGAATTCAGAAGACGACGTGCTAGAAACGTCCTGTGATGAAAATGAGGTGAAAAACAAAACTTATAGCTTTAATTGGCCGTTAATATCACCATTATAGGTCTCGGGAACTCCTTTCTACGTGGAATCCGAACTACCGGGCATGATACTTCACCTCGAAAATTCTACATGAATTAACTGGGAATTGAACCCGGTCCTTGGTGCTCAATTCGTTATACATGTATTTCTCCAGAACAAGGAATAAGGAGTGTATACCTATTCGAAGAAGCCTACTGCATGTATTGTTAAGACGAATCTTCGGCACTACTCTTCTGTAAATGGTTATCGGGGGGTTAGGGTATATCATTTACAGTCTGTTCTTTTGCCTCACAACTAAATGGTTATGTAACTTGGTGAGCGTAAAATGAAGCGATTTGCAAACGGCGTCTTTACTACCAATGCTGCCAAATTAATGTTCTTGATTTATCCTCAAAGTATTGAACTAGGCAGTGGAAATGAATGTTTAATTTTAAATCGATTAAGGTTAGGATTACTGACATATTCAGAACCTCTACAAAGTAATACGTTTACATTAATGTTGGTTTTCTGTGGACGAACACTGCTGAATTCTTGTAAAAAGGAAAAACTCGTAAAACTACTGCTTTGGATAGTTGATGGTGAACCCTTCAGAATAGCAGTGTTTATGTGCAAGAATCTTGATCAAGGGGTCGCGCTCAGTTCATAGTGTGATGTTTACGTCCGCCAAACAACATGCTCTACTGAGGCAAGGGTCATAGGATTAAAACTATAATTAAGAAAGTGAGGAGACAAGACGTAAAATATTAACAAGATTTAATGACTAATTGTGCATAAAAAGAAAATAAACAACAATAATAAACAATATCCTCCCTGAATTTTCCCATGACAGGAACATCTATCAATGTTGAGGAGTCAGACGGATCTCCCCCTTTTATAAAAATGTGGATCCATGTTCCACTGCCTTGCATTTGAATTTTATGTACGCGTGATGACTAACTACGAGAAATGAGTACTTGGATGACTGTTCGTTTACAACGGGTTAACAGCCACGGTGCTCACGAACAATCATCGCGTAAATCAACGTTTATGGATATGGGCATGACATTAATAAAAACCCTTAAAATCTAATGCTGACACCCATACTACAAATCTACTATTTACAGGAATCTCCCTGAGACCCTCATTAGTGCGATGACGCACTTAACAAGCTGAGCTGCCAACCTGGCCAATTGCTCAATAAACACACAAGGAAAGACAGCATTGCACGTGACTTCACGGGTCACTGATATGGAAAATAAACCTGGAATAAAACCAACAATAACAAAAGCCTGGCCGGCTAAGATTACTTTATATGAACAAAACTGCATGTTAAGGTAACGCTTCGGAGATTATCGTGATTCGTAGGCAACTCCCATTTATTTAAACAATTTTTACCATTGATCAGTTCTTATTCTGTATTTCAAGTAATTACGGAGTCAGTAAGCGCTCCTCACTAATGACCTTGCTTGCAATGGTTCAGACCGCCTTGTGAAACATCTCCCCTCTTCAATACTCGTCATGTCCCAACTCCAGTGTATATAAATAACCGACCAGCTGTGCCGTTATCTCAAGGAACCAACAGCAACAAAAATCTCAACCACCTCAACACATGGTCAGACAATAATCAAAATATCCACAATTGCCCTCGCAAGGTTACAATATGGATCTGGCACCACGCTGACAGAAATCAGTCTAAGCTGAAAATCCCGCTTGTAATGACCACAAAATACACACAATCACACATCTGGGAATGACATGACGATTTTCACACAGGTCTGCTGAATAGATGCTCGCAAACATTTAAAAAAAAATTACAACCTACGATAGAGCTGATTGCTCTTCGTCACAAATTACATTGCTCCAAAGGCAATAATCTCATTGAATCTGATCAATAATAAACCTTAAACAATTTAATTACCCTCCAATCTACTGTATCATTATATTAACTCAGTCCTACTTCTGAAACACAACATATCTCCGAGAGACGTTTTTAACCGCATTGCGAACATATGCAAACACGGCCGTTCACATATCTACTTTAGTTAAAACAACAAACAAAAACAAGACCCTTCCACTAATAACATATGCGAGCTGTTTCCATGCAAAAGGTGTGTCAGATCAAAACTAAAATACTACGTTAATCAAACAAGCAAAGTATTTACAAAAATATGTCCCATAAACCATAAGTTAATTTATCAAATAATAAAGAATATTATATTGTACTCATCTCTCGCTCAGTCACCCGTCAAAGAACATCAGCTGCCATCTCCCAATTGAATGCTTCTTATCTCATCTCAGCCATCTGGACGGAGTGTTGAGAATTCCAAACTTCTTCTATGGTAATCGATGTCATCTCTCGTGCTGATTCAGAAAGTTAGATTAATATACACTTGATATCTGACTACTAAATTCGCCGTTCCAGGTACTACTTTCCCCGTAACAGTTTGTTGGCGAATTATCGACGATACTGCCCCTACAAAATATAGTACTGTGACTATCTATCACTGAATTTAACACATTTACAATAACTTCTATGTCCTCATGACACGCAAAAGTATAACAGCCTACGTCCTTAGACGCACTAAATAAAGTCACAAACTTGTGTCTTCGACACACAAAATGTAATACGTTCCGTCCTCAGACGAACACAAGTAAAAAGTCAACCTGTGTCCACGACACACAAAATAATAGGCTACATCCGTAGACGCACAAAGTAAAAGTCGTTGTCTTGGCTTTTCACGCCACTTATAAATGAACTGGCCCTAGGTCTTGATGGGGGGGGAGGAAACTAATCAAAAATTTCTCGAAATAATGGTGGTACAGGAATGAAATAAATATCACTGAACTCGTAACATTGCACAGGCCAAGAATATGCCCATTAATCCTAGAATCGATCGTAGAGATTTTGTCTAGGCGATTTCCCGCGTGAATGCTAGCCACCGCGTACCCAAGCCGGACTGGCCGCGCTCGTAGGCATTCATTTCTCATTGGTTCCACATTTTCTGTAACTTGGCGGTTTTTAGCAGATCTTGGCGTCGTAGGAGTGTCTATTATCTTCATCAGCCACTCACGTTACTGCATCATATTTCTTCTAGGCGCGAATATTACAATGAACATACCAGAACCATGTCTCACTGCGCGTCGCTTCTATTTTGAGGTGGCCAACACCTGTCCTTCTGACACATCGCTAGGCTATTTCCTTTCACAGCTAAAGTATTTAGCCTTTTGTCAAACGGCTTCAGGTATGTCCCCGCTGTCTCCAACAAATGCTTGAAATTTCCTCATCTCCGTCTGGCTACTTTCATGATGCTGGTGGAAATATTTATTAATTGAAGAAATAAAACATAGAATCATTTATCCAACAGAGGATAAAGGGTTCACAACTCTCCCACTGACAAAATTTCGAACTTAGGAATAAAGTCGACAATTTTAAAAGACTTCCGTAGGCCAATTTGTTTTATTTCAGAATCACCCCTTTTCTATTACTTGGTCTAGCCGCTCTTGTCTTGAATGGCATTTACTCGTTTTCATTTCCTGCTTGTATCTCCCATCTGTCTGCTTGCATTACCCGCTGATGCCTGAGGCAACACTCTGCTCGTCTCGTTAATGTTTGTCAACACCAACTCTACTTCCTCCTTCACGTGCCGTACTCAACTGCTCCCCGTTCACTTTGTTGATAGTAGGACGTCCATATATTTAAACTGCATCATTATTTTGTCGCTCCCATGGCTCACTTCTACGATACTTTTTTAAGTTGGCTGCATTGTAGACTGACATTGTTCCTGTGCTCAACTCTTTCACTCTGTAAGCATTATTTCCAAGGTTTCTTACGATAGAGTAGGGTCCTATGAACTTTTCGCAGAATTTACTGAAGATTTTCTTCTCTGGGTCCGATGTAGCGGGTCGTTTCACCAAAACGAGCTGGTTGATTTCAAGATCACTGTGAAACCTCTTATTTCTTACTCGCCGTAATCTGCGGTCTGCTTGTTTTCTCATGTAGGCTCTCGTTCTCTCAATTCGCAGGTCAGGTGCTATCATGGGATCTTGTGGACAGTTAATGATGCTTTTCCACGTTCTCACTGGATACTCGTTCTTGTGTAGGACCATAGGGATTTGTCCTGTTGACTCGTGCCTGGTAGAATTCATGCATGTCTCTACGTCCTTAATTTTATCCACCCATCTGTGATGTTCATTGGGAATGAAGATTCTCAAGTATGATGTTACACATTTTATTGCTCTCTCACTTGGATTAGCTGGGGCATGTCGGATACTGCTTAAAACATGTTTTATACCCATGTCCTCCATACCTTTCTTGAATTCGGCGCTTGTGAAATAACTGCCATGATCTGACAATATAAATTCTGGTTTTCCAAGGATTGGAATAACTCTATTTCGAATACGACTGAGTACTTGCTTCGATGTAGTTTTCTGAATAGGGCATAGTACTACGAACTTAGAAAATACATCAATGCACACTACCAAGTGACGGCAACCTCGCCTTCCTTTCGGAATTGGACCGAAACAGTCCAGGGCCAGTAGCTCGCATGGTTTCTGAGGTAGCAATGGTCTAGGATACAGCCTCATTAAATAATTATTGGGCTTTGTCCTCTGACACGGATCACAAGTTGTAATGACGTCACATATAGTTGTTCTCATACGTGGCCATGTAAATGTCTCTCCTATTGTCGCTTCGCACTTGTCTACGCCCACGTGACCGTAACTTTCGTGCGTATGCCATGTCAGTCCTCGCTGTAATGATGCAGGTACTAATATGCGTAACTTGGTGTGGTCATTATCTACCCATTTGTGCAGCAAATTGTTGACATAAACATATCTTCCTTCTTTGGCTTTTGCTTCTCGAAATGCAGGTGTTCCTGTAGGTAGCTGCTTTTTGAAGTATCGAATTAATAGCATCATCCATGGTTCCGCTTCCTGTTCTCGCTGTATTTCACGTAACTCCTCCAAGTTGAATGCCATTGAGCCGCTCCTGTAGTAACTCTTCAAATTGTGCATCACTGTTATCTCCTTCTGTCAATAAAGACCATATCTCCTGGGATTCAATCTCCTCATCTAGTTCCACAACAGCCACTTCTACGATGTTATCTTCTGCCTTTCGTATCTCCTCTTCCGTCTCTTCTGATATTGCTTCCAATGCCCAAGAATTTACATCTCTTCCGGTAGTGATTTCATCCATATGCAATCCCACATTCTTCAGCTGATCATATTCTCTAAAACTGACTGTATTCTTGTGCAAATCTATCACTGCTTGATAGTCACAAATAAAATTTGCACCAAGAATTATATTGAAATTCATCTTTGCCATGATAATGAATATTTGCCCAAAAGTGTGTTCCAATATGTTCAGCTCTAAGTATGCCTGACGTTTACAAGTGACGGTGCGTTCAGGAATAACACCCCTCACTTTGAGCTGTGGTACAGGAATTACAGGAATATTCTGACTCCGTCCCAACTCTCGAACCAAGGCCTCCGATACCAGACTGATCTGTGACCCCGTATCCAATGAACATCTTATCTTAATTCCACCAATCCTCGCGTAAATAATGGGTAATTGCCTAATTTCATCGTTCCGTGGTTTCACCGTCTCCTCCAGGCAGTCTTCTGGCAAAGCAATCCTTTCTTGTATGTTCGCTACTATCCATCCATCTTCAACTTCCGACTCTTGCGTTTGTAGACTGTCTTCTTTATCCAAATTTAGCATTTTTTTAAAGCTCCATTTCGACTCCCCTCATCATTCTGTCGCTTATGCCCTTGATATTCCTCTTGTCTCAGTAGACTTCCAGCTTCCTCAGTATGTGTGTCTGGATTCTTCATGTTCCCAATGGCCTTTTCCCATCTTCCAAGCTCTCCACCTTGGCTAGCGTGTAACTCCTCTAGGTAATTTTGCGATTGAGCGTGCCTATCATCCCAGTCATTTCGATAAATACGTGGCTCTCCTTGATTTTGACCTCTCCTTCCTTTCCATCTTTGATTGGCATTGTAATCACCGTATCTTCCATAAGGCCTGTCATTCCTTCGATTTTCACACCATTGCTGATATTCTCTCTGTTGATATCTATTGTTGCCTTGGTATGATCTATTGTTATAGTTATTTTCGTTACGCTGTTATGGTCTGTTTTCTCATTCCTCCTGGTTTCGCCTAGGTGTGGAGGTGCTTGTATTAGTACCCTGCGTTTTGGTGTTTGCCTGTTTTGGTTTTATGACCTCTGTGGTATTGACTAATTCCAGCTGTCTTCCTCCTCTATAATGACTATGAGATGTAGTCTCATCGATCTGACGTAATATCTGCTCTGCATGTAGGGCTGTACTAACGTTCGCTGCGACTAGTACTTGTTGCACGTTGACTGGCAATTGCCTCGCTATAGTCATCACCAGATCTGCTTCATTTAAAGGGTAATCAAGGTCGCAAAATTTTAGCATTTGCATGTTAAAGAAATCTGAGTATTTCGTTTGCTGGGTAGTTTGGTATTTTCTAGAGTAAAGCTCCATCCTTAGACTCTGTTGTATTGCTGGCGACCAGTACTTGCGCAGAAACGCTAATCTAAAATCTGACATGGTTCCAAATGTATATTTGAAGCTTAAAAACCATGTAAGGACATTTCCTGATAAAAATCTCTCCATCATCCTCAATCTACGTGCTTCAGGTACCCCAGCGTCATTGTAATGGTCTTCAATCTCTTTGAGAAAAGCTTTAGGCGTCACCCCTGAATTTTCCGTGTACTTCCGCGGTTTGTAATCGTTTGAGCGAATTACCTGAATAAGTTGTGTGGGCTGATGACCGTCTTGTGGTGTTGAACTCCTTTCTATATTCTTGCGAAACCCTTCCGTGTTTGTTGTTAATGGGCTCTCCGCCTGAGTCTGACTTCCTGCTATGCTAGTACCCTCCGGGCTATTTGAGTCGTCCTGCTTGTCTTTCAACGCTCCCGTTTTAAATATCGACGATTGCTCTAATGACCTCAGTTCGGCTTTAATGATCCTGTCCGTCTGTTCTTTAAGCTTGCTCTTCATTTCTTGCTCTAATGCTTGAATACGAGTGTGATTTTCGCCTACTGTCTTAAGAATGGTGGATCTTTCCTCTTTAGAATCGATATTCATTTTTTTCCAATCTTTTCTTATCTGCTCTTTAATCGTGCTTACTTTCTCTTCAATCTGGCTTTTAGTGTCGTCTAAGGTACTCTTTAATTGCTCCTGTTCCGCTTCTAGGCTTTTCCATTGTTCCGCTGATTTTATTTCGAGACGGTCCATATCTTTAATTATGCCGGATATGTTTTCATCTACTGCTGATAATTGTTCTTGAATGACCCTGCCGCTTTTCTCCATCTCCTTAAATCGTCCTTCCAATTTATCCTGAGCTATCTTGACCTCGCTTGTATTCATAGTACATGCTATTCCAATTTGCTCTAATTTAGCTAACACCGTTTCATCCAGAATGCTAAGTTTTTTATCAAAAATAATTTCCATTTTCTTAATCTGATCTAATTGCTTTTCATTATTTTTTCTCATATCTAGGGCCAGTAATACCATCTGTTGATTAGTATGACTTTTCATCTCTGCGGTTAGCGTCTCTAACAGTGAATTGATAGTGTCATTAATTTCACTTTTTAATAACCTAGCTTGTTCCGCCTGATATTCATTTTGTTCCATCCTACTGTTATTTAATTGTGTCCGCAATGATTAACTTTGTTCAGCTAGTTTAGTTTTCAGTGATTCACTCTGCTCGGATAATTTGTTTATAGACTCACTTTGTTCTAGCCTACTATTGTTTAATTGTGTCCGCAATGATTCACTTTGTTCAGATAATTTGTTTATAGACTCACTTTGTTCTAACATAGTATTGTTTATTGCTTCACTTTGTTCTAACATACTAGTGTTTAATGATTGACTCTGTTCCGCCAATTTAGTGTCCAACAATTCCCGTGTTCTCCTAGCTGCACTCTCAATGATTTCTTGAATCTGTTCCACCGTTGCCATGTTATACAATTTATATGAGACATTAGGGAAATGGCATAAAGCAATGCCCTTTGACACATACATACAATCCAATGCACATTTAATTTCTTTACCCTACTCAGTTCATTTATTTTTACATTTAATCCCACTAGTCGATTGCATCTCTGAGTAGTTCTAGTTTTACTCAATTTAATTTAAAAACCCAAGCACATATTTAGTCATTAAATTGTTATCCTGATCTGATATTAACACTGACTAATTAACAAAGTATTAATTGTCATTTTAGGCTACAGCCTCCTAATATTTTCATGAGTTTGACTTTCTAAACAAATCTAGTTTTAACTTTAATCATTGGGCGCCCGGTATCACATATATTACCTTTTACTTTAATTCAATAGACAAAAACGTGAACCGTATTTTACTTTGCAAACTCCTGATTTTAATTTATATTTCACACATTTGGCGGTATCCACTTCGCCTCAATTACTTTTAATAAAATATCACTTTCCGGTGATTAAATACTGTCATATCTGCCTGCACTTGCGGCATGTCAGTTTTACTCAAATACGCCAATATTGATATGTGTAATTTCTCCGCCGTTACACCACAGTGAATGGCCCCACGCATGGCCGCGCCAGTTTTATCCCTATGAACCCTTCAGAATAGCAGTGTTTATGTGCAAGAATCTTGATCAAGGGGTCGCGCTCAGTTCATAGTGTGATGTTTACGTCCGCCAAACAACATGCTCTACTGAGGCAAGGGTCATAGGATTAAAACTATAATTAAGAAAGTAAGGAGACAAGACGTAAAATAATAACATGATTTAATGACTAATTGTGCATAAAAAGAAAATAAACAACAATAATAAACAATATCCTCCCTGAATTTTCCCATGACAGGAACATCTATCAATGTTGAGGAGTCAGACGGATCTCCCCCTTTTATAAAAATGTGGATCCATGTTCCACTGCCTTGCATTTGAATTTTATGTACGCGTGATGACTAACTACGAGAAATGAGTACTTGGATGACTGTTCGTTTACAACGGGTTAACAGCCACGGTGCTCACGAACAATCATCGCGTAAATCAACGTTTATGGATATGGGCATGACATTAATAAAAAACCTTAAAATCTAATGCTGACACCCATACTACAAATCTACTATTTACAGGAATCTCCCTGAGACCCTCATTAGTGCGATGACGCACTTAACAAGCTGAGCTGCCAACCTGGCCAATTGCTCAATAAACACACAAGGAAAGACAGCATTGCACGTGACTTCACGGGTCACTGATATGGAAAATAAACATGGAATAAAACCAACAATAACAAAAGCCTGGCCGGCTAAGATTACTTTATATGAACAAACTGCATGTTAAGGTAACGCTTCGGAGATTATCGTGATTCGTAGGCAACTCCCATTTATTTAAACAATTTTTACCATTGATCAGTTCTTATTCTGTATTTCAAGTAATTACGGAGTCAATAAGCGCTCCTCACTAATGACCTTGCTTGCAATGGTTCAGACCGCCTTGTGAAACATCTCCCCTCTTCAATACTCGTCATGTCCCAACTCCAGTGTATATAAATAACTGACCAGCTGTGCCGTTATCTCAAGGAACCAACAGCAACAAAAATCTCAACCACCTCAACATATGGTCAGACAATAATCAAAATATCCACAATTGCCCTCGCAAGGTTACAATATGGATCTGGCACCACGCTGACAGAAATCAGTCTAAGCTGAAAATCCCGCTTGTAATGACCACAAAATACACACAATCACACCTCTGGGAATGACATGACGATTTTCACACAGGTCTGCTGAATAGATGCTCGCAAACATTTAAAAAAAAAATACAACCTACGATAGAGCTGATTGCTCTTCGTCACAAATTACATTGCTCCAAAGGCAATAATCTCATTGAATCTGATCAATAATAAACCTTAAACAATTTAATTACCCTCCAATCTACTGTATCATTATATTAACTCAGTCCTACTTCTGAAACACAACATATCTCCGAGAGACGTTTTTAACCGCATTGCGAACATATGCAAACACGACCGTTCACATATCTACTTTAGTTAAAACAACAAACAAAAACAAGAACCTTCCACTAATAACATATGCGAGCTGTTTCCATGCAAAAGGTGTGTCAGATCAAAACTAAAATACTACGTTAATCAAACAAGCAAAGTATTTACAAAAATATGTCCCATAAACCATAAGTTAATTTATCAAATAATAAAGAATATTATATTGTAGTCATCTGAGCCTCCGTGGCTTAGGCGGCAGAACGCCGGCCTCTCACCGCTGGGTCCGTGGTTAAAATCCCGGTCACTCCATGTGAGATCTGTGCTGGACAAAACGGAGGCAGACAGGTTTTTCTCCGGGTACTCCGGTTTTCCCTGTCAAAATTTCATTCCAGCAACACTCTCCACTATCATTTCATTTCATCTGTCATTCATTTAATCATTGCCCCGGAGGAGTGCGTCAGGCCTCGGCAGCCGGCACAGTTCATATCCTCGCCGCTAGATGGGGGCTTCATTCATTCCATTCCTGACCCGGTCGGAGACTGGAAGCAGGCTGTGGATTTTCATTTTCATATTGTACTCATCTCTCGCTCAGTCACCCGTCAAAGAACATCAGCTGCCATCTCCCAATTGAATGCTTCTTATCTCATCTCAGCCATCTGGACGGAGTGTTGAGAATTCCAAACTTCTTCTATGGTAATCGATGTCATCTCTCGTGCTGATTCAGAAAGTTAGATTAATATACACTTGATATCTGACTACTAAATTCGCCGTTCCAGGTACTACTTTCCCCGTAACAGTTTGTTGGCGAATTATCGACGATACTGCCCCTACAAAATATAGTACTGTGACTATCTATCACTGAATTTAACACATTTACAATAACTTCTATGTCCTCATTACACGCAAAAGTATAACAGCCTACGTCCTTAGACGCACTAAATAAAGTCACAAACTTGTGTCTTCGACACACAAAATGTAATACGTTCCGTCCTCAGACGAACACAAGTAAAAAGTCAACCTGTGTCCACGACACACAAAATAATAGGCTACGTCCGTAGACGCACAAAGTAAAAGTCGTTGTCTAGGCTTTTCACGCCACTTATAAATGAACTGGCCCTAGGTCTTGATGGGGGGGGGGGGGGGGGGGGAAACTATACAAAAATTTCTCGAAATAATGGTGGTACAGGAATGAAATAAATATCACTGAACTCGTAACATTGCACAGGTCAAGAATATGCCCATTAATCCTAGAATCGATCGTAGAGATTTTGTCTAGGCGATTTCCCGCGTGAATGCTAGCCACCGCGTACCCAAGCCGGACTTGCCGCGCTCGTAGGCATTCATTTCTCATTGGTTCCACATTTTCTGTAACTTGGCGGTTTTTAGCAGATCTTGGCGTCGTAGGAGTGTCTATTATCTTCATCAGCCACTCACGTTACTGCATCATATTTCTTCTAGGCGCGAATATTACAATGAACATACCAGAACCATGTCTCACTGCGCGTCGCTTCTATTTTGAGGTGGCCAACACCTGTCCTTCTGACACATCGCTAGGCTATTTCCTTTCACAGCTAAAGTATTTAGCCTTTTGTCAAACTGCTTCAGGTATGTCCCCGCTGTCTCCAACAAATGCTTGAAATTTCCTCATCTCCGTCTGGCTACTTTCATGATGCTGGTGGAAATATTTATTAATTGAAGAAATAAAACATAGAATCATTTATCCAACAGAGGATAAAGGGTTCAATGGTGACTTATTTCTTGTTTACTGGCAGGCTAAAACACTGATAGCTTAACATAGAGAATAATACTTGCATGACATATGCTGTAAGTGTGATATATATTACATTTCTATAGTCGATCGTTTGGTTTTTAACAACTAAACCACTACTATGAATTATATTTTCTGTTAACTTTGAGCTTCTAAATTTGTAAATATATTCGATAAATAAATTATACGTTAATTTTCATGTTCATATTCTTTGAACTGACCATCTCATGAAGTATTCTTTTTTGGCCGATAACTAAGAAGAATTACCATTAAAACTACAGAACAGGAGACCAAGCTGTCGTAACTTTCAACAAGGTATATTACTGAAAATATAGTATTTATGATTGACAAACCTTTCTCGGAGATGTTGGGAGTTGTTTTACTTTCTCAATTGCCACTGCTGCACCGGAATAATTCCTTTTAATTGATTATTTACGAAAATAATGCTTTTAGCATTGTCTACATTTCACTATGGACGCCATCTTGGACACTACGTCATACGTCATGTGACACCCGAAAAACGAACATCTGAGTACGTTACCAACATGTCCAATACAAAATTCACCATATGACACGTAAAATTTGAAATTGTTACAAATTTCCACTAAGTTAATTTTCTTGCGGAAAATTACTGCTAGTACCACAAGCAAGGGGGTCTGGGGCGTAAGCCCCAGGTTAGGTTTGTTTTTGTATGTAAAACATTAATAAGATAGAATTAATGTCCACTACTAGGTTAGGTACTGCCTGGTCGAAAATTACTGCTAGTACCACAAGCAAGGGGGTCTGGGGCGTAAGCTCCAGGTTAGGTCTGTTTTTGTATGTAAAACATTATAAATACATAAATAAACACTGACAATTGGCGCAATTTTTCATTACATTACTTTATCGACGCTCTTTTGTTTACCCGATGTGAAATAGTACCAAATGCGTGGGGTTGGCATTCCTGACTTAGTAAGCAAGATGGCTACAAAAGACTTCATTTCTGCTATATAAGTCGTGTATCTATTTGGGATGGCTGGGTGGGTTTACGGCAGCGGACGAGTCAACATCTATTATTTTAACATCTCCGGATATCATTACTAAAGGTACTTCGGCAAATTTCATTACCTACATTTTTTTATACCTTTGGTCTCCTGTTCTGTAGTGCTACCGAATTACCTCTTAAAACAAGGCTTCCGTAAAATCAATGCGTATTCATACCTAGCACAGCCCTGAGGATCCAAATTTCTTCAAAGGTTCGATTGAGTTACACTGCAAAGGAAATAATATGTTGCAGAGCAGTTCGCCTTTTGATCTCCAAACGAACAGCCAATTGAACAGTAATATTTCTGAGGACGTGGATTAAAGTAAAACACTGCAGCAAGAGGAGTTTCATGATAAGTTCTCAGTTGCTCTGATCCTAGTATTTTTAGCCTATTTTCGGCATATGAAATATAGACTCAGGCGATTTGACTTTTCACTGTGTGTGGTTATGTGTGCAGTATGTGCGAGAGCCTGTACCCCAACCATTTCTGATCAGCTTGACGGATGTTCATGAAACGTACCTTTTCTAGAGATCTTAACCTGCTTTCTGTATTTCTATAATCATCACCAATCAATCAGCGGGAAAAAATTGTGTCGCACCTACCAGAAATACTCCTCGGTTCTCTCATGCAGATAAAGGAAGAAGATCAATTTACCACGCCCCAGGAAAATGAAAATCCACAGCCTGCTTCCAGTCTCCGACCGGGTCAGGAATGGAATGAATGAAGCCCCCATCTAGCGGCGAGGATATGAACTGTGCCGGCTGCCGAAGCCTGTCGCACTCCTCTGGGGCAATGATTAAATGAATGACAGATGAAATGAAATGATAGTGGAGAGTGTTGCTGGAATGAAATTTTTGACAGGGAAAACCGGAGTACCCGGAGAAAAACCTGTCTGCCTCCGTTTTGTCCAGCACAGATCTCACATGGAGTGACCGGGATTTGAACCACGGACCCAGCGGTGAGAGGCCGGCGTGCTGCCGCCTAAGCCACGGAGGCACTACACCACGCCCCAGGATTTGTACAAAATAGAACACGTATATCTTCCTCTGTGCCGAATCGCCGTGTGAGGCATGAAGTGTTGGTACATGTTCAACTGGCTTGAGGACATATGCACTCATGGGCATTGCACCAAGAGGAAGTTGGAGATTTGCGACAACTGGACTTTCAACTGTCAGTTGTTCAATCCAATGTAACAGTTGCTCAATCCAATGTAACTTCCCGCCCAAGGCTCCACAACTCAAGTAAGCACAGTGCAGTTAGTCATTGCCGATATTCTGATTTGTATTTGATAACTGGGTAACATTGACATGGTAATCTAAGTTACTGGTAACAGCGTATGTTATGACATCTGTTTCGGCAGGTTGGACCGCCATTCTTTGCCAACAAGGCAAACCGGTATGGAGTGCAGGAGATATAATATCGGGTTCTGTGTCGATTGTATCTTTCAGTTCCATGTAAAAGTCTATGAACCAGCACTCATAAAGGAAGAGCAATGCCATTTGTGTGTAGTAAATACCAGTAGTTTGTAGATCATTACATTTCAGCAATTTCTGGGTTGTAAATCAGATATTTAATATTATTCAGTTTATTATTAATTCTAATTATCTCCCTGATTGGGTGCATTATTGCTCTAGAGTCTTCCTGGCACTCGTCATAACAGTCATCTACAATTACTGTTCTTATTTACAAAAGTTTGGTGCTTTTCAGTCGGTCAACACGATTGTACCCAAACGAGTTGGGTTATAATCTAATCCTGAAAAAAAAAATACATGAGATTAATAAATACAATAGAATGACCAGCTTCGATCGTCAAGCGATCATCATCAGATCCATTACACTCAGGCTATAAAATCTATGTTTGAAAATACGGGTGAAAATATTTACAATATGTACACTTATATAGTTGTAGTATTAGTAATGCAACTTGTCGGTATTTGTTAGTTGTAATCTATATGATGTTTGGTGAGATACTGGAAGTGGTGATAGAACTCCGGAATTTGTCTGTTTGGAGTGACTATATGGTTGTAAATGGTCAATTTTGATTGTACGGTATAGTACAGGTTACTTATCTGGCTGGATGTCTTCCGCACTGCAGCAGCGAGCAGTCGTCTGTCGCCTGTTACTAGTGCACGAGTGAAGTTGAAGCTTCTCGCTGCTGCAGTGCGGAAGACATCCAGCCAGATAAGTAACCTGTACTATACCGTACAATCAAAATTGACCATTTACAACCATATAGTCACTCCAAACAGACAAATTCCGGAGTTCTATCACCATTTTAGCATTTCACCAAAACATCATATAGATAACAACTAATATATACCGACAAGTTGCATTACTAATACTGCAAGTGTACATATTGTAAATATTTTCACCTGTATTTTCAAACATAGATTTTATAGCCTGAGTGTAATGGATCTGATGATGATCGCTTGACGATCGAAGCTGGTCATCCTATTGTATTTCTTAATCTCATGTAATTTTTTTTTCAGGATTAGGGTATAACCCAACTCGTTTGGGTACATTCGTGTTGACCGACTGAAAAGCACCAAACTTTTGTTTACTAAGGCAACACTGAAAAATGGCTTCAACCCCCATAATGTTCTTATTTACAAAGTCTTGCTCCTAGATTGACCATAGAGCACCAGTCCATATATGGTAGTTTACTTTGGTTGCGCTATAGTGACTTAATAAATTCATTACACTGAGGCCTAGGGGGATTCATTAAATTGTACAATATCCCTAATTCGACAAATTTTGAGTTGTGGGGTAATCCAGGATATTGGAAACTATTACAGCTGCCAGCCTGTGATTCTGTTGTCAATTTCTAGTGTTTTATTGAATCGATGGAAGTGAAACTTACTGCAACGAATCACCACTATAACCTGAATCAGCAATTATATAGGTCTCTAGCTTATGTTTCCAAACGCATAGTTGGCGCGAATGTAAATTCTTCAAAGATGATTTCATCTAACTCTTCATGTAATAATCTGATCTCAGAAGAACTCTTTCATTGAAAATATACCATGGGTAAAATGTTCTTGTGTGTGCTATTCTACCGTAGTTTTCCTAAATTGTAGATGACGGGCACGTTCATTTGTTAAATGGAGCATCTGTTGCTCATTGGTTTCTTAAGTGATCGAAGAAAAAGTTGAGAAAAAGGAACATTACTAGGAAAAAATATTGTGGTATATAATTCTTCAAAATAGCTTCTGTGGATTGTAGATGATGTAAGTCCAAGTTTTATTTAAATATTTACATAGCATGCTCTATTGAATTATCGAATTGTAGCATGATTTTCTGAAGCACTGCTATGGAATTAACATCGGTATAAGGTGCATAATCCTCCAGCTTACCTTTAATAAATTAAAGATGGCATAAGAGTTCATTTCACAGAGAACAATACCTGTAAATCACAAGGGAGTGATCCATTCTCAGCGAAAAAGTGTGTAATTAACTCAAACTGAGTAAAATATTCCAGAATGAGATCAAGTGTATATCTCGTTAAGTATAAAATGATCACTTGGGCCGATAACCTATATGTTGGACTCCTTAAAACAACAATTATCATCATCATCATCATCATCATAAATGAACATATGATATTCATTGTCGTTTGAATGTATCAGAGAAATAATTTATTAACCCGTCAATTTCCAGTGTCACCTGTGGATGCACATAATTCAAAGTAATTAGGCTGCATTTTTATGTATTCATATATACAATATGATTATTTGGAACTTCCGCATGGCCGCAAGTGCAGTATCATGCATTCTAGTGATGGTTCTCAGCAGGTAAAGGAAGTCAACTTACCTCTTCGCATTCTTGAGTAACATAATTAAATTGTACGATAAAGTCAAACAGTAGTTTTGACCTTAAAGTTAAATAATTGATATAACAAAAATAATTAAAACAGTGGCAAGTTTGTTGGACAGTTGTTTTCTATATTTGAATTCTGCGAGTTATCACAGGTGACACTGGCATTCTATGATGCACAGTGTACGTATGAACGATTAACCAGTTCCCTATTTTCAACAGATTAAATATACGATCATGAAATTTCATTTTGCCTGAATGTGTGCGTGTGAGCGCGTTTATGGGTGTGTGTGAGAGTCTAATTTTGTTGCCTGGAGTGATTTGAACTAATTTCGAGAGAGACTTGGTACTACTCTGTACTTTGCTCATTTTCATTAGTATTACAAATACTCACTGTCTCGGAAACTAGTATAGCAATGATCATGAAATGTTGTAAATTCAATATCTGGACATCTGTAAACATGACGAGCACTATACCGACATGTTGGCTGGGCAAAGTTTGAAAATCACAAGCGTTTACCAGGGACTTACCTTATTGTCAAACGGCTATGCCACTTGTTGAAGTAAATCTGTATTCAGAACTATAGGCTAATATTGTGAAATTCAATAATATTAATGAATTAAAATTATATAAAGGTTTTTCTATTTATTGTGATCTACAGCTCTTTCATGCGAAGAAGCCATTTGAATGTATATTAAATGCCACTAAAATTCCAGGGAAAATGAGAACTGACTTTGTTCCCATACTGCCAGTGACATTTCTTATAAATTGTATCCTTAGTAACAAACTATGTGTCGTATTTTGATAATTTAGGTGCAGAATGCAACAGGCTTCTAATCCGGAGGAACAAGAATCCGAGATATTTTATGTTGTTTGCTCTTAATTGCTCAGAGTTCATCAGGTTAACATGCACATTTTTTAACATTTATGTAGTCTAGAAACTACAAGAAAATTTGAATTATAGGCCAAAGAGATCTCCTTTTGTTCATGTTTGAGTGTATGTCCGTAACAAATGTTGATTGGCTCAAAGCATTTCAATGAAACTTGGTAATTAATGACTAACTACTACACCCTCCAACCATGGCTGTGCCATTTAAATTTCAATAACATTCAACAATCCAACATTGCTGTCCAGCGAAATATATCACCGGTATTCAATATCTCCAAACCTCTAGCATAATTAACCTGAAATGTTGTTTTCTGATAAAAGGCTATACGGTAACTTTACGTATGCGACTTTGGAAAGTCTGTTTACAATAAATCCAACATGGCGGTAACGCGAATTTCAAATATTTAAATGGGCTTTTGGGGTGACCTAATCATCTGAGTGCAGTGAAACTTGGCATAGTTAATCTTTATGTATAACTCAGCTCAGTGATACCTATTGTAATTCAATTGTTGTACAAAATTCGAGATACCTGCTTTGCGAAATTTTTAAATAAAAATGTGTTTTTATTTCCTGTATCCTAACTAAGCATCAAAGTGAAACTTTATGTATTGAGTCCTTACTATAATGTTTATGTACTGAAATATAAAACTATGGCTTAGATGTAATAAGTTATAGATGGCGTGCATGCCAATTTCCTGACTTATGAATTCTTTTAACTTGTAATGGAATGATCTGATGTCTGTGAAAACTATTGTAATGAGCCATTGCCATAATCTATAGCTACAGGTACTGTATATACATCTTTAGATTAATTTAAAAAAATAATAGATAGCACTTGTAAATTCCTCTAGCTCCTCGTGGAATACAAATAGTTTGAAGCCATTTTTCAGTGTTGCCATATTGACAGTTGATATTGTAACTTTCAGTCGGTCAACACAAAATAATTCTAATTACTGGAATATGTGAGAAAATAACCTGAAATAAATTGCATGTGATTAATATATATATATATACTAGCAGGCACCCGCGGCTTCGCTCGCGTCATAGTCGTGTCATATTGCTATTCAATGAAATGCAGGTTTAACCCCGTTGACACCCCTTTAGAACCTGAATATCCAAAAATCCCTCCTTAGTAGACGTTTTCGACACACAACAAACATATCCCCAAAATATCATTCTTCTAACTTTAATAGCTTTGGTTGGTCGATGAGAGTGAATATCCAAAGATCCTTCCTTAGTGGACGTTTTTATTCCAGAATTTCAGCCCTCTCCATGGGCCCCTTAAATTGGATTTATGAAAAAACGGTCGAACAGCTATTTACTTATATCTTAAGCTGTTTTTTTCGCTGAATTTCAAACTTCTCGCCTATGTCGTTTAAGAGATACACGCTCCGTTAAGAATCCTTCAACCCCCAATTTTCACCCCTTTCACCTCATAATATACACCACATCGAAAAACCCTCAGACACGTGTCTTCTTATTTTTAATGATGAGTTTATATGCCGAGAATCGCATCCCTCAATGAAACCAAGCCGGAGATATTGTTATTCAATGAAATGCAGGTGTACCCCCTTAACACCCCTTTAGAACCTGAATATCCAAAAATCCTTCCTTAGTGGGCGTTTTCGACTTACAACGAACATATCCCCAAAGTTTCATGTTTCTAACTTTAATAGTATTGGCTGGGCGATGATGAGTCAGTCAGTCAGTCAGTCAGTCAGTCAGTCAGGACACTTTGTTTTATATAATAGATATACAGGGCGAACAAAAATTGCCGCACTTGAAGGTCGGCATTCGATTCCTCATCCAATTACAAGACAAGCATTTCTATAGCAAAATCGGATCGGGTGCTGTTTGAAAACACAAGTATGAAAACGAGAAGCTGGCAACACTATCACATCCTGCAGCGCATCGGAATGTACAAAGAAATGTGCATCATCCTGTTCTACCGCACCAGCCGTCGCAGCTCACTGATTAGACCGCAGGGTTATCAAACCCACATGCAACATGGAGCTACGGTTCGAATCTACGTCAAGTCTTTTTATGTGTGTGTGTGTGACGTCAGTTTCCTAGTTCCCTTCGTTTAACTGCGATTGTAAGCACAACCGGCATTTATGGCATTATCTCATCCAACTGAGATAATGAGACAGACCGACAGAGCGCCGAGTTCCTGCGACCTGTTTTTGGCCACGCTGCATGCAGTTACAGCGTTGCCAGAGTATCGTTTCTTAACGCGCATTTCTGTTAAAACTATTGGTGGGACTAGGTTTTGCAAGATAAACTTTTGTCTTGAATTTTGACGAGGAACCGCATGCCGACCTCCGAGTGCGTCAATTTTTGTTTACCCTGTGTACTGTATATTGCTTTAGGCTATTGTAAAATGAGAAGACTAAGGAATGACATGTTTCGCTCGTCAAGCGAGCATCATCAGATCCAAAGCAACAAGACAAATGGCTCTACAAAACCATATCGAACCTACAGCGACACCCACATTGAGTCTCTGCCCTCCAAAAACTGAAAATTAAAGATAAAAACTTGTCAGAAACGTAGTAAGTATGGTAATGATTACTAATAAATATTATGGCATTAAACACCCGAAAAAAGAAGTATTTTATTTTAATATTGCAACAATGTTGCAAGCCCCTATATGAACGATCAACAACACTCATCCACGTACACGGAGCTAGTGAACAAGATATCCCAAGTCTCTAAAATTATTTGCCGATTATAGACAGTGGCGTCATGAGTGACCGGCACAAGATAGCTACTTAACCTACTGAAGCTATGGGCCCCACTTTATAGTTATAGCGATATAAGCAAATTTTCTTGTTATCCACGTATTGTACTTTTTTGTTTTTATTGCCAGAATATGCAATTTGCATTGAATTGATAAGCGCAAAATATCATGAAATGAACCATATAGCACGAATTTACTATTTACGGCAAAATGTCACGAAATGAATCATACAGCGCACAATGGGAGTGTACGGCCAAATGCTGCGAAATGAATCACACAGCTCACAATGGGAGTGTACGGCAAAATGTTGCGATATTAATCATACAGCGCACAATGGGAGTGTATGGTAAAATGTCGCAAAATTAATCATACAGCACACAATGGGAGTGTACGGCAAAATGTTACGAAATTATTCATACAGCGCTCAATAGCAGTGTACGGCAAAATGTCGTGAAATGAACCATATAGCGCGAATTGACTATTTACGGCAAAATGTCACGAAATTAATCATACAGCGCACAATGGGAGTGTACGGCAAAATGTCGCGAAATTAATCATACAGCGCACAATGGGAGTGTACGGCAAAATATTGCGAAATTATTCATACAGCGCTCAATAGCAGTGTACGGCAAAATGTCGTGACATGAACCATATACCGCGAATTGACTATTTACGGCAAAATGTCACGAAATTAATCATACAGCACACAATGGGAGTGTAGGGCAAAAAATTGCGAAATTATTCATACAGCGCTCAATAGCAGTGTACGGCAAAATGTCGTGAAATGAACCATATAGCGCGAATTTACTATTTACGGCAAAATGTCACGAAATTAATCATACAGCGCACAATGGGAGTGTAGGGAAAATGTCGCGAAATTAATCATACAGCGTACAATGGGAGTGTACGGCAAAATGTTGCGAAATGAATCATACAGCGCACAATGGGAGTGTACGGCAAAATGTCGCGAAATTATTCATACAGCGCGAACTGAGTGTTTATGGGAATATGTCGCAAAATAACCATACAGCGCGAACTGAGTGTTTATGGCAAAATGTCGCAAAATAATCAAACAGCGCAAAATGAGTGTTTATGGCAAAATGTCGCGAAATAATGACAAAATATAAGAGAAACCGATGAAACAAAAATATTGTGATTGAGATTTTTAAATAATAATTTATCTAAACTCCCTTAGAAACAAGCACTTATCTGCGATCCATCACGTAACTGTGCTAGTAAAGTCAGTGTGTTGTTTCACAGCTTGGTCCGTGGCTTCCCTCTTTGTCGTATGTTAGCTACTAGGCATTGTTCGCCAGGTGCAGATTCGATACGTGATTAATGTTCTGTAAACTAATGTAACGATGATAACTAGCATTTTAATCTTCATTTGATGTTAGCTAGTCGAATTACTTTGTCTTAAACATGAACCAGCTTATTTTAACATGTCATATATTATATGTCATACAAGTGCATTGACCTCAATATAAAATCCAACCTTAACACGCCTCCTTGTTACAGAAATTCAAACTCAGTGCCGTAATATCAAGAATGGAGGGATAAATGATGTGGATACCTTCTAGAAAGGCATCCCAGGTAACGAATCAGCTGACATAGCAACACAATAGTTTAGTTGTCTTCCAACCAGTGACCTTACAATTGCCACTCCATATACAGTATATATATATCATCACCTATGCCAACATAAAATTAATTGAGCGATGGAAAATAAACTGGCTGAAAACTTCCACAAGAAACATCCAGAAATTTAAAATTATATCCATGAATATCCATTCCATAGCCTCCTCAGACATGATCAAGTCTTAATCTCGCGACTGTGGATAGGACGCACCAAGCTCTCCCGAAACCAACGTCCTCACACGTGCAAGAGATGTAACTGTCCCTTAAATGTCAACTGTACCACCATTTTAGCTAACACCATGCCATAGTCAAGGAAATGACAGTGCCACTGGGTTCTCCACAAAGTTTCTCAAGAACATCGGCATGCACTCTGAAATCTGATAAGTCTACGTACCTTTTACTAGTTCCTGACATTTACAATACTGTAATTTCTCTACTTAATGGATTTTAGTTCTACCTGAACGAGTTGCGATGAGACTTTTGAGTTAAAATAACTATAATCACTCTTACTTAATAAGAAAACTTGCAGAAAAAGTTTCAGGTTATGAACTAAGGAGTGAAGATGATGATTATGATGACGATTCTTTTTAAAAGGGGACTAACATCTAGGTTATCGGCTCAGAAGGAAAAGAAATTAATAGATTGTACCTACTAGAATTCGAGAAATTAGGTAGAAATCACTTATACTTTAGTCACTATCTTTATAAACACGAAGTGATCAAGGTCCTGGTACAATGTACATACAGTACAGCGGCCTACAGTACACAGCTATGGAACAATTTATTTCACCATGAGGTAGGCTCTCTAACTAAAGCACCCCCCCCCCCCCCCCTTCCCCCCCTCCCATCCCCCTTCTGCTCGCACATTTGAATTGTAAATGTTGCATGATCGTGAGAAATACCGTTCTATTGTTGTTGCGATCCTGGGTTCATACCCCCCACCATTGAACTCAACAACCTCCTGCCCACAGATGTAGCAATGCCGAACAGCTAATCTTATGACGTCACTGACCACAAACATCCAAATAAGATTCCTCCATTGCGGACAAAAAAAAAAGAGTTGGAAGCTTTTACTGGTGCTGTTATTTCTATCTCTTTGTATATATTTGTAAGGAGTATAACATCTAGGTCATCTGACCCATTAAAAACACTGGTCGTGCAATGAGCATACACACAATGACTCAATAAAGTAGGCCTACCTATTGTTCCATTTGAAGAGCCACATTTATAAAGAAGGGGAAACATTTGCATATAATAGGAATACAGATATTTACGTATAAGACATACAATAACATCATAATTTCTGCAAAAATATAACTAAAATCAAATAATACCTAATTTAAGCCATAATTCACAGCCAATTAATATTCTGCCACCAACAATAAATTGTATCTGGAATTATTAGTCTGCTAACGACTCAGTAGTGGTAGTGGTGATTGTTATTGTAAGGAGTATAACATCTAGGTCATCTGACCCATTAAAAACACTGGTTCTTGATACATGGTAGTTGGTTATATTTCTGAACGCTTTGATATACCAGGTGAATCAGCTGCCCCTAATGCTTGCCACGGTGGGTGGGTGGTTAACGTGTTGGTCTACTAACCCCAAGCTTGCAGGTTCGCTCCTGGCCATGGTAAGTGATTTTTGAAATTTGGATAAAATTACGACACGTATGTCATACGATGTTGGCATGTCAAAGTACCCATTTGAATTCAGTAGGCCGTGTTCATAATGGAAAAATTAATCTCGGGATTTTCCGCAGCACGAAGTTCCTCATTTCTCTACTAGAAGGCGCTATAGTGTTCAAGGAGCTTAGATATCTAACCTCCTTGACTTTCATAGTGCTTCAAGGAACAACGAAATTCGACATGCAAGCTACCCTCTGGGTGTCAAATAACGAAGCTTGCACCCAGCACCCGAGGCCATACGATATTATTATAGCTGCCCCTAATAATATAGTTTTACAGTATGTAGGCCAACTAGCGTTGTTGTCAGGAAGGTCGATATTTCTCTGCTTGCAAATAATACTGAACACTATTAGTTTTCCTTGGCTGTGACTACAGACAAATACGAGGGGGAAATAACAATGTTCAGAATCGTTTGCGGGATATGCTTGCAGTTCATTAGTATCATACTGGATGTATGCAGAGAAATATTGACCTTCCTGACAACACGCGTTAATGAGCTGCATAAAACAATATTATTAGTGACAGCGTATTTACCCGGTATAAGTAAGAACCATGACAGGGCCAAATACAAGATACTGTACTGTCTAGCAGTAGGTCATCTAAACGTAATTAGTAATATATGGAAGATTCTGATGTTAATTTCTGAAACTGCCATAATCAGCTAGTGGCCAACACTTCGCGGCAGGGTGAAGGTCACATCGATTAGCGCAAGAACGAATGCTAATTCGAATACGATGCCGGTGTTGTGCGTGTGCACTCCCACTTCTCCCCTAGTCGAGCGACCAGCTGGCTTACCACGTGCTCCCCGCTGGCCGCCACTACTGACCCCATTCCCGAGTCTGGAATTATCTTCAGAAGTGGGTGAATGAACTCCAATGATCACATCCCCAAGCCAAGCCAAGCCAACCCAACCCGAGCCAGCACCGCCATTCATTCACTCATATCCCTACTCTCCCGCTCAGGGCGGTACTTTTCAATTGGCTGCGTTATGAACCTCATGGATGCTTGCTGCTCAACATTGTAAACCGGTTCAGTTCCCGGCTAATGCATGTGGGATTTTCGAAGTTGCTAATGTTTAGTTTTCGCACAAACATCGAGAGTTGTCTAAACTGATCAGTGCCTGAAATTGATCGTTTATTTTACGAGGGGACCACGCCTACTCATCGCCAATTTCGTCTAAATTTGTGGTATATACAGGGCTTGACGAAGTGGGAGCTCCAGATGCTCAAGAGCTTGAAAAAAAATAGTATTTTTGGTGCGGGGTGGGCAAGGTATGAGCCACGTATCTTAGCGTAGTATCCAGACCGCAGTTGGCGCAGCGGTAAGAGTAATCCGAGGGTCGTGGGGTCGAGTCCCCATTCGGAAACTACTTTGTCTTCTTTTCATTTTATTGTGTACGTTATTCACACTGCAAATAAACCGAAATAATGCTCAATATATTGTATCTTAAAAAACAAAAATGTTGGTGCTTTTCAGTCGGTCAACACGAATGTACCCAAATGAGATGGGTTATTCCCTAATCCTGAAAAAAGTACATGAGGTTAATAAATACACTTGATCCAAGCAATTTTTGACCCAAGTATTATTTGTTAACCTCATGTATTTTTTTTTTCAGGGTTAGGGAATAACCCATCTCATTTAGGTACAATCGTGTTGACAGACTGAAAAGCTCAAACTTTTGTTTTCTAAGGCAACACTGAAAAATGGCTTCAAACACCATAATATATTGTATCTATTAATATTCGAACAAAAGTCATGAAACGGAAAGGTAAAAGATAATTCGGGATGGCAAATAAATTTCCTGGAAGGGATTGCAATTAAAGCGTACACGAGAGCGTCGTTATAACATTGGATGATTTTACAGTTGATGATTTACACGGGCTGGGGATGGAATTCATCGTAAAGCCAGGGGAAACAGTAATTTTCTCGACATTTTTCACACGCTATAATCACCGCATTTTTAGCCTACTTTTCACATTTTGCAAAAATGAGGAAAAAGTACCCTTATCAGATCGATCCGGGAAAATGTGTGTCTGTCTGTCTGTCCTTCTGTCTGTCTGTCTGTCTGTCTGGCTGTGTGTGTGTGTGTGTGTGTGTGTGTCCCCTATCAACTCCTAAACGGCTGCAGCAATCAAAACCAAATTTAGTATGAGTAAAGATGTGCACCGGAATATCTCACGTCCATATTTGAAAATGATGTCAGTGCTACCAACTGCTGAAAAAACGCACTAGAAATGTGAGCTCCATGTTGGATATCTTGCAAGGTATGCATGGGAGCTATTCCAAAATTGGTACACATGTAGATAAGACTATTTCAGTTTAATTTCCAGGAGTCCAGCCATGACAGTGTTGCCAAAATAATTTTAAGCCTTCTGATAGGTCCAATGTTTAAATGCATATAACTTCTACACTATCAATTGGATTTCAACCAAATTTTGTATGTAATATCTGTACATAAACAGATATGACTGCGCGTATTCTTAAGAGCCACCAGGGCTGCCAACTGTTAATAATTGCTCTCTCTATTTATTTATTTTATCCAAATACCAATATATCAGAAAGTATGCAAGCCAACAGCTTTAAACTATGCACACGTATATTCTGACATTTTAGATTAATTTGGAGTAACTTATATACGTCAGTTCTACCAACATGATTATAAGCCTGCAGATAGTACCAATTTTTAAATACATGTGACTTCTATACTATCAGTTGGATTTCAACCAAATTTCGTATGTGCTACGTGTACCATAACAGATATGACTATAAGTATTGTTAAGAGCAATCAGGGCTGCCAACTGTTAATAAATGCTGTCTATATTTTTTTACCCGAATATCAATATATCAGAAAGTATGCAAGCCAACAACTCTATACTTTGCACACGTATAGCACCTGACATTCTAGATTAATTTGGAGTAATTAATACAAGGCAGTGCTGCCAACATGATTCTATGCCTGCTGATATGTCCAATTTTAAAATACATGTAACTTCTATACTAACAAATGGATTTCATCCAAAATTGGCACAACAAGATATCATAATATTTCAGATTATTTCTGACCAGCACACGCATGACATTGTTGGCAACATGATTTTACGCGTGCTGATAGATCCAGTGTCTAACTGCCTGTAACGTCCATTGGACTTCAACTTTATTTTGTATTCTGTACCTTAAGAAATGGAACTAAGAATATATTCAGTCACCAGGGCTGCCAACTGTAGTGCTCTATTAGGCTACATTTTACCAGGTATATTTTGAACTAATTAGATATTTCGATATTACCAACTTAATTTCGTCATTAGTCTAGATAGGTTCATATTCTGTAGAATAATCATTGGCATGAAAAGTAGGCTGTATAGTTCTTCACGGAACTTCTTGTTTAGAATAGCATGGTTGTTTATAACTTGCTTGAAAAAAAAATCAAAATACGTGGCTCATGCCTCGTCCGGCCAGTGCCAAAAATGCTATATGTTTCTAAACGCTTGTCCGTCTGGTAGGGGGCTGCGTGGCGCAGTCGGTAGAGGAGCTGAGCGCCTAACTGAAAGGGAGTGGGTTCGATCCCCACCCAGGTAGTAGATTTTTGAACAAAACTACCACTTTCGGAAACGCAAATAGCCCTGGGGTTCACTCAGCCTACACCAGAAATGAGTACCAGGGTAATTCCTGGGAGCAAGGATGGCCGGGCGTGGAGCTCACTACTCCATCCCATCCAGTGCCGATGTCACAAAATTGTGGAACCCTCTACCTTCCACTAGTCCCAGGGCCTCCATGGCTGTACGGAGTTGGCTTTGCTTTTTGGCCGTCTGGCGCTCCACTTCTGTCCCTTTAATTTCCGGTCAAGCCCTGCATATACCATAGGCCTACGATGAATTTGGACAACATCGGTGATGATGAGTAGGCGAGGCCCCTTTGATAGTTTGAATAACATGCACGTTGTTAGATGTACGCTGATGATAGGAGTAGGAGAAGGCGATTAAGTTGCTACAAACATATTAATACTGTTATTGGTTTTACGTCCCTTTTAAATACTACGGCTTTTAGAGACACCAGGGTGCTGGAATTTCTCCCCGAAGGGGATCTTAAACGTACCAGTAAATCTACTGACACGGCTCCCTTGCATTTGCGCTCCCTCAAATACCAACCGACTACGCCAGGATTCCATCCTGCAACCTTGGGCTTAGCAGCCGAAGGCCACAGACAATTGTGCAACGCGCAATGATGGCCAGCCCCGTGGTGTTGGGGGCAGCGTGCCTGGGTTCGATTCCCGGCTCCGTCAGGGATTTTAGAAACTGGCGTGAGGGCTGAAACGGGGTGCACTCAGCGTCTTGTGGATAATTGAGTGGCTATCGGACAGTGAAACAGCGGTCCGGTCACCGAGATCAAGATTAACGGCTGAGATGAAATGACCACTCGTGAGCCGATAATCTGCAGGCCAAATGGCTGGACAGTGGTCGCTTGGTAGGCCTAGGCCCTTAAGATTAACGGCCGAGAGGACCCGACGCACCGACCACGCGTCACCCGTCGCTTGGTAGGCCTAGGCTCTTCAAGGGCTGTAGTGCATCGGGGAGGGGGGGGGGGGGGTAGTGCATCGGGGGGGGGGGGGGGGGGGAGGGGGAGGGAGGAGTGGGGGCACCATTATTGCCCATGTCTGGTTGGACATGCTGAATTTTGTATGCTTTCTTCCTATTTTCATTTATGAAAAAAATAGGCGTATGAGATCACCTTTTGCACGCGTATATGTGTGTGTGTCCCTAATAAAATCAAAACGACAGAAGCGATTTCTATGAAACTCGGTAAGTGCATACTTCCGGTACTACTCGTCCAACCTCGACTGTGCTCCTTAAATTTAAATGTTTAACTGGCATTCTATATATCCGCAACAGTAACAGATATCACCCCGAATTTTTGTATGGTGATAAAGGGTACTACTAGAAGTTTATTTTCGTGACTTTTATAAACCTGTTAAGTACAAAACGAACATTGTGGCCAAGCAAAGTTGAAATATTTAAATTGACTTTTCTCGCAATTTAACCATCCGAGCGTAGTGAAACTTGATACAGATTACACATTGTAATGCACTGACATAATTTAGTTCAATTGTTTACATAACCTCAAGATGGCGACTGTGTGAAATGTTAAAATTAAGTTTTAATTTCTTGTGTCCTAATCATGCGATCAAAGTGAACGTTTGATTAATGAACCTACGTAATAACCTTCATCTAATGGTACATAATTATATGACCTACACATATAACAATCCAACATGGCGACCATCCGAAATATTTTGACGGTTCTCAATATCTACGAGTCTATTACTGCAGCCAAACTGAAATTCTGTATGTTGATAGAGACTAATAACATACGATCACCTATGGATCATTCAATAACCTGGTCAACACAAAACCAACATGGCGATGAAGCGAAATTAAAATATTTAAATTGATTTTTCTCGCGACCTTTCATCCGAGCGCTGTGAAACTTGACACGGTATATCTTCATACAAGCCTTAATATACTGACGTCGAATTTAATGTAATTTTATGAAAAATTATAAATCTTTTTTAAATCTCGTTTTCATTCCTCGCGTCCTAAGTAAGACCAGTAGGATATGTGAAAAAAGGCTATTTAGTTCTTCTCGGAAGTACTTATTTATAGTGGAGTTGTGCCCACTCTGAAATGGTACAAAAACTTTGAGAACGATCTAGTCTAATAAATGTTTTTCATTGTGTGAACTACATGTGTGACAAACTGGTTTTTGCAATATCGGGGTGATAAGGTTCATCTCCAACATTTAAAATCTTCTGCATGGTACTCACCACTTATAAAATTAAATTATTATAAAATTAAATTATTATTTATCTATGTACCTACCTACCTATCCATCTATCTATCTATGTCGAAAATTGTTTCTAATAGTACAGTACATTAAGCAACAAGTCTATAATGGCAATAATTAAGACACGAGTATGTTTATAAAACGAGCGAAGCGAGTTTTACAATTTCCTCACGAGTGTCTTAATTATCATTATAGGCGTGTTGCATACGACTGTTTATGTTCGACGAAAATTATATAGTACATTATGCAACGAGCCAATAATGGAAATAATTAAGACACGAGTATGTTTATAAAACGAGCGTAGTGAGTTTTATAATTTCCATACGAGTGTCTTAATTACCATTATAGGCGAGTTGCATACGACTGTTTATGTTGGATAATAAATATAACTTTATTATATGTTTTAACATAAGTATTCATAAATATATGTGGGATTCAGTTACTTCAGTTAGTGCTGACAGAACAGAGCGCATACGTGGGTCAACGAACTTCGAAAGCAGAGACCATTTACTTAGCTTGGCAATGCTATTGCTTACAGCCTGCATGATGACTGGTGCCGTCCAGCTCTAGCATTCACTAATATTGTCACCGAAGTCGTTTGAAAGCAATGCGCTGTGTAGAAATTGGAGTTGGGGATAATAATGTACAGTGCTATTTCATGTCTCATATTCGCCTGTTTATTTACGCGAACATATGGACGGTGCACTTTCTATGTCGGTAATTTACATAGAAGGATGATGTGTAGCTAACTTCTGGACGTTGATTCATTAAATTTCTTGCATAGGCCTATGTCATAGTATTTTCTTGTTACCGTAAAGGTTCGTGCTGATTTTGCCTTTGTGTTTGGGATTGTAACTACAATGGTTGATCCGATATCAAATTTGAACTTTCAAATCATGTAATTCATGTCCGACAGGTTGGATTTTGAGCGCATGCGCGAAGGTATCCTTACCTAATTGGACAATGAATGAGCTCTGATTGGCTGGAAAAACTGTTTCATAATGAAAAACAGTACTATAATGACCTTCATTATAGTACAATTTTCTGTCGTATAGAATTTACATTTCGACATCGTCGAACATAAACTATTTTATGTTCGAAAATAAATATTCAAAAAATCTGTCGAGATTTCTCCAGTTTTATGTACGGAATAGAGCGCATGGGACGGAGAGAATACCTTGTATTCGACCATGGCCTCCTCGAATACCCCCACTATGACAATAGCCACGCCGTGAAATTTAAAATAGGTGGCATTCGAAGTCAGCGCAGGTGCGATGCTATCGTTACCTAATTGGTCACACAGAAACTCTTGAGCTCTGATTGGTGGGAGAAACTGTATCATAATGAAAACTTGTACAATAATGAGCCTCAGTATAGTACGGTTTTCTGACATATAATATTTACATCGCAAGGGTCGAACATAATATTTACATTTCACCATGGTCGAACATAAAGATTGTTGTGGTGTTTGAAGCCATATTTTCAGTGTTGCCTTAGTAAACAAGAGTTTAGTGCTTTTCAGTCGGTCAACACGAATGTACCCAAAAGAGATGGGTTATGCCCTAATCCTGAAATAAATTACATGAGATTAATAAAACACTAGGATGACCAGTTTCGATCGTCAAGCGATCATCATCAGATCCATTACACTTAGGCTACAAAATCTATGTTTGAAATACAGGTGAAAATTTTTACAATATGTACAATTATTTAGTTGCAGTATTGGTACTGCAACTGTCAGTGTATGCTAAATGCAGTATATATGTTAGGTGAAATGCTAAATGGTGATAGCTATCCGTAGATTGTACTTTAGAGAGATTATATGGTTGTAAACTATGGTTAAACTATAAAATTTTAGGCTAACTACTTATCTGATTGTCTTCCGTATAACAGCTACTCGCAGTTTTCGTGCTCACTGGAACTCACTATGCGGTAGACTGCGGTGGTTATCTTAACGACTGGTTTTTCCTTGCTTTCTCCCCCTGCTCCTACGTGCTGTGGGGAGTGATAGCGATGTGTTTATGTGAGGTGTTGCCAACCTAGATAAGATGTATGTTATTGAATGAGGTGGGTCTACAATTATTAAAGACCGTGGATTAGCCCTCGCCACGCGTGGAGCATAACCCATTCGAACTAAGCGTTGACGGTCTTATGAGGACGTCCCGGCACCTTTAATACTGCCGCGAATATGGGCCTTGGTTTATTGCAGAAGAAAAGTACATCGTACACCTGATCCAGATAACATTTACCTATTAATAACCCCCTAATTTCCCCCCCTTTTTATCTAGCTTGGCTGTGTCGCTAAATTGTGTTTTATTTCCGACAGGGTGTGTTTTTTAGTAGCGTGAAGAGGGGTGAGCTCTCCATGAACGTGTGTTCATTTAGATTGTTGGGATTGTTTCGTTTGGCTAGGTGTATCTCGATTGCTTCCTTTATGTCAAGAGCTCTGCCTTTCGATTCGTGATGGATTATTTTAAGGTCCGACTCTATGTTGGTAAAGCTGTGCCCTGCGTCACACATATGTTCGCACACGGCTGAATGTGTTCCGTATCTTATCGCATTCCTATGTTCATTATAACGTGTGTCTACTCGCCTTCCACTCTGCCCGATGTAATTAGCTTGACAATCGGTGTCTTGGCACGTTATAGAATATACCCCTGACCTTGAATATGGGTCACGTTTATTTAGATTACTATTTAGGAGGTGCCTAGCGGTTGTGTTTTTCGTCGTGAAAGCTATCTTTATGCCTTGCTTTTTGAATAGGTTAGTGATTTTATATGTATTCGCATTCACATAGTTGAAACGCGCAAATTTTTTCTCATTATTGTCCGGTTTGGGAATCGTTTTATCTTTATTTTTATGTTTGGCTATAATTTGATTTATTTTGCTTGGCGAGAAGTTGTTTTCCTTTGCTATTTGCATAATAGTTCTTATTTCCTTATTATAGTTGTCTTGGGTATGTTTAAAGCTCTGTGCACCATTGAATTGAAACCCGCTAGTTTGTGCGTACTGGGGTGATTAGACTGATTGTCGATTGCATGCGAGGTTTGTGTTGCTTTCCGGAATATGGAATATGAAAGGTCGTTGTCTTTACGTTCAATAGTTATATCGAGATAATTTATTTTCCGGTGTATTTCGGATTCCTTAGTGAATTTGATAGAGTGGTGAAGGCTATTAATGGATTGGAGAATTGTTTCTTCGCTTGTT